>JACEVL010000121.1:2030000-2170000 GCA_020284085.1 Aporrectodea caliginosa | reverse complement strand
TTTGCTTTGACAGAGCATTCTTGAATGGACTGGTGCCCTGTGCATAGCTTTATGCAGCGTCTGTGTGAGCTGTTGGAAATAAACTACATTTAGTGGCTTCATCCAGTGACTAAAATACTCAGAAATTTCAACTCAACTGCACACTCTTCCTCGCAAATGTCAAACTGTATACTTGAACTGGCAAGTAAAATATCCAGTGTTAGAATTAAATCGTGTGCAGTTGACTTGATCTAATCTCTAAAAATGTCTTACTACACACTGCACACTCCAGACAAATTAAGTGCACAATCGACAATATCATTCATTCATTCAGAGCATTTATATAGCGCCTCTTCAAGAAGCTACTCAGAAGCACTCTCGGCCCAGCCACGACTAAAGAAAAAAGACTTGAGGGACTTGTAGAACCCTGCCGGATGGCTCACAAATATCAAATGCACATTTTGTGTCGGAAAACCCCACAAAGTTTAGTACCTGGAATGATCCATACCTTCCAATTCTCAGCCCAAACGACACCCAATTTATCATCTGCTCTGCCCCTCTGATCCTCTGGAAACCGGACTCGGACCTCCTTTCGAACTACTCTTTTGGACAACCCCATGTCTAGACGCAGAGCTCGTGAATAAGCTGGTGCCCTGCGCTTGGCTTTCGAGTGGCGCATTAGAAGTGTGGAGATTATGATCGCGATACAAAGAAATAGTGCTTAAAAGTTTGGTTTTTATGATTACTTCAGCTAGTGCACTTTAGAAATGATTCAATGCAACAGTTTTTTTGTTTTTGAAGCCTACAATTTATATATGATAGCATCTTCATATTTCGTTTGGCTGTATCGTTATAATATTCGACATTTCTGGTTTTCTTGGTTGTTTTACTGTTTTCTGACTTGTTGGTCGTTTTGGTTTTTTGTGCTTAGTTTTTGGTTGTTTTTCCAAGGTTCGAGAAGACAATTCGACTTGATGGGATTTGGTCTTTGGCTGCAAAGATTGAGTTTTGAGCTTTTATCAGCTGAAGAAGCATCCTCGCATTTTGATTGGCATGTCGGTTTTGCCTTGCGACAACATTCGATTGATGTCCTTTGCGTTATTATTATCTGAACACTGAAGAAGTTCTTAGACGAAGTTTAAAGGAGATTGGCAGAGCACTCGGTCTTGTTCTATTCTATTCTATTCTATTCTATTCTATTCTATTCTATTCTATTTACGGACATATAAAGCCTCTCACAGTGCACACTAATCAGAGGCGCTCCCAGTGCGAAGAAGCCCTCGAAAAAGAAAAGTCTTAAGAGAACGGGCAGAAACAGTAGTGCCCCAGATAAGATCTCAGCACGAGTTATAGCAGGAAGGTCATTCCACAGCAAATGGCCAACAGAGGCATAGGCACGATGCTGCGCTGTGGCAGTCCGAGACCGAGGTACTAGAAGGTCATGACGCTCTAAAGTGCGAAAAGGACGTCCAGAGGTAGCTGAGATAGGCCGCCTGATAAAAACACAGAGTTTGCGTGGAATTTGACCCAAAACGTTCTACAAGTAGGGCCTACGAAAGAGCATTTAAAACTGAATCGGAGCAGTTAAGGGAGATCATAGTTTTCATGTGGGTTATATACAGTGTGTTTGAGGGTTCCTGTTATTAGGCTTTACTCAGTAGCAGAATTGATAGTAGGCCTACTCGAGGACGAACTGGTTGGGAGCTTGTGTATAGTTGTGAAGAGCTCAATTTCAAGTCTCTCTCAGTGGTGTAAAAGTTAAATTCATTTGCATAACACTGAAGTATCAGAAATGTGAAAGCATACAGCAGAGTAAATATCTAAATATAGTGAAGTTCAGGAAAAGCTTTTTATTCACGCTGGTGCTTTATCTATAAAACTATTGTTGCTCAGTTAAAATATTGCTTAGCAAGAATACACCATCTCTGGAGACATGTAAATCACAGCTCAAGACCTATTTTATAAATAATCATATATGACTGCCACTGACTTTTTGAACTCATGTACAGCGCCCTTTCCTTCTCCCTTGGCTGTACTATACAAATCGGTTTTATTATTATTATTATTATCATTTATTATTATTATTATTTATTATTATTATTACTACTATCATTATTTTTATTACCATATGTAAATATGTGTAGTGTCGTTCTACTACTACCAGTGTACCATGTAAGGTTAGTCAGTAAGTCTACTGTAACACTCTTTATTGTCTAAACACCAATTATACACTATGTAAGTTACACAGAGCTCGTGACTCCACCACACGCACCGACTGGTGATAATTGCCGGAACTGTCCTTAAATACTCCCACGATGACGACGATGGCAGCCTAGCCCGGCCAGCCGCACATGCATGCACCAGCTCCTCCCATGATGACACTACATGGTCAGTCACAATAAAAAACCCGAGCCGCGGGTTTTCGTGTAACCCAGGTGCGTGTGGAGAACCAACAAATAATCAAGCGCGATAACAGTAAAACAATGAAAGTTCAAATCAACTAGTAAGCGACAATCAAACCGCAATAACATCGTACGTCTCAACCAGCATAATCCATAAATGTTGATAAACACAAGCAAGCTAACATGACATCAGTAAATAATGTACTCAAACGCGAAACTAAACGATAACAATAAAGTTCGGTTAGCAATCACAACCAAAACTAAAGAAATAATGTAACCATTATTGTAAAGCGAGTGGAACATTGAACTCCGAACTAGAAATGTAAAGTTTAACAGAATAACGCTTTGTCGGTCCGATAATGTTCTCCAGTCGTTTAGCTGCACCGCAAGTAATGGTTAGCGACTGCGGCAACAAAATACGAATTTGTGACGGTTTATGTAAAACTGTAATGTGCCACTGAAACCGTAATTTACGTCCCAAACAACGACGCGAGAGACTAATGTGAGAAATTGCATTTACAGCGACGATGTCATAATCATTCAAAGCATATCGCAGCTCGTACCAAGGAATCACAACCGTGTCTTCTGTGTTTAATATGTGCATAGTTAACCGAACCGGCTTAGCAGTCGACGATTTCCCACAGTAGCAAAATTTCCGAACAATCCCACTTAAAAATATGAACAAAAGAAACATGATCACCGTAATCTGGAACCAAGGGAACTCTGCATAACCCAATGAAACCGTGGAACTGGATGTGGTAACAGTTGGTGACCGTGAAAAAATCCAAACCGGTGGAATAGAATTAGCTTGTACGACCTGTGGTAGCGCCAATACAATAGCCGACAATCGATGCACCCTAATCACCAAATAAATAGTTACTATAGTAAGCAGAGTAATCAGAACGGATCCAACAGGTATAATAAAAGATTGTGAAGTAGAGTACCATGGAGAATCCGTATTACCTAACATGTCAAGTTGATCTCGAAATATGTCTGCCTTTGACTTAAATATAACCTGCCCGTCCTTGACAGACTGCATAGCTCTTGCAAATTCTTCAGTCAACTGTTCATCAGCCGCCGTGGATGCATTTGAATGAGTTAAAAAAATAGGTAACTGTAGTGTAATTTGTTCAGCCACTGTAGCATCAGCCTTCAATGTAGCCCAGTCCGATCTAAAGAGATACGATCATTTTTAGGCCTTGCATCTTATTATCGCAAGTTCATAGCTAATTTTTCGATCATTGCAAGTCCATTGAATCGATTGCTACGGAAGGACATGAAATTCGTATGGGATGATAGCTGCGAGGAAGCTTTCGTTCGATTAAGGCAGGCGTTGACGACTGCACCTGTACTGATTTATCCTGACATGACTAAGCCATTTATAATTAATTGTGATTCAAGTTCCCAAGCGATAGGTTTTGTGTTAGCTCAGGAAGATGCTTCTGCTAGGGAACACCCCATTGCTTTTGGGGGAGGTCTTTAACTGCTTGTGAGAGAGCTTACTCGGTCACGGAGTTAGAAATGTTGGCCATGATATGTGCAATAAAACAATTTCACTGTTATTTGGCAAATTCTCCATTTACTGTTTACACCGATCATATCAGTTTGAAGTATTTGCAGTCATTAAAAATGAGTACATCTGGCAGGTTACTAAGATGGTCATTACAATTACAGCAGTATACGTTCGACGTTAGGTTCAAAAAAGGGAAGACGAATACTAATGCAGACGCATTATCGCGACGATCATATCCAATATCCTCGGATGGTCATGATGACGCTGAGGAGCATCTTTTGGCTCAGGTTGATAATGAGGTTCAACCGGTGGACTTGAATCTCATAGTGGAGGATGATTTGATTGCACCTAAGGAACCAGATGGTGACGCATTTCTAATAGAGATAGCAAAAGAACAGAATAAATGTTTGGATTGTAAGCCTTTCATTCGTTATTTGGAGTCAGGCGAATTGCCTGAGAATGATAAGGATGCCCGAAAGTTAGTAATCGAGATATCTGAGTATGCTTTACACGACGGACTACTTTTTCACTATTATCAGCCTCGATCTAGAGGACCACAGAAGAGTTATATTAATCAGCTGGTGGTTCCGAAAAGTATGCGACAACGTGTTCTGAATGGTTATCACGAAGAGTGTTCTCATCCAGGATTTCACAGATGTTATCTGTCAATCAGGCGTAAATATTACTGGAGAGGGATGCACAGTGATCTGCATAGACATATCACGTCGTGCAGGCAGTGCCAAGAATGTAAATATCCCGTTCTCCACCACTTGTAGTGTCGTTCTACTACTACCAGTGTACCAAAGGTTAGTTTCTTTATGTCTAAACACCAATTATACACTATGTAAGTTACACAGAGCTCGTGACTCCACCACACGCACCGACTGGTGATAATTGCCGGAACTGTCCTTAAATACTCCCACGATGACGACGATGGCAGCCTAGCCCGGCCAGCCGCACATGCATGCACCAGCTCCTCCCATGATGACACTACATATGTATGCAGATATATATATATATATATAGTATATATATATATATATATATATATATAAATATATATATATATATATATATATATAGGAAAGAAATATTTATGAAATTTTTTATGCAGTCCCTCTAAAAAGTTTCTTTATGGTCCCATAAAATAACTGGAAAGTTTTATGACATTTAAAAAATATTTAGGGGTCCCCCAAGACACTTACATTTACCCCATATAGGGCCATATTGGCATAATTTGCGCCTGACGTGTTCAATTTCTAAACGCTGTAAGATACCAACCTTTGACCCCATTATAACATATTTAATACCACTGGAAAGTTCTTATATAGTAGAATCTACAAGTATATAACTTTATTGGATACAATCCGATACTTAGGTATTGTTTTACGATCAAATAATGCAAAAATTGTACAAAACTCGCAATATCAGTAACTGCTATGCACTCATTGCTAAGGGTAGTCATTATTACAAATCCTTGATAATGCAACAAGCCATGGTTTCAGCTCCTCCATACATTCATCTGCTCATTCTTTATCACTGCTTACACCTTTAGGTGCTTATTCTTCAGTTCTACAATCTACATTCTAATCGTAATCGCAAACTCGAGATATCTAGAGCGCCCATTAAGCGAAGACGCAAGAACCAACTTATTCACAGGCGCTTAATCAAAACAGAATCGATAGCAGGTGGTCAAGATCCAGTGAGTCAGGCAGGCAGACAGTCAGACGGCTAAGGTGGATGATGCTTGGAGTTGAAATGGCGAGGGAGGTGAGGGAAGAGAAGGAATAGGATCGGGATAGACTTTGTGAAAAAGCAGTGTTTTCAGTTTCGAGTGGAAGACCTGTGGAAAGATAGCAAGAGGTGAGGTTTTGGTGAGTTCGTGGAATGGATCAGATATTTGTCGTAGCACTGGTGGGAGTTTGTTCCAAAGAGGCGGTACAGCTATGGCTATGGACCGATTTACAATTCTACATGTCTGCAAGATTGTCACGATTGTTCTTAGAAAAGTCATGCCGATGTTTTTCGACAACTTGTAGAAGAAACCTCGTTCTTCGTTATTGTTGAAATGAAATTTTGTTTCAGAGCTACGCCACGTTCAGCATTGTTATTCACACAGGTCAAGTAATTAACAAACTCATTATGTGATCTCATACGATTGACTTTCCGACCATTCTTCAACTGGAAAATCAAGAAAACTGTCGTCGATGGCAGTAGTTCGGAAGAAGCTTCAAGAAATAGATAACTCCGTTGATCTACAGGAAAGAGACTGAACCAGGTGCAATCCCCAAGCATCTCCCATTGTCGAGATAAACTGCTTTCTCTTCAGTAGACAGATGCTGAGAGAACAGAGATATGGTCGATGGCTCCTGTCTTAGGTATCAAGAATGACGCTGCATCATCTTCAGTCCTGTGGATTGCAGAGCGACAACATCATAGTCATGCAGCCTTTGGATTAGTTGAATGTCATTGATGGGTGTACTGCAGCAGCGACTCAACATGAGAACCACGATTGGATGTACGTGTAGACGTTAACAACAAATCTGTTAAATCGTTGGATGCCCTGTAATTCACGGGCCGTCAACTGGATAACCGAATGCGTCAGACAACAGGACTTCAAACATGTGATGTCGACAAGCCATCTACAGCAGATTATGACTGATGGCTGTCTCTAGATGGCTGCAGACTCCAACTCTGCCAGTATTTGAGGCCGTTGTGTCAAAGCACATGGCGATTACAAATGCATTGCACTGCCACAACTTTAAAAGGTCCAGAACTGCTACCGCTGCTGCATGTCCTGACCTAGAGACCAACTCTGGCACACCCAGAAGTTTGGTATTTCCATCAACTAGAGAAGAAATCAGGACTGGCAATCTGTCCACTTTGCCCATGTCTACTCCAGTGATGTCAGGCAGCAGCTTGGAATCCCAGTGCATGACAGATTTTCAGGCTCGAAAGTCATCCGTGGTTTGTTCGGCAGTTTCACTGCGAAAACATCTTTATTCTGCATGATTTCTATCTTCTTCACACTTAAAACTTTATTCACATAAACAATAAGGCTATATGTTTGTAGATTCTACTATTTAAGAGCTTTCTAAAGGTACTGCGCATGTTATTATGGGATCAAAGTGTGATCCTACGAAAATTGTCAAACTCAGAAATGTCACGCGTAAAATAGGAGAAATTACACTAATTCTATGAGCATTGGGGGACCCCTAAATATTTTTTAAATGTCAAAAAATTTGGAAGGTGTTATTATCGGACCATAAGAAACATTTTAGAAACTGCGTTAAAAGTTTAGATGGGACACCCTAATATACAGGCTTGTTAAAATACATACTTGCATTGTAGAATTAGAGTGGCGAGAGAGATAGGGGAAGAGGAGGAATATAGGATTTGTGAATAAGAAATGTTTTCGGTATTGTTTCAGTTTAATCTGCTGTCTGCTGCTGTTGTTGTTGTTGTTGTTGAAGATGATGATGATGATGATCATCATCATCATCATCATCATCATCATCATCATCATCATCATCATCATCATCATCATCATCATCATCATCATCATCATCATCATCATCATCATCATCATCATCATCATCATCTTGTTCTTGTTCTTGTTTTCGTTCTTCTTCTTCTTCTTGTCGTTATCATTGCTGTTGCTTTGTCTGATTGACTTGTAATTTGCCGGTGTGATGTGACAGGGTCTTTTGGATGAGCAGCAGGTGAGGAGATGGTCAGAAGCCGTCATGATCTCTATCGCTGACGACAGGCCGCAGCGCCATCTGCCGAAGTGACACAGGGATCAGTGGGTAAGCGCAAAGCCCGTATTGATTGGTTGCGAAGGCAATTCTATCGCAATTCCTCCGAATTGCCAACAATAAAATGTCAAAGTTGTGGCGTGTGAAGAGGCAAGAGAGTGTACGAGTGTATAATTGTCTTTGCACATCAACGTGTGTATGTGCGTATGTGTATGGATGTGTTTGTGTGTGTATGTTTGTGTGTGTGTGTGCGCGCGTGTGTGCGTGTATGTGTATGTGTGTGTGTTTGTTTGTGTGTGTATGTTTGTGTGTGTGTGTGCGCGTGTGTGCGTGTTTGTGTGTATGTGTATGTGTGTGTGTTTGTTTGTGTGTGTATGTTCGTGTGTGTGTTTGCGTGTGTGTGTGCGTGTGTGTGTTTGTGTGTGTGTGTGTTTGTGTGTGAGTGTGTGTGTGTGTGTGTGTGTGCGTGTGTGTGTGTGTGTGGGTGTGTGTGTGTGTGTGTGTGTGTGTGTGTGTGTGTGTTTGTTGTGTGTGAGTGTGTGTGTGTGTGTGTGTTTGTGTGTGAGTGTGTGTGTGTGTGCGTGTTTGTGTGTGTGTGTGTGTGTGCGTGTGTGCGTGTGTGTGTGTGCGTGTGTGCGTGCGTGTGTGTGTGTGTGTGTACGTGTGAGTGTGTGTTTGTGTGTGTTTGTGTGTGTGTGTGTATTTGTGTATCTGTGTGTCTGTGTGTGTGCAGAGTGTGTGTTTGTGTGTGTGTGTATCTGTGTGTGTGTGTCTCTGTATCTGTGTGTGTGTGCGTCCGTGTGTATGTGTGTGTGTGTGTGTGTGTTTATGTGCGTGTGTGTGTGTGTGCGTGTGTGTTTGTGAGTGTTAATGTGGGCAAGGGTGTCGATAGTCATCCAGGGCAGTAAGGGGATCCAGTCATAAACTCTTCTCGCGAGTGTCCGTCCGTTCCTCCAGGGCAGTTGAACTGCATTGAATGACCAGCCACCATGACTTATTTCATGGGTTCTACGGTCTACAAAGACGTACGCATTATGGCCAACTACTGACATACACGATAGGATACGACTCCAGTCAGTAATGACTCATGAGCAGGTTGATCCGCCACTGGCACCTACCAGATGAAAACACAATCTTTAAGGTAGTGTAGTGGTTAGCATGCTGGACTGTCAACTGCAGAGGTCGGGGTTCAAATCCCCCAGGGCAGAATTTTGGTTCAAGATTTCTGCTCCACTTGCACCCTCTAGCCAACTCAGCTATGATGAGTACACTGACCGTACACTGTCAGTGGGAAGATGAGATGGAGAGGGAGAGGACTGTCCAATATCCATCCACCTTCATATGCCGAGGCTAAGAAAATGAAGTCGCTGACACTTCATACCGATGACTGTCTCAGAGCTAGCTTAAGAGACTGCTCTTCTTCTTCTTCTTAGGTGTAATGGTCAATTTAAAATTCACCGGCGGTTTTTGTTTCCATAAAGGCATGGGACTCCTATTTATGGCAGGAAGCGCTTACTGAGTGTCGCTGTCTCAAGACAGAGGATACAGAACGGAGAACGATATGAATTGTAGATGTAGACTTAAAAACCTAATGTTATGCATTATGAACGCATTCTTTCCATTGGCCTGTTTTTATGTGTGCATATTTTTGAGTCAGCTCACCCACAGTTGTCTGCGAGGAAGACAACGGGAAACCATCTCACTCTTCTCATCCTCGGATGGCGTGAAAGCCAATGGACCTGCCTTTGGGCAGATAACTCAAATATATGAACTAGTTGCACTGGATGATTTATGCCAAGTGTGCCTCTGACGACCTGGTGTTAGCCACAGATCATTTTGCACTTAACACAACTGTATCGATTTATTGTGCTGTGTTGTACTCAGTTTATTGCTGTAGTCAATCGACTTTGTTGAATTGCTGTGTAGAAATGTCGTCGAGAGGAAGAACAAGAGAAGAGATGCCCGTCCAAATGACGCAAACAGTGAGTAGTACATTTACCACATGAACAATTTGATTTCCTAGAAATTTTCGCTTTAGCCATTTCTACAATGAAATAATGCTTCTGCTATTATTCACCAGTCCAAAAAGGCGAGGTAAATGCAGTGGTATTCTTCAAGATATTTACACAGTTTTTCACGGAGGTAGATCAGAAACAGTCTGGAGAAAATGAAAAATTGTCAGATTCAGGCATAGCAAAACTGTTACAGAAGGCAATGGCATTGAAGCGAAGAATTGCAATAGCTGTGTGCTGGAAGAAATGAATTGTTCCTTTTCGGTTTCTGGAAGTCTATGTCAGCTTTTCTGAAGCTTTCTGATACAGCGGACCAGAAATTGTTTTTACCAGCCCTGCCATGGACCGGTGCTTTTAAGAATTAACTTAAGGCCTACTTATTATGACATATTTTGATTGAGGGAGGCATACAATAATGGTAACATCACTGGCGTAGAGAGCATGACATCAAGTAGGAAGCGGGATCGATATCCACTACCCTCCCAAAGGTCCACTCGGCCTTTCATTCGCCAGATGGCGTTGGTAAAATAAGTAGTAAGACGTGCTGGGCGCCTTGCATGGCGCATGACCCATAGTGTTGTTACTGTTGCGTGTTTAGAACTGCTTATTATGCATCAACACTGTGTCGCGATCTCTTTTTTTATCCTTTTAACTACATACATTTTAATATGATTCTAATATGAGTAGGATCAAATTGTGATTCCGGATATTATTCCGTAGCCCGGTAACCAATCACTTGCAGACCGGGACCGGGCCGCGGACCACAGTTTAAGTTGCACTGTTCTAAGTTATACAGCTGAGTTTTATCTCTGAGTACTTCAGAGCCGTGCTAGAATCCAATGTAGTGCTATTAACTGAGCCAGGAGCTTCGAATGGCAGAGGTATTAAGTGGTGCAATCAAAGTAGGTGACTGTATTAGCACTGTTTCATTTGTGCAATTAAAAGAAGAATTTTTTTAGACCTAAACGACTCTACCGGTATAGTGATTGCTGCATCTGCATATATTATAAGCTCAGCCAAACCAAACCAAACGTTCTAAAGCTTCTATGGTGGCATCCAATTAGCCTCTTGGGACTTGACATTTCTTTGAGGTACTTTTTTCTTGATAGAATGCAGAGACCAGGATTATTGCTGGGACTGCTCTTCACGACGGGATTTTGTGACTAAAATCAACCCAATTTATTTGGCAAGATTTTTTCGCTTGTACAAGACAAAAAAGTAGTCACTGTTTATGGCTTGTACCGGAGGAGGCATTAAGCCAAAGTGTTTGGGGCTTAAGCCTCTTTACCCCATATATCTGTGTAAAACTACCAGGGAAATTCTCTATATGCATGTATATTGGGATATTTATGGTGCATTTTCTTAGAAACCTCTAAAAAAAGCTGCATGCACTACTGCATAATGTGCAAAGGAAATCAGGCTGCAATGGGCCAGCCTGCTTCTTCTCGTTTTTCATTAAACGATATATATATACTGGTATATATATATATATATATATATATATATATATATAGTGCTACTAAGCAATGTTAGCTGGCTAGTCTTATTGTAAATTGTCCACAAAGGATGGCCATGTTAATGTAAGCATCCCGATGGGACTAAATTATCACAGGACATGGGTATGCGTGTGTGTGTGTCTGTGTGTTCGTCTGAACATTTATATATCATTCTGTTTGAGGACTTCTTACTTTTCTTCCAGCATGTGTTATGTTTGGAAATAATTTATATATATTGACACGTACATTAATTGCACATTGCAGAAGGTGTCTTCCTGGCTGTCGTGATAAATGATAAATGCACGTGATAAATGCTCATGAATATACATTTGATGTGAATTTTTGGTGCAACGGATGAGCAATAGTTGCAGTAATAAGGTTTTTCAGCCTGAAGATTTTTGGCCAGTTGTGAAGGATCTCTCCCCATCAATTCATTAAAATATGAGCAAGGTCAAGGTCACACCATCACACAGTTGCTATAGCGAAATTGTAGATGAACATTTACTGTTTTGTCCCCAAACAGTTGTGAATTCTGCTGTTCATTTTTTGCATGAATTCCAGATTTAAATTAATGTAATGTCATGCAATTTTGTCCTTTTGAGATTGATTCTCACCAATATTTGGATTGTTCAAATCATTTTGAGATTGATTTTCACCAATATTTGGATTGCTCAAATCATTTTCAAACTGATTCTCATCATTTTTGGATTGCTCAAATCATTTTCAGATCGATGCTGTTCTCTTGTGGAATGCTCCAGTAGTTTTCCTATTGATTCCTATCTTTTCTGGAGTGCTTATTCCCTTGTGACAATTCAGACAATTGCTCAGATCCTTCTTGTCCAACTGAAGAACTTAACTAAGAGATATTTGATGCTGCTCCAGCCATACATCAACAAAAGGATGGGAATTCTCACTTCTTCTTAGGGATTTGGGTTCCAGGCATAAGCATTTGTTCATTCTAGATATTTTCCAGTTAACTATACACAGTTAATATAAACACACTAAAGAAACACATATAGGCTAAACTATGCTAAATTCTTCTAAATAGGCTTAAACACATGTAGGCTAAACTCTGCTAAATAATTATTCTTCTAAATAAACCTATTCAGATGTAAGGCATAGATCAATTCAAACGTCAATTGAACGCAACAGCACTTAGCTTACCTACTAAGCCCTGTCTTCCCTTCTCATGGCCTGTGTACCAGAGAGGGTGCTAAATCTTCCAATACCCTAAACTCCGCTGCAGTCTCTGTGAGAGCATTTTCGTCCTGATGTGGGGCGATCTCTGACGGTGGCCTTCATTAGGCGTCTCTCCTTCCCTGCAGGGGGGGGGGGGTTCTGCCCTTCGTTTGATTCCCCTCTGCGCTTAGTAATACGGGTCATCTGTTACCTACTTGGCTAAATGCTTCGAGTGGCCTTCGTTGGTGCTTCTGTTGTACGCGCTCCTGAAAATCATCTCTGCATGAAGCAGACACACACAGATGCTGCATCGCGTGCAGAGAGATGGTTGAAAGGTGACACGTTTGCATGAAGGTCAGAAGGACGCGGGTTCAATACCTGCTAGCCTCATAAGGTTGACTCGGCCTTCAACTCCCTAGGGGGGGGGGCGACTGTAAAAGGAGCAGTAGGACAGATGGGTGCCTATATATCTATATATCGGTGCCGCGTAGGGACCCTGGGCAAGTCCTTCACTCGCAATTGCTCATGCGCTTCGGCGTGAAACTCCGATTCAGCGTCCGCGCAGTAGTCGGGAGCGCCTCTGAATAGGAATCTGGTAGGGGCGCTATAACAAGTGTTCAAATACAATACAATACAATATATAGCCTATGTATATATATAATATTATATATGTATATATATAATATTATATATGTATATGTATATATATATATATCCAGTAACACTGCTTCTAAGAGTTAATCCATATTCTTCCAGAGCTTCTGTCTGTGTGTTTGTATGTCTGTCTATCTGTCTGTATGGTACAGTCTGTCTCTCTGGCCAGTAGTCTCTGGCCTTGTCGCACAAATCACGTGACCACAGAGTTCAGCGTACTGGAAGATGTAGCGACGTCTGTGGACCGTTTTTTAGATGCCACGAATGCCAGATGCCGAATATTTTATGTTGAAGGCGTTGGAGACCTTTGCTTGGACGCCCTCTGTCACTGGCACCCCACTTGGCAGTGCAGGCACCCCACTTCGGGTGCCATTTGGTTGGTTGTGCCACGCTGACACTGTCTAAATAAATATTTCTAGGGGTTGCTCTTCTGGATGTCTTCAATCAGTTATCCCGCCTCCTTCCACTGAAAAACAGTCTGTGCAGTTTCCAGTTCTGTTATTGTTACTCTCCGTTTTGTCTGTTTGTATCCCTGTCTACCTGTATATGTGCCTTATCAGGTTCACCTTGCCCTTGATATTCAGTTGTAGTAAGTTCATTAGTTAGTCTTTGAGATCGACTTTTTAAAGATCGACTCAGCCATAGATTTTATCATTCGCCAGATGGTGTATTCAGGTGAAAAATAGTGAGCAGTACATTGGAGGTCGGGGGTTCAAATCGTGATGGGCCCCCTGTAGCCAACTCAGCTATAATGAGTACAATGACCCTACACTGTCTGTAGGAAGAGGAGATTGTGAGGGAGAGAACTGGCCACCAGCTCCCATATCCGGAATGAATGAATGAATATCACATGCTGAGGCTAAGAAAATGAAGTCGCTAACACTTCATACCCATGTCTGCCCTAAGGGACTGCTCTTCTGTTCTTCTTCAGCTCATATTCATCTTTATTCATGTATTGCATATGCCTATCTGTATGTCCTACACTGAAGAGCATATCGAGGCCTACATACTGGCATGAAATGGTCTTGTATACGCGATGAATATATTATATTCTCTGAGGCCTAGTTAGAGTCTACGTGTTTTGCATAACATTTCAGTGGCCAGTCCGTAGCGACATGGAACGCATGTCAAATGGCAATTATCGGAGGCATTATCGTTCATTCTCTCCTGACTTATTTATATGTGCATGTATACGGGAGCTTCATAAAGTTGCAGATCTCGACTGGTTAATAAATTTTTTTATTAATCATTTACTGCACTTTCGGGAGCGTGAACAATATGGTTTACGATTACTTTACGGCATTCTATAGCGAAGACGTAGAGAGTGCTGGTCAAGCTTTACAGGCTGGCGGTGTTCTTTTAGTTTGTATTACTGCTTAACGACACTTTTTCATATCGGAGATGATCAGTCTCGGAGGCAGAAAGCAACCTCGTACTCCACGTTTATATTGCGACCGAGCCACCCGCAGTAAAGATCCGATTAATCTCTGATAAACCGCCCGACCGGGAAGCGAACCCGGGGCGCCAGCGCGGCCAGCGGGCACCAACCCACTCGGCCACTCAGGATCTCTATGTTCTTTTAGTGCAAGTCCTCTGACAGTTATAAGCATTTTTGCCTCTCAGTTCAATTCCAGGTTCAGCCATGTTGTTGGTTGGCGTCTCCAAAATCATGTTCTACTCTTAAAAGCCTTGCATCTGAACTTGCCTGGCGTTAATCTGACCAGAACACTGAGCACACATTTTACGACAATACTTTGGTATAAATATATACATATCTACTTACATATGTATATATCCATATTATACATACATACATATCTTGTACATACATATATGTCCATATACATACATATGTATATACATACATACATGCATGCATACATAAATACATACATACATGTATACATACATGTTTGCATCTGTCCTGCTGTTCATTTTACCACATACATACATACATATGTTCTATATAGTACATATGTATATACATACATATGTATATACATGCATACATGCATGCATACATAAATACATACATATATACATGTATACATACATGTTTGCATCTGTCCTGCTGTTCATTTTACCTTCACCCCTATGGAGTGGAAGGTTGAGTCAACCTTATGGGGCTAGCGGGTATCAACTCCATGTCCTTTTGATCTTCATGCCAGCGTGTTACCATTCAACCATCTCCCCGCCAGATTAAATTATACTTATTGTAACAAAGTAGGCTAATTTGCGTATGCATTAAAGACCTTTATGAACTTTGTGGTCACAGCATTTGTTCACGTTGGTTTGTAGTTTACCACAGTTCAACTTTTTTCTCTTGCTCCTCTTTCTTCTGCAGAACAAACGTGGAAATGATTGTTATGATTTATTGTTACTTCCTGTTCTTTATTTATTTATTCATTGCTGGTCCCTACTTCTGTCTGTTTCATAGCTGAAACCCTGGGTCACAGGTCAATTCCGCCATTCCCCTTTATCCGCTTATATAGGACATTGGCAACGGAATGATCCACCTAAGCGTTTCTGTATGGTATCAACGATTTATCAGATTTTGTCCCGGTGTCGGCCAATGAATGTTTGATGAGCCTGCAGCTGCCATATCGTTGCTTAGCATTCTCGTCTGACAGACACGGCTCTGCCATACTTCCTGTTAGGGCCCTACATGCTTTACTTTTTTATGACCCTGTCCCTAAGGACGAAATCCTTAGGGTGCTGAATAGCTGGGGGAAACTTTGGAGTGAAAAACATGCAATTGTCTAATCCAAAGTGGTGGGACTTGGTTGCTGAGTGAATAGAGTACAGGGCCTGTAACTCAGATTGCTTGATTACTAATTGTAATTTTGTAAATGTAATTGTAAATGTAATTGTAAATGTAATTGTAAATGTAATTGTAAATGTAATTGTAAGTGTAATTGTAAATGTAATTGTAATTGTAATTGTAAATGTTATGGCAAATGTTATTGCAAATGTAATTGTAAATGTTAGTGTAAATGTAATTGTAATTGTACAATTACATACGACAATTTATATAGCATTGTCGGTAGCAAGCTACTTCTAGTATTTGCTTTAGAAGACTGTTTACTGTCAGTGCAAATTCTAATGCTAGGGATTACGGAGAATTGCCAACAGAATAATTTTAATTGAACAATGAAAATCAATCAATCAATCAATCAGTATTAAATTTTATTGCAACCTTTAACAACCCATAATATACATACATTTGTGCTAATCAGTAGCCTAACAGAGTAATTGTAACACGGAACATTAAAGGCACATAACAGTTATTTTAACAGTATCGAGGGAGGAGTTATTAATGGGAGCAATGGGAGGCTCCTAAGGGATTGACATCCCGCTGGTTGGAGACACCCAGCTGCGTCAAGTAGCAAAGGTTCGGAAGAAGGCTGGGCTAGGAAAGCCAAAATCTTATTTTATTTTATTTTTTTCATAAAAGAACAAAGGAGTACATCGGGTAACTTAACTAAACTTATCGAATATAGCTTAACTAAATAACTCGAGGACCGGTGCGTCGTGCAACAGGTGTAAGTTTATATGTGCCTATATACTTTCAGAATATTAGTTCCTCATTATGTCAATTGGTGTGCGCCCATGAGAAAGAAGCGTAATGTTTTTTTAAATTCGTGTCGTGTTTTAGCAGAACGAATTTCATATGGGATATAGTTCCATAATAATGGTCCTGCCGCTCTAATGCTAAATTCTCTAGTGTTAGTCCGTGCTTTTACTGGACGGTAAGATGCAACCCTCCTTGTAAAGTGATCATGAATCTGAGAGCCGAGAGTGAAGTACCCTGCAAATGACGTGGGTAGTAAATTGTGTTCGTAGCGATAGATAAATTCTCCTATTTGCAGACTTCTTATCTGTGTTAAGTTTAGCAGGTTCAAGTCCCTAAAAATGGGAGCTGTATGAGCGTCTTTACGGGCTCCCTGAATTAGTCTAATTGCCTTCTTTTGAAGGATTATTAATTTATGGATTCGGGATTCATAATTTGAGGCCAAGATTAAATTGCAATAACTTAGATATGGGAGAATTAGTGAATAATATAAGTTCAGCCTAATTGTTAGTGGGAGCAGATACGCGATTCTTGATACTATTCCTATGTTTTTGGCTATTTTTTGTGAGATGTAATTAATGTGTGTTTTCCATGATAAATGTTGATCTAGAAACACCCCTAGGAACTTAGTGGAGTCTACTTGACAGATAGGGCTTCCCTCGAGAGTTAGGGCCAAATTTACTGGTTTAATTTTTCTATGTGATTTGAAGTTTATAAAGTTAGTTTTCTCTACATTTAACGTAAGTCTATTTGCAACGAACCATTGACTAATTAAGGTTAGTTCGAGGTTGACAATTTCCATAAGGGAGGTGCAGGACTGGTTAGAGTAGAATAAATTATGTTGGTGTCGTCCGCGAATAGGATAAGGTGCAGGGTTGCAGACACGTTAGCTAGGTCGTTAATATGCAATAGGAATAGGAGTGGTCCGAGATTTGACCCCTGTGAAACTCCGTATGCAATATTACCCGAGGTCGAGAGAGACCCGTTACATAGAACTCTTTGTGTACGTTCACGAAGGTAGCTATGAAACCATTTTAGTTGTAAGCCACGAATACCATAATTTGCCATTTTTTAACAAGATAGAGTGATCTACCGTATCGAAAGCTTTCGCTAAGTCTATAAAGATTCCAATCGAGTGTTCATTATTATCGATTGCTTTAGAAATTTTTTCCTCCATATCAAGTAATGCCATAAATGTGGAGTGTCCCTGCTGGAATCCATATTCGGATGGGTGGATTAATTTAGCTTTACTAACATAGGAGCTCAGCCTATCGTACATGACTTTTTCCAGGAATTTTGCAAAATAGGGGAGAACGGAGATGGGTCTATAATTGGCCAGGCTTTCCTTTTCTCCCTTCTTAAAGATTTGGACTACTTTTGCGCTTTTGAGTTGATCCGGGACAATACCATGTACTATAGAGCAATTTATGATTTCTGTTAGGGGTACGATTACTAGAGCAAGATTAGGAGTTGCTATGTAGGGGTCAATACCCTTAGTACCCTTAGTATGTTTTTTTAAGTTCATCCCTATATTCATGAGTTCCTCTGGGGTGGTCAAAGTTATTCCCATAGAATTCAAATTAGAAGGTGGCAAATAATCATCAAAGGGGCAAGGTGGATCTTGAAGCCTATTAGCTAAGTCGTTAGCAATGTTAATAAAATAATTGTTAAAGCTGTTAGCTATTTGGTCAGCGTTATCAATTTTTGCCCCATTAATTACTAAGTGATCTATTTTTGGATGCTTAATATCCAAGTGCATTGCCGAACGAATTAATTTCCAGGTCATCTTTAGGTCGTTATGATATTTACAAAATTCCGTGGCATAGTAATTTCGTTCTGCTTTAATTCGAATTGACTTAAATTTATTTCTATAAGTAGTGAATTTTTGTTTATTTTCGGCACTGGGATTTTTCAAGTATTTAACATATAATTTTTTTTTTCCGGCAAGCTTTTAATAATCCGGCCGACATCCAGGGTTGAATATAGTTTGCCTTTGGGTTTCTAGAATCGAGTTTCAGTGGAAATGCACTATTGTATGCCCAGCTATATTTAGCAATAAAACAATCATATGCTTCATTAACCCGACCCGTTGTGCAGTGACTCAAAACCGGTTCCCAGTTCATATCTGCAAGAGTCTTTTCAAATTGTTTCAGGCCCGAGTCGGTGATAAGTCTACTTTCCCCTTTAGGAATTCCTTGTTTAGTTGTGGTCTCTAGTTCAAATTGTGCATAAATGGGCAGCTGGTCTGATCAGTCTGAGATGACGATGGAAGCAAATTGCAGTTTGGACCATGCAGTGCAAAAGATGTTGTCAATTAATGTTTTGGTGTTGAGGGTGATTCTGGTAGGTTTAGTAATTACCGGAAGATACTGATTAGAGATTAGGCAGTTATAGAAGATATTAGTTTCTTTATGCTCGTTTACTTTTAATAAATCAATATTAAAATCGCCAAGGAGTATAATCTCCGTTGAGTGATTTTTTAGGCAAGATGACAATTCTTCAAATTCATCAATGAAATCCTTTAGTCCCTGACCGGGAGGTTTGTATATTATACCAATTATAGGTGCCGTTTTCTTAAGTTTAATTCTAATGAAAAGACTCTCAAAAGTTTTCGGGTCGCTCTTTCCTTTGAGCGGGTTATATATTTGAAAGTTCAAATTATCTTTGATCAAAAGGGCCACTCCCCCTCCCCTTCCCCCAACTCTGGCCTTACCAACAAAACTATATCCCGGGAGGCTAACAGTATCAGCAGAGTCGTTATCAAGCCAGGTCTCGGAGAGGGCCAAGATGGAAACCTGTAGTTTTTCGGCTAATTCTTTAATTTCTGATATTTTAGAGATGACACTCCTGCAATTTACATGTAGTAGTGACAAATTTTGCTTCCCAAAGAATTCTTCATCTCTTATCTTTTTTCCAAGAGTTGATATGGATATGTAATCACTGGACCAATTATCGCGTTTAAAATAATTTTGGTCGGGGTCAAAGTTTAGACTGCTAAGAACAGATTCAGTTTCTAATTCTTCTGGGAAAACCATTAGTTCTAAATCTTGCATAGGTTCATACGCTCCACCGCAGTTCACATTCGGTTGCGACACTTCACTCCCTGGGTCAACACCATCCTCGTCCGGGGAGGACAAGTTCTTGTCACAGAGAGAACAGAAGCAAAGAGTTGCAAAAACAAAAACAATACATACATACCATATCATACAATAAAACACTGTTTTCAATTGCTGGATTGCTATTTTTGCTCAACTCATATATCGAGCTTTAAACTTCACACCATCCCCCATTGTCCATGTTTCTTTCATTTCAGGTGCTCGGAAAGGCTGAAGCGTTTCATATGTGCCCATTCTACCCTGATTCCTCCCAACTATAACTATAATTATGACTAAAACTGATACTAATTATGACTGTAACTATAACTAAAATGAAAAGCCATTAAATATAACTATAACTAAAAATGATACTAATTATAACTGTAACTATAAATAAAATAAAATCTGTAAAGAGAATCATACTGCTCTTCCCCTATCTCTGTCGCCACTTCAGTTATAAACGCCTTCCAACCGTAGGCGGCAGGCCTGTCTGCCTGCCGGGCCCGTTGGATATTGACCAGATTTTGACCTGATTGAACCGGTTTTGTGACCTTATATACTTGCCTGTCGATTTGTTTTGACTGAGTGCCTGTAAATAGTCTGGTTCCTGTACAAATCTGGGGATTACGATTACGATCGGTCAACTGACGACGCTGTTCGGCTGCAGCCAAATTGTCGGCTTTGTCTGGGTGCTGCCGTTTGGGCGCGCTTGCGTTTCGGCTTAGGATCCGCATGGCGCCAGCCGTTTCGGCTCCGGCCGCTGTGAGGCGCTAGGACATATTTTACATGGATGCGACAATATTAGGAATTCTGGCGATATATTTTGTTTTTAAATGCAAAGTAGTTGGATTTATTGTGTGTGAAATGAAGTTTCTAAACTGTGGCCTAGTGCTTATTGTCGTAGATTGTGAAGTTTTAGGTGTAGGGTATTGATTGTTTTGCAAGCAACGTTAAGCCTATTTCTTCTGTTGTTAATTTAATTAATTTTTTTATGTTCTGCTCAACATATAGGCCTAGATAAATGTCTGCTTTTTCGCATTTTTACGATATCAAACTCATTGCAAATAGTTTTAATGAAGAGCAGTCCCACAAAGCTTTAAAAACGAGAGCATACTAAACGCAGTTGGGAAACATGTAGCTCATCATTAGAGTGTTGAGCTCATTGAGCTAGCGTGAGAGGCAGACGCAGGCAACCATGGATATGAAGTGTTAGCCACTTCAATTTATTGCAATTGTACCAATTTTGGCCTTGGTACATATAGTCATTGCCAGTGCTTTTTTCTACCAAAAAAGGTTCCGGAACGCAATTAATTCAGAACAATTAAAGGGGCATATTTTATGCTCATATTTCTATTTCATATAATGAAATATCAATAAACAGTGAAAGCACTGAAATTCAATTAAAGGACCTAACTAATTTTAACAAAAATTTTATTAAAAATTTTAATTAACTAAATTATTTTTTAATATCTGAAAAAAGGTCCCGGAACGCCGTTCCGGACCGCTCCGGCTGAAAAAAACACTGGTCATTGCCCACTGAGTATTAACAAGTCCATGGAAATTTATAATTATGGTCTGTTCTCTTAAGTATCCACTCTCCATTCTGTCAGCATAGCAAATCAATTCTCTTGAGACTGTCTGATGTAAATATTTTTCTTGTTTTTGATGAGTGGATGGTTAACATATTTGTGAAGTTGGTGGCATCACATCTCAAGTAGGCTTTTTGTAAATTTGCTGATGAACGATATTCAACTTGAATTTCTATTTAATTTCAAGTTAATCGTGGAAGGACAACTTCATTATTATCATCTTCATCGTCGTCATCATTCTCATCATCATCATCACAGTTGTTGTCACTGTTTTGCTGCAGTGTCCTCTTGTGAAGGACCATGTGCTGACACTTGTAGTAGAGTGTCTTTGCTTTCTGGTTTGATCTTGAAGTCTGGAGTCGGACATTCGGGAAAGAATGCCTACGAGAAGATCGGTTCTGGGAACAGAGGAACTGATCCACCGACCGAGAACAACGTCAACCGGAACAATTCGTTTGGGTCGCTGCGCCGAGTCACGCTGCTCATTCTCTGTGTCACGATGACGGTGTCCGTGTGCGCCATTTGTAGCTCCAGTACAAACGTCCATCTGTTCATTGACTTACCGCCAGATATCCTGATAGGTATGGCATGCTTCCGTTCTTTTGAGGAGCCTAACAGGTGCTATATAAATATCCAACCAGACACTTGCATATACATGTATATATACATATATATATATATGTATACATATATATATATAAATATTACAGGTGCTGTATATATATATCCAACCAGACATGCAAATATATAATTATATCTAACAGGTGCTGTATATATATCCAACCAGACACTTGCATATACATGTATATATACATATATATATATATGTATACATATATATATATAAATATTACAGGTGCTGTATATATATATCCAACCAGACATGCAAATATATAATTATATATACATAACATAACTAGAAGGGTTTTAAGTGGTTCAGAAGACGTTTAGTCTGTGTTAGAACCACTGTAATTAACCTGGAACATGGTTAATAGCCTAGCTTCTTCTTAAAAGCTGTGATAGTGTCCACTGAGACAGTACTATCATCCAAACTATTCCACAAATCTACAACTCTTGCACTGAAGCATTTCTGCCCTAATGTCCCTTTTGGTTTCTTAAATAATTTATACCTATGCCTATGTCCCCGAGTTGCCTTGTTTGGTGCTAATTCAAAAACTTCTCCTTCTGCACTGCCTCCTTTCCAGTAATAATCTTGTAGGCTTCAATTAGGTCTCCTCTGCTCCTCCTTCTCTCCAATGTTGTTAGTCCACACCTTTTCAACCTTTCTTCATATCCCAAATCCTTGTAGCCCCGAATCATTTTTGTAGCTCTTCTTTGCACCTTCTCCAGCTTTTCCATGTCCTGTTTCAGGTAAGGACTCCACACCTGGATGCAGTATTCCAACTGTGGCCTAACCAGTGATTTGTATAGCCTCAATATTGTATCCTTATCTCGGGTGACTATTGTCCTTCTTATCATGCCTAAAGTAGAGTTAGCCTTTATTGATGCTTCAGCACATTGCCTTGAGGGTTTTGCGCTCTTGTGCATAATCACTCCCAAGTCCCTTTCTTCCTCACTCACTTTCAACACCATACCCCCCATTTCATATGAAAACTCGCTGTTTCTCTTCCCCATATGCATCACTGAGCACTTTTCCACATTAAAGAGCATCTGCCAGTCCTGTGACCATCTGAACATTCTTCTTAGATCTTCCCGTAGTATCTCCGCTTCTTTTTCGTTTCCCACTGCTCTACATAGTTTGGTATCATCTGCAAATTTAGAAATTTTAGATAAAATCCCATCATCTATGTCATTAATAAAAAGTACGAACAGCAATGGCCCAAGCACTGATCCTTGTGGCACTCCACTTAGCTCTGCCGTCCAGCTAGAATGTTTGTCACCTATGCCCACCTTTTGTCTTCTTCCTGATAGCCAGCTTTGAATCCATGCTAGTACCTGCCCTCTAATCCCACATGCTTGCAACTTCTTGGCCAGTCTTTTATGAGGAACTTTGTCAAATGCCTTGGCAAAATCTAAGTAAATTACATCTACAGGCTTTCCCTCATCTATCCTCTCATAGACTTCCTCAAAGAATTCCAAAAGATTTGTCAAACACGAGCGACCTCTAGTAAATCCGTGTTGACTGCCCTTAATTATATTATGCTCATTCAAGTGTTCCACTATATTATCCTTAACAATTCTCTCCATGACCTTACACACAACACTGGTTAAACTGACTGGTCTGTAGTTACATGGTTCACTTCTATTTCCTTTTTAAACAATGGCACTACAAGAGCATCTTTCCATTCCTGTGGTACATCTCCAGTCTGTATCGATTTATTAAAGATCTGTGCTAATGCCTCTCCAATTTCTTCCCTCACTTCATGTAAGAATTTAGGATGTAGTTCATCTATTCCTGGACTCTTGTCAGTTTTTAACCTTTTCAGCTGTTCCACCACATTTTCCTTCGTGAACATTATCTGTGTTAGTCCTTGACCACCACTGTCTAAAAATGCTTGGTTGGGTTCAGGGATGTTTCCTAATTCCTCCAATGTAAACACTGAGCTGAAATATTTATTAAGCGTTTCAGCAGCTTCCACATCATCCACAATAACTTCTCCATTCTGCTCTTCCTTTTTCAATGGCCCTACCCTTTCTTTCCCTTTCTAACAGGTGCTGTATATATATCCAACCAGACACTTGCATATATATATATATGTATATATATATATGTATATATAGATATATATATATCCGTTGTCCTCTTATCTTTTTTCACCGGTGGGTAACTACTTATTATTGCTGTGTCTCATGCCTCTGTTAGAGAGCGTGCGGATCGCGGTTCGCTTCTCGATGCTGGCTTATTTCAGAGATTTAAATCTCGGCCTAGCACGGTCCGTACACGGGTAGGCCTACCTTAAATGGTGTGGCGCTCATTCAAAAGGGCAGCGGTGGTGAAGGATCTCACAAGATCTGAAGACGGCCCCTGACCCCTCCGGAAAGAAGACAAAGAAGAAGACAAAGAAGAAGACAAAGAAGAAGACAAAGAAGAAGACAAAGAAGAAATCAAAGAACAAGATAGAAGAAGAACATTAACATTTTATTATAAACTTTATTATAAATAAAACCAAGAACAATAACACAGAACGCTGCTACCTATTAGAGACTCTAATGTATATAACTATTATCACATTATTATAATGATTGCTACTATTATTATTATTATTATTATTATTATTATTATTATTATTATTATTATTATTATTATTATATTGTTATTACTATTATTATTATTATTATTATTATTATTATTATTATTATTATTATTATTATTATTATTATTATTATTATTATTATTGCTACTATTATTATTATTACACTATTATTATAATTACTATTATTATCATCACTGCCTATTATTATTATTATTATTACCATTATTATTATTATTACTGATATTATTATTATCCTGACATAGACCTAAACACTGCTTTAAAACGTGAACACTCTTATATGCTATGAGCAATGACAGCAATGACGCCAATCATCGTCGTTATGGCTGCAAACACTAATGTAAATATTACTATTATTATTACTAATATCTCAGGCATATTTAGCATCTAACTACTAAAAGACATAGACACAAACTGTTAAAACAGTCAAATCACGACCATTGATGTACCCTGCATAAGTGTACATATGATGTTTCTAATGACGCCAATCATCGTCGATATGACGGCGTCGTTAAATGAACGAATTTAAGTAAGAAGGATCTCACCCGATTAATTAATTGCAAATTCAGCAGGGTCGAGGCCATAAACGGTCGCTGAAGAAGACGTGTAGATTTACATTTATATTAGCGTCTAACCAATGTTATTCAGTTTTATGATTGAGTGCCACAGCATTGGTTAAAGCAAACCATGGCCTAAGGGGGATGGCCAGTTAGATGACTGGATGGGTATGGCATCCTCATGCTTAACACCAGAACCAGACGCTTTGGGCCTGAGAGCCATAACGGGTGTAAATTTGGTGGAAGATGGATAGATTGTCTTCCCTATAAATCAAAAGAGGCATAACGTTGTGACCTGCCACGTGTTATGCATGTATTTCAATATGCATTATGTAATACAAAGAGGGGTAGGACCGTTGGAATGGGAGATACATGTATTTCATTATGTAACAAAAAGAGGGGTAGAATTAAGAGAGAGTGATCCGGTGGAGAGAGAGAACGAGTGATGGAGATTCGTAGATAGATAGAGAGACAGACAGACAGATAGAGAGACAGACAGACAGACAAAGACACAGACAGACAGACAGACAGACAGAGCCACCCTATGACAGCACTTGGGCAGAGCACCACTACCCCATGGTGCACCTTAGCTATACGATTGCCCCTCCCCACTGTCAGCAGATGTGAACCTGCAATCTGTGGCCCACTGTGTAGAGCACTTACCCCACCCTCTCACCATGTTATCGTCATTATCGTTATCATCACTATTGTCATTATCGTTATCTTCATTATCTCTGTTTGTCTGTCTGTCTCTGTCTCTGTCTGTCTCTGTCTGTCTCTGTCTCCTGTCTCTGTCTGTCTCTGTCTCTCTGTCTGTCTGTCTCTGTCTGTCTCTGTCTTTGTCTCTGTCTGTCTCTGGCTCTCTGTGTCTCTCTCTCTCTCTCTGTCTCTGTCTGTCTGTCTGTCTGTCTGTCTGTCTGTCTGTCTGTCTGTCTGTCTGTCTGTCTGTCTGTCTGTCTGTCTCTCTCTCTCTCTCTCTCTCTCTCTCTCTCTCTATTTCTATCTCTCTCTCTCTCTCTCACACACTCTCTCGTTATTAATGTTATCATTACTATTGTCATGATCATTGTCTTTATTATCATCATTATCGTTATCTTCATTATCGTCATGATCGTTATCATCACAACCGTCATTATCGTTATCTTCATTATCGTCATGATCGTTATCATCACAACCGTCATTATCGTTATCTTCATTATCGTTATCATCACTATCGTTATTATCGTTGTCATCGCCATTACTGTTATCACTGTCTTTCAATTATGTGTGCATGTCAGGTAATTGGTCTTTGCTCCTTAGATGAAGTCAGTGTTTTCTTTAACAAAGAATTCCGGAATGAAGTGGTTACTAATGAGTGGAGCAATTCAACCAACAGCCAAGTGAAGATCTTCGGTAGGAATGACCAATGATCATCGTCATCATCATCAGCATAATCATCATCATCATCATCATCATCATCATCATTTTTATCATCATTTTCATCAACATCATCATCATTATCTTCATCATCATCATTTCAATCATCTTCGTCATTTTCATCATCATCATTTTCATCATCATCATCATCATCATCATCATCATTATCATCATCATCATTATCATCAGCAGCAGCTGCTGCATCATAATTGTAATGGAATTGATTGGAGTGCTAGCCTTGTAACGCTGAGAGTACGGGTTCTAGCCTCTCCAAAGACGGTTATTGAGCAAGTCCTTAATTTACTCACACTTGCTCAGCACCATCGATGAATGCTTGGTCATTAGGTGCTTAATAAAATAATGCTTAATAATAATCATCATCATCATCATCATATTGAAGTTTCTGAATGATGTCATATCATTATGATCATGTAAAGCAGTAATAACACAACTACGATAATAATAATTATTTACTGCTGTTTTTATGAAGTAATTAAATTAATGTTATTTATAAACATCTAGATTATGCCATGTTGCTCGTTTCATTATAGGTTACTTGTAATGAGTCTGCTCTAGGACGGTAACTGTATTGTGACCTTGAGCAATTCCATAATGCACAAATAATAATCAATCATTGGTTTATCATTCATTAGTGAGTTACACAACATGTGACATGAGCAACCCATTAATTCACAATTAATCAGTGGCTGTGATGGATGCTTTGTCAGCAAACCATCAAACAGCGAAGCTAAATCAATACAGAAATACAGAAGAAGAACTGCATATTTATCATTAGCGTCCAACTCTGAATGACAGTCATCCCTGCGGCGGCCATGCTTCCGTCCTACTACTACCAAGAGACATCTCTAATCTGGTTTGAGTCATTCCGCTGCTGTTTCTAGATTTGCCGTCAGTGAACTTTGTGACCGATGCTTCTCCGTGTGAGACCGATGTTGCATGTCATTTCCATGAAGAGCAACAAGAACTGATGTCCTGTGACTTATCTGATGGTGCCTGTCTCTGTACCAGAGGTTATCAGCTCAGCAATGGAATGTGTCTCGGTTAGCTTAAACACTCTATGCTTTTCTAGGAATTTCAGGCGTTGCAATTTTTTTGCCTAAAACGCTTTGTTAGAATTTCGCTGGTCGAAGTTTATTACTGTTATTATTAGTATTACTATCATTATTAATTCATTATTATTATTATTATTATTATTATTATTATTATTATTATTATTATCATCATCATCATCATCATCATCATCATCGTCGTCGTCGTCGTCATTATCATCATTGGTGATATTAATGTGTTTAGTTTTAAACCAGGAAATGATCCTTGACAATACAAGACATCACGATGAAATGGAATGGTCTTTCAACTGCTGGCAAAATAGATATTGAGAAACCCATGTCTCATGTTTCTTAGCAGCATGTTCCAGAAGAATGTTGAGAATTCTATCAAATTCCGACCTGGCTTCTCCAATGAATAATAATTATGATTTTTGATTGCAATTTCACTTGCAGCGACTGCAATTTCACTTGCAAATTGCAATTTCACTAGCAGCGACTGCAACTGAACTTGCAGCGTCTGCAATTTCACTTGCAGTGACTGCAATTTCTCTTGCAGCGACTGCAATTTCACTTGCAGCGACTGCAATTTCACGTGCAGCGACTGCAATTTCACTTGCAGCGACTGCAATTTTGGTTGCAGCGACTGCAATTTTGGTTGCAGCATCTGCAATTTCACTTGCAGCATCTGCAATTTCACTTGCAGCGACTGCAATTTCACTTGCAGCGACTGCAATTTCACTTGCAGCGATTGCAATTTCACTTGCAGCGACTGCAATTTCACTTGCAGCGATTGCAATTTCACTTGCAGCGACTGCAATTTCACTTGCAGCGATTGCAATTTCACTTGCAGCGACTGCAATTTCACTTGCAGCGATTGCAATTTCACTTGCAGCGATTGCAATTTCACTTGCAGCGACTGCAATTTCACTTGCAGCGATTGCAATTTCACTTGCAGCGACCGCAATTTCACTTGCAGCGATTGCAATTTCACTTACAGTGACTGCAAATTCACTTGCAGCGACTGCAATTTCACTTGCAGCGACTGCAATTTCACTTGCAGCGACTGCAAATTCACTTGTAGCGACCGCAATTTCACTTGCAGCGACTGCAAATTCACTTGTAGCGACCGCAATTTCACTTGCAGCGATTGCAATTTCACTTACAGTGACTGCAAATTCACTTGCAGCGACTGCAATTTCACTTGCAGCGACTGCAATTTCACTTGCAGCGACTGCAATTTCACTTGTAGCGACCGCAATTTCACTTGCAGCAACCATCTACTGGTATCTTGGACATTATGATAGTGGTGCTATAGAAGTCTTTAGATTAGGCTATATTAGATTAGACTAGAGGTAGTTAAGGCAGACACAAACAAACATTCATGACGCAGTGACATTTATTAGCCGGTTGCATCCTGCTTCTCGTTTACCATTTGGATTCGTGATCTGTGTTTCGTCTCTGGGTCCGCTACTTGGAAATTTGTTACCGCCGAGTGTTTCTTTATGTTCTGCAGACATGGATGAATGCCATCTAAGAACGGAGGATGTCTGTCCATCGTCAGCACGATGCAACAACACGGAAGGATCGTTCGTCTGTCTCTGTCCCCAGAGACAGTATTTCGATGGAGAAAATTGCATTAGTGAGTGTTCACGAGAGTGTGTGCTCTTACATGGAAGCAAGCTTTCATAAAAACAAATTTTTAAGTTTTATTAAAATAATTATTCTCGAAGTAGTGTAAGTTTAGCCAAAGATATGGCAACGGCTGAATTATTTTACAGCTCTTGAACTGTTTTAGATGGTAGCCCGACAAAAGCGCGCAGGACAAATGCGCTCAGACAAAAGTGCGCAGACAAATGCGCGCGACGACAAAAGCGCGCAGACAAAATCGCGCAGGACAAATGCGCGCAGACAAAAGTGCGCAGACAAATGCGCGCGTGACGACAAAAGTGCGCAGACAAAAGTGCGCAGACAAAAGTGCGCAGACAAAAGCGCGCAGGACAAATGCGCGCAGACAAAAGTGCGCAGACAAAAGTGCGCAGACAAAAGTGCGCAGACAAATGCGCGCAGACAAATGCGCGCAGACAAATGCGCGCAGACAAAAGTGCGCAGACAATAGTACGCAGACAAATGCGCGCAGGACAACTGCGCGCAACAACAAAAGCGCGTAGGACAAATGCACGCAGACAAAAGTGCACAAACAAAAGTGTGCAGACAAAAGTGCGCAGACAAAAGCGGGCAGGACAAATGCGCGCAGATAAAAGTGCGCAGACAAAAGTGCGCAAACAAATGCGTGCAGAACAAATGCGCGCAACGCTCAGACAAAAGTGCGCAGACAAACGTACGCAGACAAATACGCGCAGGACAACTGCGCGCAACGACAAAAGCGCGTAGGACAAATGCACGCAGACAAAAGTGCACAGACAAAAGTGTGCAGACAAAAATGCGCAGACAAAAGCGCGCAGAACAAATGCGCGCAGACAACAACTGCGCTGACAAAGTGCGCAGACAAAAGTGCGCAGACAAAAGTGCGCAGACAAAAGCGCGCAGGACAAATGCGCGCAGACAAAAGTGCGCAGACAAAAGTGCGCAGACAAAAGTGCGCAGACAAATGCGCGCAGACAAATGCGCGCAGACAAATGCGCGCAGACAAAAGTGCGCAGACAATAGTACGCAGACAAATGCGCGCAGGACAACTGCGCGCAACAACAAAAGCGCGTAGGACAAATGCACGCAGACAAAAGTGCACAAACAAAAGTGTGCAGACAAAAGTGCGCAGATAAAAGCGGGCAGGACAAATGCGCGCAGATAAAAGTGCGCAGACAAAAGTGCGCAAACAAATGCGTGCAGAACAAATGCGCGCAACGCTCAGACAAAAGTGCGCAGACAAACGTACGCAGACAAATACGCGCAGGACAACTGCGCGCAACGACAAAAGCGCGTAGGACAAATGCACGCAGACAAAAGTGCACAGACAAAAGTGTGCAGACAAAAATGCGCAGACAAAAGCGCGCAGGACAAATGCCTCGCAGACAAAAGTGCGCAGACAAAAGTGCGCAGACAAAAGTGCGCAGACAAATGCGTGCAGGACAATATGCGCGCAGACAAGAACTGCATTGACAAATGCGCGCATCGACAAAAGCGCGCAGGACAAATGCGCGCCGACGAAAGCTCATAGAAAACTAATCTAGAAAAGTGAACTTTTCAAAACTGCGCACAAATTGTTACCAAGTTATCAATCCAGCTTCCATTTGGAGTCTACGCAAGTATTATTTTCATCAGTTTAACTTCTACATTCACAAACAATATTTTCATCAATCCTACTTCTAGTTTAACAAGAAACTATTTTCAACAATCCAAATAATTTAATCGATCCAACTTCTATACAAGCAAGAATTATTATCATCAATCCAACTTCAACTTCTATACAAGCAAGAATTATTATCATCAATCCAACTTCTATTGAAGCACGAATTATTTTCATCAATTGAACTTCTATTTAAGCAAGAATTATTATCATAAATCCATCTGCTATTTAAGCAACAAAGAGTTTTCATCAATCTAACTTTTATTTACGCAAGAATTGGACGCTAATAGCGTTTCACTTGCATGGATCTATCATGGTAGTAGCCTACCTATCAAGTTACGCGGTACGTTATATTTTATAGCTGCGCGCTTTTGTCTTGCGCGTTTTTGTCGGGGTTGTTACCATTGCGCGCTATTGTCGGCGCGCATTTGTCCTGCGCTCTTTTGTTACGGCGCCGTTTTAGATTATATCATTTAGTTTTTTTGAGAATAGGGGCCTAAGCCTAAGGTATATTTGTATTGTAGACATATCCTTCATTACCTACTACCCCCTTTCCTATATACTGGTCACGATTTGCGCCCACGCTCACATAACCGTGTTCTTTCTAGATTTGATTCCCTCACCAGGCGTGGTTTCCTGGCTAGGATGTTGTACAGCTAAGCCATATAGTGTTTTTTTAGTTTACTATTTACTAACTTTTTCTCTACTATTTGATAACTTTGTATATTAACTTTGTATGTACAGCGCCGTGCGTTTGCCAGCGTTTAATAAAGAACACACTTACTTACTTACTTTTATATTCGTCTATTGATTAGCCTAATGCTAGCTGTAATAATGCAGCTAGTTAGAAATTCTGCTACGAGAGTGTTAGACTGAAACCAGATTAATATATCTTGCTAGGTCCACTGGGTTTGTCATTGTCCTGATCTATTCCTCCCTATGTAAATGTTGTTATACAACATGCATGGAATGAAGTTCTTATCGTCTTTATGTGGAAGGGCAAAAGTGAGGTCTCTAGAGTGCAAGGTAACTTGAGATACTCAGTGTTCTGAGCAAAGCCTTCAAAGGATGTGCTGCTAGAGTGTACTAATTTTACTAATTTTGTGAGTATACATGGATTTTTAGATTGCACAGAAAGATGTCCAGATGGCCAGTATATACTGCAAGGCTGCAGTGAAGTTAAAGATTTACAATGCAAAGGTAGAGCATATGATACAACTATATTTTGTTCTGTTGATTTTGTGCTGGGGTATAATGATCCTTCAGGAGAGCAATAATTAGGGGCAGTATTGTCCTAGAAAACAAATTATTATTTTTATTGTTATTTTTTAACGCTCGAGGTAGGATAATCCCTCAGGCTCTTAGAAACTATGCTAGGGTGTATCATCAAACTGGAGTTAGCGGTCCTCGTTCCCGGTGGGTTGTGCGAACGTGTCCCTGAAGGCTATGGCGTTGAATCTCTGAGTGCATATGGATAGCCACTGGAATAGGTGCATGGTCTCCAGAGGGTCGCCAGAAACGGCGGTCATGCATGGGCGCCCCAACTATTATTGTTTTTTTGTATTATTATCATTATTGTTATATTTGTAGTTATTTCTTTATTTGTCGTTATTTGTTTTCTTTTTTATCCTGAGCTGGAAATGATCCATTAGAAATATTATTAGGCTATGTAAATATGGAAAGTTAATACATGCATGTAGGCCCTATATGATAGATCAAGGGAATTCTGTAGAAAATGTGGTTTTATTAGTATTATTATTACTATTACAGTGATAATAATCTTAGTATTTTATGATGTCTTAATTCTTAAATGGCCCTTGTGAGATAGTCACCAGTTATATGATAAATAAAACATATATTAAGTTATAAGAACGAATTAAACTAAACTTTAGCAAACTGTTCACCTGATATGTTCTTTTCTTTCCTAACCGATAGAAAAACTGAGTGCATGTTTACAAAATCTTTGTTTTTGAGGTTATTCTGCTTAAAAGTTTCGTGTTGCTTTTTAGAATGTGATCAATGTCTGGGTTCCACTTATGAGATTCGACCTTGCAACGGAAAAGATAACCGGCAATGCATGCGTAAGCGTATGATCGAAAAGCAGTTGCTTTTGCTGTTGTTGATTGGGTGTTTATTGTTGTCTTGTTGTTGTTGCTGTTGCTCGAGACTGATAGTAAATACTAAGTAGCCTACTACTAGGCTACTACTACTACTATTCGTTTATTACACAAACTCGTTGACGCAATCGCAACAAGGTAGGTGCCTTATGTACGTAAAACTGTTCATGCTTCATAGCATTCATGTACAATCAATCAATATTCGTTTATTCAAAAGATCTAGCTGACAAAGACACAACTATATTCATAGCCTATATTAATGTAATGTAATGTAATTACGACCATTTATATAGCGTCGTTGGTAGCAAGCTACTTCTAGGACGCTTAACAAAACAGTCTACTGCATGTCAGCGTAAATGTTAGTGCTCGTGGCTACGTAATAGATGCATTTTTAATGATTGATGAAACTAGGGTGACCCTGCTAGCGGAACCTTATGTTCCTTTGGGTCTGCCTATTGACGCCACTGCACATGAATGTCTTGATTGTATTTGTTTGTGATAGTATTATGGTGATCAATAAAAGAATTGATTGATTGATTGAACTAGAAACATTTCGCTAGCAGGAGAATGCTCATTATTATGATTAGAATTGTTAATTAAGTATTTTTCAGTAAGCGTCTTTGAATTAAACTCTACGAATATAGTTCCGGTTATCTTTACTTACTTCAGCTTTTATCCTGCATGGCAATGTAAGTAAATGTTTGAGCAGCTATCTAGACGTGGATAATTATTTAGTAATAGTCGTCTGAGGTTTGGGCCAAGATTTTAAACTGACGGTATTTCAGACACTTGTCTTCTAATAACTGGATAGCTTTTCTCTTTCAGTGTAAATATTTATAATTTGATACGATCATAGTTCTTTGCTCTTTAATCACTCATTTTACAGATTCAAGCCTAGTCTGAGATTGTCGATGCTGTAGGAATCTTTGACCTTTAGCTAGCCCCCCCAACAGGCAAATGATTGGCGCCATTGATCAAGGCTGGCCATTAGAAACAAGTGGTTTATAAAAATTTATACCAGACAATTTAAAATGATATAAATAATGGCTGGAGTTCAAACCTCAGATGTGATAGCATTGAAAGCCAGAATAGTAGTAAGTGCTCAATCACCATAAGGCCTATATAACACAATGGTTGCTTAACCCTAGGGCTACCAAGCTTTTTTTGTAACACTGGCTACCATTCTGTGCAGAAATGAATGGTTACCACCACCCTGGATTTCGTGTTTGGTTTCACATATCATAACTTGTAATATAGCAATGGATTCAGCATTCATTTCTGCACAGAATGGTATATTTAGTTGTACATTATGTGAATGCAACTCGAAATGACATCACTTTTAACAACGGAACCCATTAATTAGCAATATTTTATATTATTGCGTACATTTTGTACTTTTTTGGACAAACAAATATAAGATTATGTGTGTTTTGAAACTAATCTATGTATAAAAGATACACACAATCATCCCTACACATGTTTATATAGTATAAATGTACATCCATACATATATATCCATACATATATATCAGTTTACGTTGTGATGCTGTATTCAGCCATTTTCACACAGATTACGCGTATTATTATTTATTTTGATCACTTCCGGTATTCAAAAGACAAAGATATGCAAATTCTAGCCCTACATTCCCTCTAAAGAATGGTATCTTTGTTTCTCTTCCAGGAAGACAAATGAATACGCTACAGACAAAAACTAAGGGGGAGTGCTTCCATTCAGCCATTTTTCACGCATATTACGCGTATTATTATTTATTTTGATCACTTCCGGTTTTCATAAGACAAAGATGTAGGTATGTAAATGAAGCCCTGCATTCCCTCTAAAGAATGGTATAATTGTTTCTCTTCTAGGAAGAATAGTCAATAAGCTCTAAAAACTAAGGGGGTTGGTATCCACCCCCTGGTGCCTCGGGTATATCAGGTATAACTTTTGAATGGCGTGGGCTACCACCATGATGTTTACCTCAAAATGTGCGCCAATGAATCTGCTACAGCTACCTGAAATGCAAAAATTATATTCCATATGGAAAATAAATTATGCATAAAAACGTAGGGGGGTGGCAACCACCCCCCCTTTTGTAGCCTGAGGGTTAATCTTCAGTTAAAAATGTATGTAATAATAATGATGATAATAATAATAATAATAATAATAATAATAATAATAATAATAATAATAATAATAATAATAATAATAATAATAATAATAATAATGATAATAATGATTATCAACGAAATGCATGTGTGACGTTATGGTTCTTTTAGATGTCTCTCACCCATTCTTCGTGACTCATTCATTTGATGAAGCATTACAAGGTATGTGGGTCAGTTTGGGTAGAATAAATAGAATAGAATAGAATAGAATAGAATAGAATAGAATCTTCGTTTATTCATAACACATTGTCAGAACGCAATGCGTTTACAAGAGAAGCAAAAAAAGTGTAGGCATTGGCTGTTCCGTTTAAAGTCTGGTCCAGGATATTATTGGCTATTATTTGATGTTAAAGGGTCTTAGGAAGCCAGATTCCAGAAAGTAATAACCTATTTGTTTGTGAGGTAATGACCTATTTGTGTGTGAAGTAATGTCCTAAATCTGTGTGTGAGGTAATGGCCTAAGGTTCAACACTTAATTGCTCTGAATAAGGCATGAGTTGCCAAGCATGGATGGGATTCCATTGGCCAGTTCCAACGTACATAACGCGCCTGCCAGTAATAAATTTCCAGCTATTCGAGCATTGTTCACGTATGCACGAAGGTGTTTCTAATTAACTTTAAAATGACTGTGGTCTGTGGCGAGCAAGACAATACCGTCATTTCTTCAAAAACATAGTGTATGTGTCAATCTATATGCATGCATTGAACAAATTACAAAGAAACAGAAAACCTTTAAGGAGTTTAATGTTTTCTGTTTCGTTGTAATTTGTTCGTAGTATATAAGTAAAGCAGAGTTTTGAATTTTCTTTTTTCTGACTTTTTCTTCTGCTTTTCTTACAACAGCGCTCGGTAAAACACTACTTCCTGCGCAGAAGAGAAAAAGTGAGCCATTGCTATTTTTTATAGTTGAATGTAAATGTAGAGTAATATACCATAGCCCAGAAGAGACAGAGATTTGTAGCTTTGTTATTCATGACTGAAAAGTGCCTGATGAATTTGAAATTGTGTTGATAGTTTATTAAATCATCTGTCCTCTTTCTCCTCCTCCTCTTGTCTCCTCCTCTGCCTCCTCCTTCTGCTCTTTCTCCTCCTCCTCCTCCTCCTCCTCCTCCTAACCATGCCACAGGTGATACTGCTAAATTGCTTAAAAACCAGGTACATACATACTTACATACAAACACACATGTTGCAGACTTGCTGTACAAGATAAGTATGGAAACACATATCTGCAATATATACAGAGTTCTATGACTACCTATATTAAGTTTTGTAAGATATCAGAGCACTGGATTCTCTCAATTTCTTATATCACAGTTTCCATTTAGCTGAGTACTGAGAAAGTTACAAGTTTCAGTTAAAAAGATTACAGTACCCACTCCCACTACCCAGGCTATTTATTTTACAGTTTTTTGTGAGGTAAACAATGGCGCTATATAAAGTGTCCTGATACATACACACATACATGCATACATACTGGTACACATACATACTTACATACAAAGATACATATTGCACATTAAACAGATTGCGTTACTGTATTAACTGATAACAGAATACATTACTTTAGAAATCGAGATTAGTTTCTCTGTTCTGATTTTGTGCGAAATAAAGTATATACTTATATATTTTTAAATTTATAAACATGACATTGCAGACATCTATCAATGAAATGTGACGTTATCGTTTAGAACTTCGTGCGGAGTCTCATTCTAAGGTCTTCCTGGAAAACCTTCAAAATACTCGTCAGCTTGAGACAACGTACTACGTGACGGATGTTAAACAGATGACGGACTTCTTCTGGTTTCGTGACTCGGGAATTCGAGTGAACCTTGGACTTCAGAACATTCATCTGACTCCAGTCTACGTTGACGTGGACCACGACAGCGACAATGCCTTTGTACTGGGAAGTCCAATGGTTCCAGAGGAGAAGGAACAGTTCAGGAACATCACTGTCAACCACTGCAGGTGAATCTCTGATCAACTCTCCTTCGGTTTAAACGAGACGTGATCCACTTATTGCCTTAATTCAATCTTGAAACTTCAATATATCACAATTATTGCAAACAGAATAGTGGCTTTATTCAATTTCTAAAAGAGCGGAGTAATGACTGTGAGCCTGAATGCGTATGTATATAAATCAAAATAAATTGAGTTCAGTTTCATCCAATTTGAATGTAATCTTAGCCTAGTCTGGATTCATAAAAATCATAAAATGTTTAGGGAAATGGAACTGATGGTTGAAAATTAAAGTTAAGTATGATGTGGAAATCTCTAATCTTAACTTTAAAAGTTCGTGATGATAGGGAAATAGGATTGTGCTCTGCTAAAAAATGACGGTGTGCAGGTCCTATGCTCCTGTGCTTCAGCTCGAGTTCATTGTACCATCTCGTGTGTTGAACGCTTCTCCTAAAGCAGTCTACCATTACAGCTACATACATAATACTCTGACCTTTTGGGTCGCTGGTCCACGTCCTTGAACAGTCTTCCTGCACCTATTCAGGAAGCCAAAAGCCTTTCTGTTAAAAGAAACAGTTTCAAAATGTATTTGTTACGTAACTCCGAGCATTAGCATTTGCGCTGACAGTAGGCAGTTTTGTAAATCATCCTAGAAGTAGCTTGATATATGAATTGTCTTTATTATTACAATGTAAGATAGCTATGGGAGCAAAATGTCTGTGAGGTAATTAAAATGATCTATGTTCAGTGTTTTGAATAATAAATACATACATAAGGAAATGGCTGAGAATGATATTAAGCATTACGATCAGGATTGATGCTCAGAGGGATTTATGCGGATGTTGACAACAATCCAGAATGTCAACTCCAGCCGCGATTCTAACGATGAATATTTTGAAAGAGAAAATCGTTTTCCTTATCATTCATTCATTCATTCATTCATTACATAAGTTTCATATAGCGCCCCTTCAATTACTACTCAGGAGCGCTCCCGACCACAGCACGGTTGAAAAGGACAGTTTTGTGGCAAGTATAGAAAGATTCAGAGTGGATTCTGGGATGCAAGCGCAGCATCAAAGGGAGCCCGTTCCAGAGGGATGGACCAACCACTGAGAAGGCTCGATTCTGCTTAGTAGCTGTGCGGGCAAAAGGGACCATGAGCACGCCCTGCTCAGTAGAGCGGAGAGAGCGACGACCCGGAGCACCCAAGGTAGGTGCTGCAGAGGTCGCGTAGATAGGCAGGGGCTTGCCCAGCAATGACCGCCAGACCAAAGCGATGATCCGATACGAGATCCGCTGCAGCTATTATTACAAAGTAAGATAGCTATCCAGCAAAATGTCTGAGACGTAATTAAAATGATCTATGATCAGTGTCCGCAAAGGCGAATAGCAGAGCGCAGGACCCGGTTCAGAATGACCCCAACCGATTAGCTGGGAGGCCAAAATAGAGTGAGCAACAGTAATCAAGTCGGACAGTGATAAAAATCCAGGATGAGAGTAGCGGTGGAGTCTGATGTAAGTGAGCGAGCAACAGTGCGAAACTGGCGTAACTGATAGTATGAATCACGGCATGTTGTCTGTGCATCAATATAGATAATATCTTTTGACCATGCTGTTGTCTGGAGCACATCTGAGTAGTTTCCTTGAAGAGGTGCTATATAAACGCTGGAATGAATGAATGAACGAACGAATGAATGAAATGACCGAATGAATGAATGAATGAATGAACGAACGAATGAATGAATGAATGAATGAATGAATGAATGAATGAATGAATGAATGAATGAATGAATGAATGAATGAATGAATGAATGAATGAATGAATGAATGAATGAATGAATGAATGAATGAATGAATGAATGAATGAATGAACTGAATGAATGAATGAACGACCGAATGAATGAATGAATGAATGAATCATACATTGTCGATGTTTGTAGGCATCCATTGCCTGATCAGTACAGCATCACTCTTGAAATCGCCAAAGACAGAACAACAGCGGCCACTACTATTCCCTGCACGAGGGAAATGTTCGCGGGGGACGAATGCCCGGAGGATGTGGTCGAGGGCGAGACGTTCGTGGAACGTGAACTCAACGAACCGTGTCACAGTATGGTTTGTATGGTGAACCATTTGCTGGTTAATGTTGACCTTTTCGTTCCCCGTGTTAGGACCACAATGGCTCAATCCAGATCCTTTGCCTGCATAGGTCCCTCCCTGTGGAATAGAATTCCTCCTTCTCTACGCTCTACAATCCTCTCTGGTAGCATCTCTACCTTTTTCTCTCATCTTAAAACCTTCTTTTTCTCTCGGAGTACCTCGCACTGGGAGCGTTTCTGAAAGGCTTATGCTATGAGAAGCGCTTTATAAATGATCAAATACAATACAATACAAAACAATAATGGCGCTAATGGAGGTGACAGTAATAAAGGACCACACCGGCCTTGCATCCCTCCGTTCGAGTGTAGAACGCCATTGCAAAGAACTAAGAACAGGCATGCAAAAACAGGGCTACTCTGACTGTGCGCCTACCCCTAACCTCAGACAGGTTCCTACATATCCCCACCTTTGGATCCACCGGTGATGAAAGTCCTTTTTTAAGTTCAGTGAACCTCATTTGATGCGCTATAGGAGTCATTAGAATGCCTTCCGATATCCACCTCTGTAGTTTAGCAATCTGCTTCAGTTTACTCGTATGTAGGGATACCATGATTTCTTCTTCGTACTGTACTCTACGGTGTTATTAAAGTATCTCTACATAAGCATTAAACATCTACTTAAACATTGGTCCATGCCTTTAATGTTTAACGTTACTGCATGCTGCTCGTATTAGGCGTCTTATGTAAGGACTGTAAATGGATATTTATATAGCACCAGAGATGTTCTCTTTCGTAATCGTAAATTTATATAGCACCACTTCAAGGGATACTCCTCAGAGGCACTCCTAGCCTACTTGATGCTAAATGTCATTTACAGCTAGAGTGCTAGACTACATCACTTAGCAATAAAATGCACAGTAACCTAGAAAGAGTCACCAGCGGTGAGCCCACGCGCACACGTGGAGCCAACCAAGGGGTTCCCGTCGACAGTTGACAGATGGCGTAGATGTTCACAGTCTCTGAATGATTATCGTACGATTTAGGAACAACAGATCTTATCTGTATCGTCTATTTACTGGAGTTTTGACTTTTGAGCCAACCTTCTTTGCCAGATGCTGTCGTTAAAATACATGATCTGATGTATCGTGCACAGAGTTATTTGTTTTTGTTTTGACAAATTCTTGGCTCTCAGATTAAGATTAAACGTCATTGAGGTCATAGGCAATTGTTCAGTCTTGTAGGTATATCTGCTGAAATTATTCTTTAACCGGATTTTTCTACGGTTTTGACTCATTGTGCAATTTCACAAGTTTGCTATCATCCATCAATAGAGCACATGTTGTAATAGTGACCCTATAAGAAGTTCTTATGTTGGATTTGATTTACAAAACTATTTAATGTTTAGTGTATTTATTAATTATAATTATTTATTAATATTTATTAATAGCGATGCGTAGTATTCTGTAGTGGTTAGCAACTGGAGGTTGGGGGTTCAACACCCCGCTAGCATATTATTATTATTCCAAAGTTTAAAGTTGTCTTAGGACATCAAAGGCTGATGACGACTCTAGCGTATAAATTTGTTTAGAGGTTTCATACCATATGAGCCTCCTAACCAACTCAGCTATGATGAGCACATGGACTGTACACTGTCGGGGAGGATGAGACGGCGAGGAAGAGGACTACCTACCCACCTTCATATGCCAGTGCTATGAAAATGAAGCTAGTAGCACTTTATACCCATGGCTCACCTGACTGCACACCTGTCTGGTTTTTTTTCCTTTGTTTTTGATTTCATTATTTAACATATTTCTATTGTAACTGGTTGCGGTCTGCGCAACCTGTCAGAAAATAAAACGAATATCTATCTCGGGAGCGCCTCTCAGGCTAGCTTGACGATATGCTATTCCATCTTCTTCTAAAAAAATATTGGGCAAGTCCTTCACTTCGCAAAATTTCTCATGCGCTTATTATTGAAATTCCGATTCACAAAATCCGCGCTGTAGTTAATTAGCGCCTCTGAGTAGAAATCTTGAAGGGGTAACTATAACATGTGCTCATAAAAAAATATTTATTAGAAATATAATATATTTCTCAAATTTTTTTAATTATTATTATTATTTATTAGATTATATTAGTTAACACAAAATTCCCTTGATATCTAATTATTGCTCTGCTCCTAATAATTCACCCATGTAACTTGTAACTCGTTGCGTCTATGAACACTAGATTTGTTGAATTAAATGAATATTGATTGATTGAGTGATTGAACACTAAATTTGTTGAATTAAATGAATATTGATTGATTGAGTGATTGATTGATTGATTATTATTAGTTTGCTATTTATTTATTATGTTTGTCTTCATCTTATGAAAGGGAAGTTATCCGGAACATCTGGCTACAGCTGCCAACAGCATAGCCTGCACTCGTGGAAGTGCTGCACTTCTGCACTTATTCAATGTAACTCCATCTGTTGTTCGTCCGGTTTTCTTTCCCTCCAGAGATTGCAAATCCTCTGCATACAAGTGCGAGAGATGTCTCGATAAATGCCTTCCTACAGGTCAAGGTCAGCGTCTCTGCTTTTCTTCCTCTTAGCTAAATAGTTTTACGTATGTGTTAGTCTCTGATGCTCTACTAAATGAACAAATGAGTGAGTGAGTGAGTGAATGAATGAGTGAGTGAATTGATTGATTGATTGATTGATTGATTGATTGATTGATTGATTGATTGATTGATTGATTGATTGATTGATTGATTGATTGATGATAAAATTAGGTTTTGGTTTTATGTTTGTAAGAAATGTTTGACGAGCAGTGTTGTCAGATCGATTGTTACTCGACTTACGACTGCCGGAAGCTGTCGGAGCTTCAGTGCAAGTCCTCCTCCGTACAGTGTGCAATGGGTGAGTGGCAATCATTCAGCATATGGTCAGGTTAGGGCAATTGAGCTAGGGTAGAGTGCTCTGGTGCTGAAGTGCCCTTGTTGCCAAGGACGTAACTTTGCCCAAAGTATTGTATTGTATTTGTATTGTATTTGATCATTTATAAAGCGCTTATCACAGCATAAGCCTTTCAGAAGTGCTCCCAGTGCCAGGTAATCCGAGAGAAAAGGAAGGTTTTAAGGCGAGAGAAAGAGGTAGAGATGCCACCAGAGAGGATGGTAGAGCGCAGAGAAGGAGTAAGTTCATTCCATAGAGAGGGACCTATGCAGTGGTGTGACCAATCACTCCTCCATCGCCTTCTCCCTTCCACCCTTACCTCATTAAGTATGCTATTTAGTATGCTTTGTGTGGCTGTGTTAGTTGAATAAAATTCTATATTCGAAGATTAGTGATTGCTCACAATCTATCATCTCCATTTGCTGCTTATCACTTATGAAGGATGCATTCCAACAGTTTAGCGACATCTTACGACATCAAAATGATGCCATTGAAAAAGGGTTTTTGCAGTCTCATTGTTTATCATCATTTGTGAGCAGGATGAATTTATATTTATTCATATTAGGATGATTTAATGTGTTATACTGTATAATTATGTCTGTACATGTGTCAGGTGATGCATATCGTTTTACGCTGCTGCCTGTCTTCTCGAACCTCGGCCAGGAATATCGGTGTCACATCAGACACAACCGCTCCGAAGTTCTCTATCAGCTCTGGTTCTACATCAGCGTCGTTGGAACCGATTTCGAAACGCCGCGTTTTGAAAGGACGATACGCGCAGAAGACGTGCGATCCGGTCAATACACAGGAGAGTTCTTTACAATCGAGCACAACTCGGGTATTCAGCTCGAGGACGAGTTCATACTTGTGGGTCGACGATTAAACGATCGGTGGAATCATGTACTCTATCCCAAACGGCCAGCGAAGGATGCGAGTTCGAAGAAGATACCAGTGCATCGTATTTCGAGTGGAATGTTCACGGTAGTTGCCCAGTTTAGCGAGCCATTTGGATACAGCAGTTCGTCCTGGGTGAATGGGAGTAGTTGCGTGAAGGACGATGAAAGGTTCCGGTCTGTTCAGAAGTTGCATAGTCACGGTCCAGCGCAGAAGATTGAGATTGTGAGTCTGTCAACTGCAAAGTCGCCCTTTGAATACTGGGTCAGGTCGTTTACGAATCCGCCATATCTCAAGATTGTCATTCCTGGTAGGTGTACAGCATCCTACTGCTAATTAAAATAGAAAGGAAAGAAATGATTGTAGAGTACGTCCAACTATCAGAGCATGTGGCAGTAGAAAGGCAGAAAAATTATTGGAGGGTATGTGCAAGTGCAACTATCAGGGTGTGTGACAGTGGTCATGGTTTTGGTATGATTGTGGTTTAGGTTTTGGCAAGGGTGGTTTACTGTCTTGTGAGGTGAGATAGGTTATTGTGCATTGATTGCAGGACAGTCGCAGGTGCTTCCGAAAATTAATTAGCTTGAGATTTGAATATCGATCTTTTACATAACACACAAATGCAGAAACACCCGGCTCAGAACCAAGAAACCTTCGCGCAAACTCAGAGCCAGATCAGGATATACAAGAACCTTTTGAGACATCATATTACTTATCTACTCATAACTGCCTTTTTGTCCATATGGCTTGGTCAGATCTGAATTGAAAGTGCTGTGTCAGGCATATAATATAACCTTTCTCTTTTCTCGGGCACCTTTCTCTTTTCTCGGGCCTGTCACGCTGAGAGCGCTTCTGAATAGCTCTGCTGTGAGAAGCGCTTTACAAATGTTCAGATTAGATTAGAATAACTATGTATCTGGACATTTATAAAGCACATTTTGTGAACCCCTCAAAAGCTCTATGAGCATGGCTGCCTAAGGAATCTGAACAGATGTCTCTTAACGTAGCTAGAAAAAGTAACATGAGCAGAATGGAAGGGACAGCTCGAATGTCAAGTGGTAGATTGTTTCAAAGGGATGGACCAACGCATGGGAGCAGTCAAGTTGATGTACGGCAGCAAGGGACCAGAAGATCCCCAGAGACAGATGAGCGAAGCGACTCACGACCTGACTGAGCTGAAACCGGCACAAACAGCTCTCGTATGTATGATGGTGCAGAACCAACCAATGAAACCCGGCCGAGAAGGAGGCGCTTCAATATGTGTATTGTAACATGCATATTGAAGACTTTATTGGATTTTACTTTGCTTGGTTACTGTTGAATATTTGCCACAGCCAATGTGTCCGTGCTGAGATGGTTTTTCCAAGGAAAGTCTTCTTTGTCGCTGTTGAACGTTTCATCTCTGCAGTATAGTCTTGCTCCACTTCCAGCAGAAAACCTCTGGCTGATCAACATTTCAGGTTTAAGTATTTTGTGTCTTGTCTAATTAGTTTGATCTTATTACACAGTTATCTAATTAAGTTTTAATGTAAAGTTAAGTAGACATGGTTGTGTGCCAAAGACGATTGTGTGGTAATGTGCTTTAGCTGTTTATTGCTGGTTGGTTAGAGCTAACTGAGACAATTGACATGGCTCTATTTCTTCTTGTTTGGGATATGAACTATTGCACATGTGATACCAAGTCTTTTAAAACCAATTCACTCAAGTCTTCAGAATCTTGCTTCAGCATTAACCTCCAGATCTACAGTAAGTTAAGTAATTAAGTATATTCTTTGCTAAACCAATTGCATATCTGCACTCTGGTGTCTTGATTACGACCAACTGTCAACATGACTACAATATGAGTACAGACTATCTTTCAGGGATTTTGTGGTAGGTTAAGTATTTGCTGATTTACATAACAGCTTTTTTTGAACGTCTAAAATACAAAACGTGTACAGTTAGTGTCCTGTGTTTTTACTCAAATGTTGTGCCAGAAGTTAAATTGAAACCCAGGTGTATCAGTCAAAAGCTTAGAAGTCAAGTACATTCTTATCCTACAAACTAGTTTTCAAAAGTTTAGAAAAAGTAGTTTTTAAACATTATTTGTTTGGTTCCGCCATTTGTTAATTTTCTGCTGTTTGAGACGTAAAATCCATCCATCAATCAATCAATCAATTTCGTTTATTCTCAACATCAAGCTGACAGGTCGCAACTTGTAACAGGTAACAGGTAGCCAAAATTGTCTCAGCTCTGACAGTTAGTAATTAAATGGGTTGAGATAGGAAATATTATCTCGGCTATAACAGTTAGTTACCAAAGGAGAATTAGGCTAGTGGCAATGTAAGTTATGGCAACGAACGAGGTAACCAATAAAGTATAGACTGGAGATGATGTATTTAGTAGATGGTTTTAAATAATACACGAGATTTGAAATTGCGATCGTCCTTGGTTGGGAGGAGGAAACCGTGTGTCCTCGGTCTTAGCTATAGGCATTATAGGAAAAATTCAGTCAAATACATACCTTCAGTGTTGTTGTTTACAGGGCACATGATCGGATGTCCTGGTTACCTTGGAGTGTCTGTGAACGACAGAATTGAAGAGGAGGAACTCTTTCATTATGATGTTTTGGTTCCCTGTTCGACTGGCTTTAACCTCTCCTTTGTTTTTTCCATTTCTGGAACAAGAGCAAATGATAAGTTCTTCGACGTGGTACTTGACGATGCCCAGAATAAGTACCATATCTTTCTGATGTATTACTGGAACCATAACGTGACACGAGTCACAGCTATAGTCATGAATCGGAAAAACTACGACATCTGGCTTTACTTTGTCACTGTCATGTTCTTTGTTGTGATATTCTTAATAGTAACAGGATTCGTTACACACATTTTTCTGAGAATTTTACGGAGTTATCAGAACGTGTCATCTGCGCCCTATGCAAACAGAAAAAGGTCATTATCAAGTCTCAAAAGTAGGAACAGATCTCGTCAGGGACTGAGCACAAAAGCCTTGTTTCGGTCAGAATCGAACAGAAGCTGCAAAATCTGTGTAGTTGTCTACTGCCTTGTCAAAGTCGTCTATAGCATTTTCCTAACATTTCTAATGGCGTTGATGTTGACGATGACTTGTCTTCGTCAACCAATCCAGCGCATCACTGAGCTCAACGAAATCAATGTTCGATACCGAAATGCCAGCAGCGAAACGTATCAAACGTCCCAGACTCATTTAAGGACCGCGATCAAACAGCAAACTGAACAGTCGCACTCGCGTTCTAATGCTTGCAATTCCTACGTGCAAAGCATGTTTGAAGCATTTTTCCAGAAGATTCACAATTCCACATTAACTGACTTTGGCATTTCCATACGGAGTATGATTAGAGATGACTTTAAGAGGATTCTGGATGGTTATCACGGGAAGCTAGTGAAACACTGGGACCTACATCGTCGATCGATTCACAAAACCCTTGAGCCACATTTGAAACGTTATAAGAACTTCCTGAAAAGATTTTACAGCAACAACTGGCTCCTCTTTCCAAAATCGCTTTTCAACGTTTCTCAATCTCGGGGCAATGAAAACCACTTGTTTCGCAGTGACATTGAAGAGGATGATGCATCACCGGCTTCAAAAGAAAAGCTTACTTTTGAAAACTTTTTTATCGACGACAACGTGGAAAGAGTTCTAAAGTGGCAGATGGAGTTTTTACAAGGGTGAGACTTCCTGGAGCTTTTATTTTGGTTGCTTTCTCGTTTTATTTGTGATTCCGTTTAGATTTTCACTGTGAAGTGGCTGTTTACTTATGAATCCTTTTTATCTGCATGAGTGAATGAATGAATGAATTTTGCCTTGCCCTTCCTTATTCCAAATTGTTCCCTTTTCACCTGTCAAACCGCCACATACACAGGCTGCCTCACGTGGTTATCTTAATCAACTGCTCTTCATCTATATTACAAAACAAGTTATGACAGCTGGGCTTCTCCAATCGTAATCTCCAAACTTCTAAAGCGCCACTCGAAAGCCAAGCGCAGGGCACCAGCTTATCGTTTATCGTTGTTTATTGTGAGCATCAATGCAAGCCTTGGCCATTATGGTAACGGCACTATAAAAGTTATTTGATTAAATATGAAGATATTTGAATGTAATGCATTTATTTTTGGGTGTTTCTAGTTCTGACCAGTTGTTTGAGTCATTCCTTACGTCACCTCTGACCAACGTGCAATTAAAACCAACAGATGACACCAGATTCACTTGCTCACCACGTGACAGTACCTTCAATGATACCTTCTCTCGGACAAATACTACTCGCTACTTTGCGTCGCTTAGCACAGAGGCCCTACGAACAATTGAAACCGACGCTTCTTTCAATATGCGGCAAGCTGACCAGGAGATAATACGAACGGAAAATGAACCAGCAGGAACCTTCTACGTTTTTGACGAGACGATTTCAGAAAAGGAGAGAAGGACAGTTATTTTGCTGGCAGTTGTTTTGGATATCTTTATGTTTCTGCGATGCATGACCTCACTCGTCATTGGTATCATTCGAATCCGTCAAGCTCTTTCGGTTGAAAAGAGTGAGTACCGTCAAAGACTTGAACCACGAAAGTCGGAGCCAAGGAGGAAAGTCGTGCATATGTTGTCAAAAAAGAAATGGTATGAGTCGCTGAAACTGACTGGGTCTGATGTCGAAATGCCTAATGTTCGACCCTCTTGTACGCAAGAGTCGTTGTTGAGTTTGAAGAATTTCTTGCCGGAAGCAAACCCTGATCCCATTTCTCATACCTCGTTTCCAGATAAGCAGAACTATCGAGAGTCATTTACTTCTTGTCTTCCATTGAGCTGTCTTTTGCGATTGAAGCTACACGACGATAGGCATAAACATTTTTCACGCAGTTTTAAATTCCCGAAATGTCAGTACCAATTCTACGTCAAACAGTCAACCGAGAGCACCTCAAGAGAAGGCCGGATCTTAAAACTTGTCGTAGTCTTAGGTGTGGTCACAGTTGCGTTTGTTTTCGCAATATGGTCTGACCAGATCTTGCAGCCAGATGTGATATTATCGCTGACCAGAATGCCAAAGTTCTCGAGTCTCTGGCTCCAGATTTGCGGAGATCTAAAGAAAGATACAATGAGATGCTCGGAACAAAATAATGACTGCGACCTGTCCGAGTCCTTTGTCATTCACTTGAGAACTCATTTATCACACCTGCACATCCTAATGAACCTCCTCATTACTAAAGGTAAGTAATCAATTGTTAAGGTGTACAAATACTTAACCTTTATTGGCTAAAAGTAGGTAATAAATCCTGAAGAGGGGTAAATAATACAACATGGATAAGTTCCAGGTCTCCAACAGATATCCAGATATAGTAAGGAAAATAATTATGTTTCCTGAAATGAGACAGGTCGATTCATCTTAATGATAATTAACATTTTTATTATTACTATTACTAACCTTGTCATAAATTTTGTAATTAATTTAAAACATTGTTAAAAAATTTCACATGTTTACTTGTCATAACTTTTCTGGAAAGAATAACAGGTAGTTTCACTCAGTTTTACGTGCTTAATATTCAAACATCCACTAAACGCAAACGTTTTAGTTTTGCCATCGAAAAGGCACATGCTGTTTATTGCAGCTACTAAATGTCTGTTTTATTAATTTGTACTTACACAGTTTCTTTGCCATACACTAATGCAGTTAGTGCCATTAATCTCGGCTGGTTTTGAAGCTTAACTTGAACCAAATGGGCAGAGCTCGAGGGTACGCGTACCCTAAAAAAGAATACGTTAAAATACGTACGTACCTTTCAAAAAATAGAATACGCGTATGGTACGTATCATACACGAAAATTTTATTTATGGTTTACTCGGTGACCCATAGCCTATGTAGGCCTATAATCTGACATTAGTACATTAAGTGCAATGTATTCTGGATAAACATAGACCTACAATATAGCATTGCAGCAATTTACTACGCCGTATACTGGGTTGTGATTGTTTGCTTAAACTAAATTGAACATTCTTATAATGAGCAATGACGTGGTTAACGTATTTTTGTATTGTTTATGTACCCTAAAATAGGGTACGTTAAAAAACGTACGTACCTTTAAAAAAATAGAATACGTATGGTACGTACCCTCGAGCTTTGCAAATGGGTACCGTATGTGACTATGTGTATATATATATTGTGTATATATATATATATATATATATATATGTGTGTGTATATATTGTGTATATATATATTGTGTGTGTATATATATATATATAGCCAAGACGATTAGCCCTGATTGGATTCAGTTACTACAGTATTGTGGTTTGGTGTTGTACAACGATATTACAACTAATAAAATTGTACTAATAGGCCTACAGCAAGCGCCATCTAGCTAATAATAATGTACCGCAACTGAGCTGTAAGGAACCTATTAACGTGTTTCTTCTTCTTTTTCTGCATTTGTGCAGGCCGCACAAGCGATCTGCATCAGTACAAGAATGATGCTTGTCTCTTGCAAAAGTCCACTCGCTTCATTTATAATAAAACCTGTGAGATGACAATGTCGGAACCATCCGCCTGGACCTTACCACTTCTTCCTTGTAGTTTGGTTCCAATGGAAGTCCTTCAACAGAATTTCCACGATGGTAAGTGAGGCTGGCAGAATATTTCCGATTTCCCCTCTAGACTATGTACACTGTACATCCATGCCATCTTCAGCTGTCGACGGGAATCCGTTGGTGGGTTCCACGCGTGTGCGTGGGCCCGCCAGTGGTGACTCTTCTAGCTTATTGTGCATTGTTTTGCTAACTGATGTAATATTTTCGTTCCTATTGACACTTATCATCATAATAGGCTAGGGCAGAGAGCGACTCTGAGTAGGTCTTTTGAAGAGGCGCTATATAAATTCTCAGAATGAATGAATGAGTCATCATTTTGCATCCATATTGTGTGCATGTCACTGGTTTTGGTTCATTCAATCCAGTTTAAAATCTGTCTTAAAAGTTCACAAGGCATAATATTTAAATAACCCAACCTACGTTATCTCTGTTCATTGTTCGCCCAATGCCAGCAAGTACTGCACTTCATTCTTGGATACTTTAACTCTTACCCTTGCCTCTCGCCAAGACAGTGTTGAGCCCTGGGGACGTTCTCAGTGGTTGGTTCGAAGGTTTGGAGTGCACAGTCCAGTTGTGTGCATTTTGTCAGTTCTTCAGTTTCATTCATTGTGGGGCGCGGTGGTATAGGTTCGATTGACTGCTAGGCAGCGCCGAGCTTTCTCGGTTGCAGGCCCCTCCATCTGGAATGACCTGCCATCGGAGCTGCGCTTGCTACCTTTGACCAGTCAAACTGGGTTTTATAAATCATTCAAGTCTTTTTACTTTTGCCGTGGCTGGGCTGGGAGCGCTCTGAGTAGATTTCTTGAAGGGGCGCTATATAAATCCCCAGAATGAATGAATGAATGAATGAATGAATGAATGAATGAATGAATAGGGGGTATGTTCGGTGCCTTGCAGCCGGAGGGTTGCGGGTTCGCATCCACCTCAATTCGCCGCGTAGGGACCCTGGGCAGGTCCTTCACTCGCAATTGCTCATGCGCTTCGGCGTGAAACTCCGATTCAGTGTCCGCGCTGTAGTCGAAATCTTGAAGGGGCGCTATAACAAATGCTCATACAATGACATACATACATACATACATTCAGGGTTACAGTTATACTCTTGGATGTTTTAGCTTGTTTGCCCACCCATGATCTGACTTGTGGTTTCTCTGACCTATCAGATTTTGACGGACTGCACCATCGGTTTCTGTGTTTTCACTAGGGCTTCATGCCATCATGGAAACGACCATTAATTCATGCTTTTTGTATTGTGATAACAGCACTGTAGAATTCACAAGATTTGTATTAGTTAAATCATAACAAAGATCATGTGCATACATAAATTGTTTGACTTTTCAATTTGACAGATGACCTGTGCAAGGGTTCTTGGGCAGCGATAGAGAGTCAATACTCTTCTGTCCTGGATTCAATCCGCGCTGTGCCTTTGTGCATAACGGCTATCATTCTGCTGATGGCCTCAGTTGCTGTCTTGTTTCAGCTGCTTGAAAATATCTTTTTCCACATCATCGAATGCAGCGTAGCAACGTGTCCCCGCCTGGCCGCCTCTAATCCTCAGAGCTTCATTCCATCATCTATTCCTGTCCACCTGTGCAACAGGACTGAGGTTCCCGTGTGCAGCAATGAAGACGGAACCATGTTAGATCGATCACTGACTGGTCAACTCGACCAGGAAGATGACTGTCGAGATGGTACAGGCATCAACTTCGCAACTTCACTTTCTGCTAAGAAACCTTCATTTGATCGGAACATAGCGTACTGTGAGACTAACGTCTAGGAAGATGTCTACTACGAAAATTGATGCCCTTAATTGATTTGCTTTCTGATAAATTGGTTTCCTTGGTTGAAACTGTTTCATAGAAATTGGTTTTCTTGATTTAAATTGATTCTGAGAAATTGGTTTCCTTGATTGAAATTGTTTCTGATAAATGGATTTCCTTGATTGAAATTGTTTCTGAGAAATTGGTTTCCTTGATTGAAATTGTTTCTGATAAATGGGTTTCCTTGATTGAAATTGTTTCTGAGAAATTGGTTTTCTTGATTGAAATTGATTCTGATAAATTGGTTTACTTGATTGAAATTTATTCTGAGAAATTGATTTCCGTGGTTGAAACTGATTCTGAGAAATCTTTTTAAAAGGTTCCATAGCGGGTATAATTGCGATAAAGTTAGCCATTCACACCCTTTGAGAGAGAAACTGAACAGTTCACTTTTCTCAGTCAACTAGTAAGGAAAAGTTGGATGAATGTTGAATTGCTGCAACTACGGTTGTCCTTACGTCTAAAGATCTTTCACCAGTGGAACTGTTCATTTTAAACTGCTGAGGACGAGAGATGAGATATTCAAGAGTGTCCTTGCTCTGTTGAATTGCTCTGAGGACTATAGCGGATAGCTGCATTTAAACTTTAATTTCCCATGATAGGGGCAATGGGCAGATATGATAAAATGACTGAAGCTCCTGTGGCCGCTTTTTGCTTTGCGAGACATTGTCTCATTATAAAAGGTTGTGCAGTTTTTCCAAGCGATTTAAAAGAAATATTCTTTCCTTTGGAGTCCTTTCACGTTAGCATTTATTTAGAGTCCTTTTGCAGTAGCTTTTATTAACCTGTTTGAATAGCTCGCTCTTCCACATTGCAAATGTGAATCGCTTTGGGGGTAGAATAGTTCCACACCTTGGAATGCATTCAGACCACAAGAAAGCAGCAGTTAGCCTCTGTGAAATTATCTTCCTTCTGCAACCACACTAGGCTAGGTCTAAGTCGACTATAATAAGAGGTAGCTGTATGTTTGATTTATATAACGCATTGTTGAAGCTTTTTAAAGGCATTGGAACATGGCCGTCTAGCAGACGTTAAAATGTGTCGGACGATAAGCTGAAACGTTTCTTGAGAAAAAATGTTAAATGGTTGTTGCTTTGCAATGTTGTAGCCACAGCGGACTTGATAAGACCAACCTAGTATCGACTTCTCTGGGACTTTTGTAAAAAAAAACCGAGTGCCTCTGAGCGCTTGTCTATATTGTTAAAATACAGTACAAAAGAACTTGCCCTATTTAGCGTATTGTTATAAGAAGAACTGCCAGAACAGTTTAGCAACCACGCAGCAGCATGAAATCTAAGTACCGATTATTACTTTGTTGTCATTGTCTCCCTAAAAATGAGACTGTTATTCCCCACAGAATACACGAATCTAATAATAAAATACCGTCATAGGTAGCCTATCTATCAGTGGTCACTTGAAGTGACCCCAGTCCTAAATTGTAATCAATGGTCGAACCTTGACTAATTGCACCTGTAGTTTGACAACGGTATGCAATTTTGGAGTAACTGATTGCCCAGAAGTGAACTTGCAAAAATATAACAACCGTAATAAAAAAAACAATAGTCGGCCTAATAAGCTTATTAGTATAGCAATAATTAAACTCATGGTTTCTGTCTAAAAAAGTGATCAGTTCTGAATTTTTTTTAACCTACTGGGCTATAAATCACAACGCAATGCAATGATGATAAAAATTGGCCTACTTGTGTAAAAACTTGAGCCGTATGTCAAATGGGATGTGGGTGATTGTGGCTCTTATACAGATGTTATGGATATTCCGTGTGCAGCCAATAAGTCTGCAGCTTGCATCACAGTTAAGTTCTTTAGCATATAGGCCGTATTGTTTTTTTTCAGAATGCTTTGTTTTCATTCAGTCCAAGTAACGTAAACAGTCTTGATTCTTTTTGTGAGCATTTGTTGTGCAAATTTCTGAAAACTATTTTGATTACTGCAAAATCCGAGAAAGAAAATCACCACAAGACGCATAGGACCATCAAGGAAACTGGTATGGATAAAAGTCGTATATCTTCATTCTGGTCATATATTATGACGAAATCTCTGCGGAAATGTGATACCTAACGTCTTCTCTCTCTTCCCTCCCTTTCGCTCTCTTCTTCCTCCTTTCCTCCATTTCGCTCTCTTCTTCCCTTTCCTCCATTTCGCTCTCTTCCTCCATTTCCTCCATTTCGCTCTCTTCCTCCCTACCCTCCATTTCGCTCTCTTCCTGCCTTTCCTCCATTTCGCACTCTTCCTCCCTTTCCTCTATTTCGCTCTCTTCCTCCCTTTCGCTCTCTTACTTCTTACCCTCCATTTTCGCTCTCTCCTCCCTTTCCTCCATTTCGCTCTCTTCCTCGCTTTCCTCCATTTAGCTCTCTTCCTCCCTTTCCTCCATTTCGCTCTCTTCCTCCCTTTCGCTCTCTTACTCCTTACCCTCCATTTCGCTCTCTTCCTCCCTTTCCTCCATTTCGCTCTCTTCCTCCCTTTCCTCCATTTCGGTCGCTTCCTTCCTTTCCTCCAATTCGCTCTCTTCCTCCCTTTCCTCCATTTAGCTCTCTTCCTCCCTTTCCTCCATTTCGCTCTCTTCCTCCCCTACCCTCCACTTGCTCTCTTCCTCCCTGTCGCTCTCTTCCTCCCTTCCACCCATTCGCATCTCTTCCTCCAATTGCTCTCTTCCTCCCTTTCCTCCATTTGCTCTCTTCCTCCCTACCCTCCACGATATGTTTTATACCTTAAGGCTTAGGCCGATGGCGTTCTTGGAAATTGAACTTATTTTCTAGCTTTTATATTAATTTCGATAAATGTCTGGTTTGCTACTATAGTATTGTCTGCAGTCAAAATAAAAAAAAAACGAATCAAACTACATCTTAGCTACCAGTGACAGCTGGTGCTACCACCACTGAATTTATAGAGCAATTTTGCTCAGATGACTGCTAAAACTGCTACCATTACAGTGTGGAAATTCAAAAAGTGCAGACGCTCGTTCTTCGTATCCCCCCCACATATTTTCGTGGGCTCGGCCTATACGCATGGTCCCATGCTGATTGTGCGTACACAATTAAAATCCTAGCGGCGGCGCTGATCGGCATTATTCACTTTTATTTGGTTCTAGACACTGTTTGTTACTCAAAAGACCGACTGTCCGCCATTTTGATGTTGGGTCGGCTCAAAATTTTATTTTTTAACCGGACTTTCAGGAGGTCGCCAAAACTGGTAACTTTTTGATTAATGATAGAAGGAATTGTTTTTTGTCAAAAATATTACATCTTTTCGTTATCGGATCGGTAGTCCTGGGATGGATGCACCGATTCCGATTAATCGGTCTAGGGCAAAAATCGGCGCGAATCGGTTTCCGATTCAAGAATCGGTCATACCCTAGTATAGACATCTAATAAACACAGTTAAAAAGTAGATAGCATTACAATAGAATTTTTGTCTGCTGTAGGGATTTTCCTTAATGGGGCGCATTCAAAAAGGGAGAGGTAGGCCTACCTATAATTCCTCCCTACGAGACGCATCTCGCTGCTAAAATCTGGCTTTCAAATAGGCCTATGTAACTTATTATTAACACTGTGTCTTTCTTTTTTTTCTTTTATTTCCGTCTTTCTGCATTAAATATTTTTCTCTTCCTATATTATTTCTTTCTTTTCGTCTCATAAGCTTATTTTAATTCCTTAATTTTTTCAGTTCTTCTTTTCTTTCTTTGTTTTTCTCCAAACCTTTTCCGCTTCTTCCTTATCTCCTTCTCTATCAATTTAACTCTTTTGTAATGTTCCATTTAATTCATTTCATTAAATTATTTCTAAAAATTGATCCCATTAATTCTCTTTTTATTTTTTATTTGTACTTTATTCTTTAATAATTTCTTTATTTCCTTGTCAGTGTTACTTTAGGCATTAGATAGATGGTGGCCGTATGAGAATATGGGTCCTATATGGAGGTTTCATGTGGGCATCTTTGGCAGGGTTCCTGAAAACTAGGGTCAACATAGTTCACCAGGGAATAACTACTAGTAGGCCTACTAAAGGTGTGAATTTTTACATTTCAAACACCGATACAGAAATGCATTAGATATGCGATGCACACTTATCAAAAATAGAAGTACAAATTATTTTGTTTTGTAGATTAGTCAACTGTGTGGCGTCACCTACCGAAGATTCAACTTCACAAAGTATCCGAAGCATATTCGCAGTCTTCAGAACTACGCCTGGAAACCACTTCTTATCACGGTAAGTGAGATTGAAACAATACTTCGCTCCGAGCTACTTTGAATTATTAATTAGGGCAACGAGAGATAAGGTAGAGTACATGGAGTAATGCATGTTAAAGCTAGATAAGGTAAATTAGAGTAGGCCTACATCTAGGTAAAGTTATGTGGAGTGAGGTTATAACGACTAAAATAAGGTAAGTAGGATACTGCAAAAACGGTTAAGTATGACAAGGTGAGAAAACGACGGAAGAGAATGAAAGAAGATTACAATAAAACCGAGAGTAGTTTTAAAGAACTAACGGCGTAAATCTAGTGTTCTAAAAGTATTTAAATGAAAATCATATTCAAAACGATGACATTATTTTTATAAACAGTTCTTCACGAAAATCCCGTGTTTTTTTAGTCGGTTCTTGTATTCTATTTGTGTCCGACAATTTCTTTTCGAAATCTGGAATTTCAGAATTTCTTCTATAGGCCCAATGCTTGAAAATTGGTATTCGGTAGTTTTATAAATATTACATTGTTACATTCTTTGGTTTTCTAGGAAGTTCTTGGTGAATATCCGATCCTGTTCTATATCGACTCCACCATTAGGTTCCTTTCCAGCAATGTCTCCATGGTTTTCCCTCAAGCCATCAAAAACGGTGGCATCGTCACCTTCGGATTCGCTGGTCACACCATCTTTCCAGCTACCCACCCTGGAATGTATCGCTATCTTCCCATTCCAACAGAGATGGCGATCAAAGTCCCGGTTCGTGAAGCAGGTCATATATACGTTGCAAGAACTCGTGACATCTACGCAAATGTTGTCCGATGGTGGGCAGCCTGTGCACTCGTTGAACCGTGCATTGCACCCACAATGAAACGTTACTGCACGTTTCGTTCGGCGGATGTTTTCGCCGATTGTCACCGATTCGACCAATCCGCTTTCAACATACTCCTGGCCAACCATTTCGTCTACGATGCCCGGGCTTATAGCTATGCCAGCGAATCACAATCTTATGATGCAGGAATCACGATTGTTAGCAGAGGAAGCGCTCACCAGGAGAATCTAACCATATGCCTACCAACGGGAGAGAAACAGTTTAAAAAATCTAACAAGTACTTTGGTTACTTCTATTGGGGAACGTGGTGGTTTTAGTTTGTTTCGAAGACTGGCTATGTCACATCTAGGTTGTTTCGAATTAGCTAATTGGTTTCTATAAGTCGGCACATGATTCTAGTCTTATATCAATCTATAACAAATAATTTCTATTTTTGATAATTAATACGTATGCTAATTCTTTCTAATGCCATTTCAATCTCGCCTTCAAAACCTATCTGTAGTGAATTGTCACTTCTACTAACATGTCCAAGTAGGGTCCATCTCATGTATTTGACCACCCACCGTGAAAGTCTACCATTTCATTTATGCTTTGTCACATTCGACCAAGTGCAGCAAACATTCTCAAAACTGTGTTAAACGAACTTGTTTAGATCATAATATTATAGGCTACCTCATTTGGGTATAGTTTATTTCCGAGGCTGGCTATGCTACGTTTAAGTTGTTTTAATCAAAGCTTTCCTATACAATTCGTTAACTGCTCATCTGAAAAAACGCAAGTCTTGTATTATTTTCAAATGAGTAATAATAACAATAACAATTATAACACCGACAATTTCTAAGGCGCCGTAACACAGTCATGGCGTTACGAGGGCGCGAAACCAGAACTACAGTGTATCTAGTTTCGGGATGGGCTAGGTGAACAGCTACGTCGTAAGTGTTTACTTGAATGAGTCAACTCAGTCCGCGAGGCGAATCGAAGAAGGAAGATTGTTCCAACACACGTGACCAGCGGATGAAAAGACTCTGTCTCCAAATCGCGTCTTAGAACTGCACGCTTAATAGGCCCCTTTCTCAAGCAATCACAGTAAGTCGCGATATAATCTGGTGCCACTTCATGCAGTGCCTTGAAGAGGAGTTGGGCAATTTTATACTCCACGCAACATGTTCTCTCAGTTTAGACCGGCTTTTCTCTAAACTTACTTATCTACACAAAATATCAATAAGTGTACTAACATTTATTAGACTTAGATACCCAGCTGAGAAGATAAAGTGTCATTTATCTCCATAAAGCATTCGATTTTTGACCTGCTGAGCAAATGTCAATTGCTATCACCTGGTTAATTATGGCTGTCTCGTGTTACGGTGAATGTTCAGAAGAGTTTATTTTGAAGCTGTTCAAAGTACGACATGTTTCTTGAAAGATAGTAAAGGTAGAACACGCTCGTCTAAGATGAAGTCGAAGGTGAGTAAAATTTTAGCCTTAAAGTGTCAAAACTACTATTGTTTAAAAAATGTTCGTACATACATTTTAAGACTAATATTCATGTGGTGGTTTCGAAATTGCGGAGATCTCTTGCATTATGACCATTAAAATTTCTCCCTTGAGTGTGTTAGCTCTGTTCCGTTTAATATAGTTCGTACAAACCAGTGAGACACGGTAACCGGTTGGTTAAAGAAATCGGATATTAATGCGGAAAGTAGGGGTTCGAACCTCCACCGAGTAGGTTATTGTATGGGGACCTTGAAAAAGTCTTGCACGCATAGCTGCTCAGCGTCACCTATTATTCTGTCGCTTAATCGTGCATGGACATCTGAACTTAGAAGAAATGTAATATCAAATTATCAAGTACAGTTGAATGTCTTTTACATTGCATAACATTGTCTAGGCCATACTTACTTAGAACGGTAATGTTAAGTGTTTGCTATATTACATTACGTTGCCCGTATATCAATTTTGTTCTTATTTGTTTTTCTATCAAGAAAATTTCTTCGACAATTCACCAAATGAAAGGAGTCGTTTGCCTCAGGCTAATTAGAAGGAGGATTCTGCATTGTGTTTCATTCTTTTCCATTTGTTTGATAATTTTCACGGTGATGGAGTTTCTCAAAATACTACCATGGCAATCATCAGTTCAACTCAAAGGCATTCCTAATGTAATTGACCAAAAGGTAAAAGTTTCAGCTGTTCTGTGATTTTCAATTCTTCTTATTAAATCAGCATTAAAGTGTTATTCTCTACCTATGTATCTACCAAACTGCCTGCTTGACTGCTTTCCTCTCTCTGTGTCTGTCTGTCTGTTCGCTAGCTATCCATCGATCCATCGGATTTGGTCCACACGTCCTAGTGTTCTTTTATCCATCTAGCTATCTTCAATGTTTCCAATTATTAATTTGACCTGGAACAAATTTTGCACCGGAAGTTTATTTTTGCAATCAATTATTCCTTCGGGTACTTTCAAGCATCAATGGCAATGCTGGTCGATATATTGTTTGGATTCAACCTGTTGAAATTAGAGTAATTCTTTTATTAATTAAATTTCAGCATTGACATAACATACCGTAACACAACATAACATAACAACGGTTTTAAGCGGTTCAAACGACGTGAAGTCCGTGTTAGAACCATTGCAAGTTAATCTGCAATGCGTAATGGCACAGCCATCCCAGCTTCATCTGAAAAGCTGCTATAGTGTTCACTGATACGATATTATCATCCAAGCCATTCCACAAATCCACAAGTCTTGCACTAAAGAATATATACCCTAATGTTCCTTTCGATTTCTTAAATAATTTATACCTATGTTCTAAAGTTGCCTTTTTGGTGCCAATTCAAAGAATCTTCCCAACTGTACTGCCACACTTTCCAGTGATAATCGTGTGGTCCTGAATATGGTCTCCTCGTCTCCACCTTCTCTCTAAGGATTTGAGCCCACAACTTCTCGAAGTTTCTTCATAGATCAAATCCTTATAACCCAAGTGATTTTTGAAGCTCTGTTTTGCATTTTCTCTAGTTCAATGTCATGTTTCAGTTATGAATTCCACAGCTGGGTGCAGTATTCTAACTGTAGTGTTCTTTTGCTTCTTTGCCTTCCTAGGTAGATACTTTCGTCCAATTTCGCCATTTGTCACGTTTTCCAGCCCTCCTTCAACTTGCTGTATCCTTCTTTCATCATCCAGTCTATAACCTCAGTAGTGTATGATTGTGTATCCTTGTTCTTACTGACCTAGCAGCATCCTGAAACAATTGACTTACAAACACAAATTAATATTCAACTTGCTGAAAGATACCGTACTCGGCGAGATAGTCATATGGGGAGTTCACTCAAGTGTTTTAGTTGATTTTAATGAACAGCTTGTCGAGAGCCACTGGTGACGCTTATGATGATGAAGAGGAGGTAAAGGATAATGAAGAGGAATACTGAATTAAGTAAAGGTGATGGCAATGATGATGATGATGATGACGATGATGATGATGATGATTATGATGATGATGATGATGATGATGATGATGATGATGATGATGATGATGATGATGATGATTATGATGATGATGATGATGATGATGCTCATGGCGATGATGATGGTGATGACGATGATGATGGAATTGATGGTTCAGACGCTAGTGGCCACGATAATATCATCTTGATGATGCTGATGATTAGGACAGCGACTATGGAATAATAACTTAGGCCCAATGAATCACCCCTCAAAACAATAGAGAAGTATTAGCAATGATTTATTCTGAAAATCTATTCCGCATTGGGTGCTGATGCTGAAATGGTCATACCTTCCACGCATGCACCTGACGACTTCCGCTACAGGCCAAGACAGGGGACGAACAATTCCGAAGTTGGAGAGGTTCTCGAAACGGCAGAATCCTACAGAGATCTTCTGGATAGGCCACTAAGGAGCGCCATCGAACTGACTAAAGACAACGCCAAAGACTTCATCTTTGTGACTGCCTCTGATAACAAGTACTTCCATTCGGCCATGGATGCCATCGGCAACGTACAAAGACTCTTTCCGAATCGCACCATCATCTTCTACGACCTCGAGGAAAATAAATTACAAACTGACATCGTGAAGGTAAGACCACAATCACGATGAGCTCTTGTTTGAAACAGTGATTGAAAGCTGTCTGGATTAGTGTATCCCAAAGTACCAAAATTATGCAATTTATGGTTAGTAAAAGTGAGAAAGTCGCTTCGGGCAAAAGCTAATAGCTAGAGAACCGTTGTCTGTATTTTTATGGAGGGGTGTTATTTGAAATGAAACTAGCGCGAACCATGACTCTATTGATCTATTAATCGTGGTGTCATTGTGAAAATTATCTTACTCTGATTATTGCGCTCATTTGTTCGTTAACCTTTCTTTGCCCCTGTTTGATCTTCTATAACTGCTATTGCTGACTAAGTTAGATTTAAGCTCTACCTAAATTGTGAATTCTTAGACATAGAACGGTGAGGTGAAAGTAGCAAAGATTTCATTGTAATATCTACGAATAATTATGTAGAATATTTTTTTTGGCAGATTCTTAACCTGTGTGGCGTCATCTACCGCAAATTTGACTTCACAAAATATCCTAATCATTGTCGGAAACTTCACAACTACGCGTGGAAACCAATTATCATTGCAGTAAGTGCAAGTAAAAAGTCTGCTGAAAGTAGACGTAGGCCTAAGCGAGGATTTGGTATGGTAAACCAGGGAAAGGTACTTCAACATAAGTAGGACATCGAGGATATAGGGTAAGACAAAGCACAAGATAAGATCTGGTAAGCCTGAGTTACAGTTCTTGTAAAGAGAAAATTTATGAAAGATTAAGATAGCTTGGCATTTGCATTTAGTATAACTTATATCGCGTCGGGATCTAATTCATAAGGCATTCACCAACGATGCACCAAAGTCAATCCGCAATCAGGTCAATATTCAAAAGACCAATCCCCGTAGACACCTGGATGGTGTTATGCACAAGTGGACCAACCCCAAAATTCACTATTGTCCAGAAAACGATTTTTTTTAAAATTCAATTTCAATTTTAAATAAAAAATTCTACTTTTAATTATGCAAGTGCAAAAATGTACGTTTGATATTAGGATGATATTGTATTCAGCAATTTGCAAATGAAATTTGATTTAGAGAAATAAATGTTGGTTGGTCCATTTGAATCCTAGAAATTTGTGGTTGGTCCATATGAATTTTAACGTATAATTGTGGGTTGGTCCATTTGAATCCTAAAAAATTGTGAGCAACTTGTCCATTAAATGTTTATTAGACGTGGAAAATTACTTTTACTGACAATTATTTGAGTATCACATAATCACCAGGACATTTTGGCATATTAGTCACACGGTTTACTTAACGCGTAATTTAATTAAAACCATGGAGATAATGGAGTCCATAACGCAGTGTGAATTTTTGACACGCCGCTATGAACCCTATTATTTTCATGGGTAATCAGAGACGTTGTCAATGAAGGAAAAAAGGCTATATGCCTAAAGACTTAACGTTTCTGAAATTCTTTGATCAAACTTTAATGTTTAACTAAAACTAATAATAATAATAATACTAATAATAGAGATTTGAGTGCCGTAGTTCGTAAGCAGTCGATGATTCGAAGCAACGATTCAGAAGCACTTTGAGGAGCAGAGGTAGGCCTAAGTCACTCAAAATGGACCTGTTGGAAAAGTTCAGTTTTTAGATGTTTCTTGAAGACAGCGAGGGCTGTAGAATTTCTAATGTCCGTAGGAAGATTGTTCCACATTCGAGGGGCTGCTGAGATGAAGGATCTTGATGCAGTTGTTGTGTGACAGCGGTGCAAGACTAGGGTTCGGTTTCCGGAAGATCGCATGTTCCTTGAGGGCATGTGAATTTGAAGGAGGTCGGAGAGGTATGAGGGAGTTTTCGTTGTTACGCAGTTGTAAGTGATGATGGCGATTTTGTATACAAGTCATTCCTTAACAGGTAGCCAAACTAATGTTTGCATGAACCACTTTTGTGACAATAATCACTGTATAAAGTGGAAACATAGGCTACAATGTTAGGGAACATACCTTTTAAAAAGTAGGCCTATCTAATAAATTCCTCATAATGCAATCTTATCGGATCATTCACAAACAATTCGATAGGTATATTATTCATAATAACAAAGAAACTCATTTTTTCACTTCGCCGCATGCATTATTACTTAGCGCTTTTCCAATTAAAAATCATCTGCCAGTCATTGGACCATCTGAACATTCTTCTTAGGTCTTCTTGCAGTATAACTCCACTGTGAGATACTTGTTTGGTCCAGTAGCGTTCGTATGACTTCGTCTGCGCAAATGGACCAAGCCACGGTTCTGTGGCTTGGTCCAGTTGTGCATAAAAGAGTCGCAGGTTGGTCCAATAGTTTTTCGCTATTTATTAAATATTCTGATGGGCTAGAACGTTGATCTAAGTGTCAAAAGATGCAGAAAATGATTCTGAATTTAACCCTCGTACGCCTATGAGGGGTGTCTAGTAGACCCCGGGCCGGTTTTTTTAGTATTTCACTCAGTATCCGATTGAGTTTGGTTGTGATATTTTATGACTTTGTTGCTCGCCCAGTAATGCGCTAAAGTAATAAAAATGCAATTGGTTTCTCATACTGGTTACCATGGAAACGGCATGTAAACAACATAACCCAGAAATAAGGCTAAAAACACATGCGGTTGCAATGTGCAGCAAATGATTTGGTGTTATTTTTTGATAAAGTATAAGCAATTAAGCATTACAGTATTATTTCGTGAAGGATATACGTAAACAAACTTAGATAATGACTTCTAGACGTAGATTTTCGCTAGCTGAGGCTACTAAAATGATCGTTGATGATGAAGATGATGGTCATTTGAGTGACAATACAGACGACAGTGACGATTACTCCGATGTCGAACCTGAGGCTGCTACTGCAAAAGATCTGGATCGTAACAGTGAGAATTCGACGAATTCTGCATTAGAATGTGAAGACCGGTGCAGTTTGCATGAAGAACAGTCGTCTCCAACCAGCAGTTCTGATGATGAGCAGTCGTTTTCGGGAGATGCGGCAAATGGCTATAAATCGAGAACAGGAAGACAATGGTTAGGGTTAGGGTTAGGGTTAGGGTTAGGGTTAGGGTTAGGGTTAGGGTTAGGGTAAGGGTAACCCTAACCCTAAGATGTCTCGTCGCTGTTGCAATTGTGCCACGGAAAATGACCAGTAGGCTGACCAGCACTGTAGGTAATTACGACCAAAAGGACATCTATATAGCACTTATCACTCTGTCCGAATAATATGCTACTGCTAAGACGCGATATATATGAAACTACATTGTTACATGTTTTGTTTATCTACAATGTACCACTGAAAATGATAGGCTACATAACTGATAAATTCACATGTATGTGAATACTTCGCATACCCGAGTATTTGTAATTAGTTTTATTGTTATGTTACACATATACAAGTGTCTGCAGTGTCTCCTTGTTTTAATTTTAAGTTACAACAATTAAAAAATTGGATAGTCAATGCAAAACAGTACAATAGACCTAGGGGTCTGCTAGACCCCCCTCATAGTACTAGAATGACTACAAAAAGTTCAGTCCTCGGAGGGTTAATGGAAAAATAAAAATATATTGCGAAATTTTGAGGGTTGGTCCACTTGTGCATAACACCATCCACCTATGGTGTAGGCCTATGAGCAATTAGAAAAAAGGTAAGTCTTGGGTTGTGAACGAAATGACAAAAGGGACTGAACAAAACAGAGGGGGAGAGAGATACTGAGCATAATAGACAGAGAGAGGGAGACAGTTTCTAAATCTTTTGTCACCAAGCATAGAAGTTCGTTCACCAAGACAGGATAATAAGGCTATTTGATGAGAGAATGAAATTGTTTGTAATTTTTTAAATAAAATAACGACAGCGTGCCATAACAAAGTCGATTATCGTTGCCCTCCTCCTGAATCCAGGCTTTGGACTGGCACAAAATGTGTTTGAGGCAGTGGTAGATTTAGACGCAGATATTGCAGACAATGACTGAAGATATTACAAGACGTCTTCGCCAACTAGCTAGTTTTTCTGCAACCGAAATCAATTCGATTTTATTAGAGTTTAAGCAAGAGGCGACAGCAGATTATCAAAATTTAATATCCAATCATTCGACGTTCATCAACTATTCTGTCATTGCGAGAGCATGAGAATTTCAAACTGAGATGGCTAATTTAGTATAGGGTAGCGAAATGTTTCGACTTCAATTTTGCAAATCTATGTATGTCCACAATTAACACCTGATTTATGAGACTTCCCGAACTTCATCTACATTTCTCCATGTGCAGGGATGGGCAGTAATTTCAATTACGAAATTGAAATTACGTAATTGAAATTACATAATTGAAATTACGTAATTGAAATTACTTGAAATTGCGCAATTTGTAATTTGCAAATTTGTAATTCAGTTACATTTCCCATGTATTTTGTAATTTGAAATTACATTTCATGTCCCAAAGTAATTTGTAATTTGTAATTCAATTACATTTTCCGAGTACTTTTTCCATCCCTGTTCAAGTGTTAGCAAGGTTGATCTACTTTTAATATATTGATTCATTTTCTTTCAAAACGAAGGCAATTTCTTCCGAAATCTGCAATTACAGAGTACCGTAAATATGTGAATAGGCCTATGGGTATTTTGCCACTCTTATAAAATGGTAAACTGCGACACTCTATGATTTTCTAGGAAGTTCTTAATGAATATCCTGTTCTGTTCTGGATCGATTCTTCCATTCGATTTCTCTCTACCAATTTCACCAAAGTTTTTCAGCAAGCCATTGAAAACGGTGGCATCGTCACCTTCAGAAGTGCACCGCACACCATCTTTCCAGCTACCCACCCTGGAATGTATCGCTATCTTCCCATTCCAAAAGCGATGGCGATCAAAGTCCTGGTTCGTGAAGCAGGTCATATATACGTTGCAAGAACTCGTGACATCTACGCAAATGTCGTCCGATGGTGGGCAGCCTGTGCACTTGTTGAACCGTGCATTGCGCCAACAATGAAACGTGATTGTGCAATACGTGTGATGAATGTCTACGCCGACTGTCACCGGTTCGACCAATCCGCTTTCAACATTCTTCTGGCCAACCATTTCGTCTACGACGTCCGGCCTTATAGCTATGCGAACATAACAGAATATTATCGTGCAGCAATCACGGCTGTTCGCAGAGGAAGTAGGGATCTCGAAAATGTAGCCAGTTGCCTACCAAACGGACAGAAACAGTTTCAACAATCTAAAGAGTACTTTGGCTAGGTCTTTTGGTGACGTGAATGCAGAGGATTCAGTTTGTTTGGAGGCCCAGCTATGCTACATTTAGGATGTTTTAAATCAGCTAAATAGTTTCTAGAGGTAGGCACATGTGTTAACTAATATCATCTAGAACGAATATCTTCTAATCCTGTCAAAAGCCACTTCCATCAGTCCATTTGCTGTTCTACAGATATGCAGGACAGCATGAACAAAATAATGCCCATTGCCTTAGTTCAGAGGCAGAGAATAATTCCGAGAAGGACGTGCATTCATGGTTAGACGTATCCATTATACCATAATATTCCTATATAGCTTAGTTCCAGTAGCTGACACGAATCATAGCAGAATCTCTGTATATTCTTCTCTACGCTTTAGAAGACCCCGAACGAGGAACAAACTCTCGATACCATCCATAGGACTGTGAAATTCATTAATTCCGTATCGGGCAATTTCTACATCGGGCAAATGAGTAACAAAGCGTCTATTGGGTATAGAGCAAACCTGACTGAGCGAGAAACTAGGCAGCGACATCCTTATATAGAAAAGCAGTTTCCCGCGCGCAGCGCCTCAACTAGGTATTGGAGGGAACTCGGACTCGGCAGCTACGGCAGTTTCCCGCACTTTCTAACCCTGCAGTGACTCATCCATTTGCAAAGTCCGTCGTTTGGTGTCCCTCTCCCTCTAAAACCACACGGCCTAACGAAGATGGCGACCTTTGCAATGCAATAGAGGCAAGCAATGATAATATTGGAGTTTATTTAGTTAACATTATTAACTAAATAAGCTCCAATATTCCTTTCCCTTGTAGCTCATTACACTTCACTGCGCATACATAGGCATACGTACATACATAAACTTACATACTTATTTGCATACAAGCGCACATACATACATACATACATACATACATACATACATGCATACATACATACATACATACATACATACATACATACATACATACATACATAGGCCTACAAGTCAACACTCAACAATGCAATACAATGCAATAGATTAGGCCTACATGAAAATAAAAAATACCAGACAAATAACACAAAGCCGTGCGTGGCAAAATCTTAAAATATAGCATTAATAAAAGCGTGATAGCCTACTTCTGCGGCGGGAGATTACGTCACACAAAGCACCAAGAAATTCCTATTGCGGCGGAAGGTTTTAAGCATGTTTTCTAATGACAACACTAACCGTAACCCTGACCGTAAACAACTCTCGCGACGCCTAACCGACGCCAATTAGCCTAATAGGCAGTAACGAATTGTTGACGATGAAAGCCATTTTAAACAATGCGCATGAGCCGAGGGTTGCCCATGCGAAGAGGACTTCCACCGCGGAATTGTGCCAAAAATATTACTTCTTCGCCGGAATCTACCGCCGCACAAAATTGATCCCACTTAAAAATTTACTGGCAAAATCAGCAGGAAAACAAGGAACAAAATGAAGAGGTAGCCTACTGTGGTTGGTGCAGGAAGAGAGAACCCTCGTAATAATAATATAGAAAACACACTACTAATATCGGTTGGTGACCGTTGGTCACATATAGGGTATCCCTCCTGCAGACAGTGCTTGAGAAAAGAATTGAATGAAGACCAAGACGATTTCGTTTTCATATTCAATATTGAAAATAGCCTACAATAGGGCCTATAAGGTCAACACTTCTGAAACTGAAACAAATAAACTTAGACATGGACTCAATTGTGTTTGTGTATAAAACGTGATGGTTGTTTATTTATAGCAATTATGACAGAAGTAGGTCAAACGATTATCGAACTTGAAGTCTTGGCCTATATAGTTTCTTTTCTGGAACGCCATTTTGAATAGTTGGACAAAGAAAAGATTAATCGCGTCACATTTCTTCATTAAACTGGTTTATGTACGTCATTTATATTCGCATCTGACACTAAATTGCTGTTTAAGCGTACTATTTAGGCCTATTTGTGTGTAGAAGTTAAAATGGGAAATTAAAATAAATTTTGCGCATTTTGAGGAATTTCACGCCGTTTTTAAGATAGACCTGTTATCGTTGGGTGCGTATCAAATCCCCGAAAACTTTAGCTCCGAAATTAACTTTCCACTGGATCCAGGAAATCTATTTGCTACGTGAAGACAAGTTAAATTATTTGCGCAATCTTAACCTTGCACGATATTTTTGCAGAGTTCATGAGTGTTCATACTATTTTTATGAATTTCGAACGCTTATAGAACAATAGTTTCCTGGAATTAGGTCAGTTTTGGGTAAGCATTTAGTATCGGGATGCGTAAGTTTACGAGCGTCGGACGGCATCATTTGGCATGCTGCGCGGAAGGTACGATGTTTTCTAAAGACGACACTAATCCTAACCCTGACCCTAACCGACCCTCACGACGCATAGAAGGACGGGAGAAACTGCAAGCACCCCAATACTAAATGGTTGCCCAGTTTTGCACTGTCTTCACTTTCGCAAAATTTGCTTTCGGCGATAAAATTTAGCATAGCAAGTTTTAGAATGTACGTTAAATTCGTGTATCAATCATCATCATCGTCTTCATAATTTTTCATAGTGTTAGAACTACTGGTGGTGGTGTTAGTAGAGGTAGTGGGAGTAGTAGTACTGATATGTGGTTGTACTGGAAGTAGTGGTTGTAACATCTGTAGAGCAGAATTTATTGTCTCTTTCTGTCTGCATTTCATTTTCCATCTTTTCAAGTCTTACATTATCCTCGACATTATCATCAAAATATATTTGTTATAGGCAGTTTAGGAGTTTGCCAGTATCCAACTATACAAGGTGGTACTTATACAAGGGCTAAGGTTTGGCATGTTTTTCAGATGTTGAACATCTGAAGATGCAAGCTAAAATCCAGAATGAAGAAAAACGATTCAAATGTGAGTTATGTGACAAAGCATTTGCTCAAAATACAAATCTCGTAATCCATGCTAAAACTCACACTGGAGAAAAACCATGCAAGTGCAACTTATGTGGGAAAGCATTTTCACACAAATGTAATTTGGATAATCATATAAGAACTCACACTGGAGAAAAACCATACAAGTGCAATTTATGTGACAAAGCATATTCACAGAACCAGCATTTGAATTATCATACGAAAAGTCACACTGGTGAAAAACCATACAAGTGCAATTTATGTGACAAAGCATATTCACTGAGCCATCATTTCGATTATCATATGAGAACTCATACAGGAGAAAAACCATACAAGTGCAATTTATGCCAGAAGTCATTTTCACAAAAGTCTTGCCAGGGTCGTCATGCAAGAACTCACACTGGAGAAAAACCATACAAGTGCAATTTATGTGATGAATCATTTTCACAAAAGTCTACCCGGGATTGTCATACAAGAATTCACACTGGTGAAAAGCCATATAAGTGCAATTTATGTAACAAGTCATTTTCACGAATGTCTAACCGGAATTTTCATATGAGAATTCACACTGGAGAAAGACCATACAAGTGCAGTTTATGCCATAAAACATTTATACAGAAGAGTCAATTGGATTGTCACACAAGAACTCACACTGGAGACACGTCGTACCTTTGTCAGCTATGCAACAAAACGTTTTCACAACATAGCCATCTTCAAACACATTCACGAACCCACACTGGAGCAAAGCCATACATGTGTAATTTATGTCATAGAGCATTTTCACAGGGTGGTAATCTCAGAAAGCACGTGAAAACACATCCTGTCGAAGCGGCCTGAAAGGGTTTCATATTTGATGAGATTATACATGGACGAATTATGTCAAACGTTGTGTCTAGTGTAACATAAGGATGCCATGGAAAAAGTTCAGATTAGGCATTCAGTAGATTCACAGAAGATAACAACTATAACAACTGAAGGTAAAACAACAAAGTCCATGTACAAACTTTCATGCAGGTAGAGGAAGAAGTTAATTCCAGATAAAAAATCCCCTTTCAGGAAATCATCCTGCAGTGAGTTTTGACATCAATTCCTTTCCTCTGACGCCTTATAACTTTGTGGAATCTGTGTTGAAAAATTTGAAAGCGACAAAGAATTTATGGAACATGTTCAGCATCATTAATGTGAGAATCCCCGGAGAGTTGCATTCCAGGACCGATTTGAAAAACATCTCTTCAGCGTTTTAATTTTACATTCAGCATACTGTGGATAGTTGATATATAAGTATAATTTCGTGAAAAGATGTTACGTTCGGGATGTGGGATCTATGTTCATATTTGGTGCTTGCTCATTATATCCAAAGTACGTATGTGTTCAGACGTCAACATTGTTCATACGATATCTGCTCCAGATTTAAGAAACTTTTAATTTGACTGAATCTATTTTATTTGCCAGCCGCATACAATTAGGCATTTTTCAATACGAAATTGGATCTAACTTTTTTTACGAGAGTCAATCATTTGTTCGTGTGGTTCAGCTAACTGTGGTCGTTTGTACAATGTAAAGCCTGGAGTTGCAGGCCAGCTAGGTTCAGACAAAAATGGATGCCATGTCATTGACAATTTTTTTGATCATGTTATTTGTGTAAATTACACTGGTTACCTGATGCTGTAAGGTCGTTGCGCTTGTATACAAGGGATAGTATTAGTACGTCCCTGCCAGCATACCAACATGGAGCCCATATCGAGTCCACATAGGTTCAATGCAATGCCCACATAAAATTCAATTGTGGCAGGGTATATCTGAATTATGATGCTGCTGCTGCTGTTGATGATGATGATGATAATAATGATAATGATAATAATAATAATAATAATAATAATAATAATAATAATAACATAATAGTAATAACAATGGGAGCATGAGCGAAACGTACATTCCGAATAGAATCTGCCGATACATCGGACGGTCTAGTGAATGCAGCGCTGTTTAGTGGTGCAGAACCACGAAGAGTATTCGCAGTTTACAGTGAAAGGGAATGCGATAGTTTTGAGTAACTGTTTAAAAATCGCCTTTTCATTTTAATATTGACACAATGAGGACAATAATTTTATCGTAAAGCCTAATATGTCTGCCGGTCACTGTGCGACTTTGACGGGTCTGTTTACTATGAAACGACTGTAAGATGGTTAAGATTACAATGAACTCACGCAATGAACTTTGTAAGCCATTGTACGTGTAGCTTATCGTACTCTGGAGATTTCTATAGCGCCAAAAGGGAAGTCGCGGAAACTAGTTTATTCACAGGCGCTTAGTCAAAAAATGGCTAGGAGGTGGGGTAAAAATCGGTTCCATTTCTTTTACTTATAGGCCTAATTTAAAATTTACTTTATAACGAAGCTTCGCATCGCCAGCAATCAGAGCATTCGCCAGGTGGCCACAGCGTCGTCTCATTCAGCGATCTCCTATAATAATTATTATGGTCTCATTGTGCATGGAAGAGAATATAGGACAAGAAGGTTGTGCGCGCGAGTTTGTTGCTCTGCGCAAATGGAGATCCGAGGCTGGAAAGCATCACGGGAATCACTTCAATCCAATAACCATAGAAATACGAAGAAGGCAATTTGAAACAGACTTGACCTCTTCCACGAAAGGAAACTGACGGCATAAAAGCAAAAGCAACCATTTGCGCGAACATAAGAAGCACGTTCACGCATTACAGCCACTAACGCTTTTTCTGTCGTTTACACTGGCTTCCATGTATGGTTAACAATGACGCTAGCATCACGCTGTCCTATTTGTACCATCAGCTGGGAACTAGTAAATCCGCACGCGGTAGAGTTAGAATAATCACTGCCGAAAGTTCATAATGAGAAAAAGATGACCAGCCACCCCACAAAATGCCGGAATTGTAGCCTAACTCAACTACACACCGATCACTTAGACATGTTCACACCCGGTGCAATTGGCGTAAGTCTGTACTCTGATCTTACTTCTGCATCATTCCTAAGATTCGGCGCCGTAGCAACGATTGACTACACAGTCATGTGACAACCAATCTGACCCCACTTAACCCTAAAGTGACTTCCAGTCTCTTTAGGGTCAAGTGGGATCAGATTGAGGGACCAAAGTCACTTCCAAGCCTACTCGTAATAACAACATAGAAAAGACACTACGGTTGGTCACATATTCCGCTTAGGATATCACTCCCGCGCAGATATCGCTTGATAAAAGAATTGAATGAAGTCCAAGAACATTTCGTCTCTATATTCAACATTGCAACTACAATCATGTAGATTCTTCTGAAACGTGTAAACTTCCACATGGACACAATTAGTGTTTGCGTATAAAGCAGAAGCGTAGCCAGGTAACAATTTTGTTGGGTTTTAGTTTTCGGGGGTTTCCATTGGACATGGTTGTATATTGCTACATTTTTAGCTTTGGATCCCTATAGGCCTAAAGAATTTATTTCGCGGGGGTGATCCCGTAATACCACCCCCTAAATAGCCTATGAAACGTGATGGCTGTTTAAATCGCTTGTATGATAGAAATAGGTAAGCCGATAATCCAACTTTTAACTTTGATCTATTTAGTTTCTTTTCTAGAACGCCATTTTGAATAGTTTCACAATGGCAAAATTCCTAACTTACTTTTCTTTATTATATTGGTTTACGTGAGTTATATTTGCCTTTGACACTGAATAGCTGTTTAAGCGTACATTCTATTTGTATGTAGAGGTTGAAATGAGCAATTAAATGAAATTTTGCGCATTTTGGAGGAATTTTACGCAGTTTTTAAAGTAGGCCTGTTCTCTTTGGGTGCGTAGCAAATTCCCGAAAACCTTTTTTCGAAATTAACATTCCACCGGATCCCGGAAATATATTTTCTAAGTGTGAACAAATTAAATTATTGGCACAATCTTAACTTTGTAGGATATTTTTGCAAATATACTGTCCATGAAATCGACCGACTGTCCATACTATTTTTTAGGAATATTGAACGCTTATAAAGCGATAGTTTTCTGGAAGTGGGTCAATTTTGCACTGTCATCACATTGGCAAAATTGGGTTTCGGCGATACAAATTTTAGCATAGCCATTTTTAGAATGTAGGTTAAATTCGTGTCAAATGTAGGCCCTGTATTAATATCAATCATCATAAATTTTTCTAGCATTAGTAGTAATCGTGGTGGTGTTAGTAGGGGTAGTGGGAGTAGTACTAGTGGTATGTGGTAGTACTGGAAGTAGAAGTAGTAGCAGTTGTAGAACATAATTTATTGTCTGTTTCTGTCCCCATTTCATTTTCCTTCTATACAAGTCTCACATTATCCTGCACATTATCATGAAAATGTATTTGTCAGACCTCTTTATGTGTCTGCCAGTATCCAAATTATATATAAATGGTCGTACTTAAAGAAGAGGTAAGTCCTTTTTTTGTTGAAGATCTGAAGATGCAAACTAAGATCCAGAATGAAGAAAAACGATTCAAATGTAAGTTATGTAAAAAAGCATTTGCTCAAAATCGAAATCTCGTAATCCATGCTAGAACTCACACTGGAGAAAAACCATACACGTGCAGTTTATGTGAAAAAGTATTTTCACAGGACCATCATTTGGGTTATCATTTGAGAACTCACAGTGTAGAAAAACCATACAAGTGCAATTTATGTAGCAAATCATCTTCACAAAAGTCCAGCCGGGATTTTCATACAAGAACTCATACTAAAGAAAAGCCATACAAGTGCAATTTATGTGAGAAAGCATTATCACGGAACCATCAATTGCATCTTCATACAAGGATTCACACTGGAGAAAAACCATACAAATGCAATATATGTAACAAATCATTTTCACAGAAGCGTTATTTGGATTATCATACAAGAACGCACACTGGAGAAAAACCATACATTTGCAATTTATGTAACAAACTATTCATGCGCCTTAGTACTCTTTGCGCACATTCAAGATCCCATGCTGGAGAAGAGCCATACATGTGCAGTTTATGTCACAAAGCATTTACACGGAGCAGTAATCTTGAACGCCATACAAGAATCCACACTGGAGAAAAACCCTACATGTGTTTGTTATGCAGCAAAGTATTCGCTGAAAAAGATGCTTTCAAAGTCCACACAAGAACCCACACTGGAGAAAAAGCATACACTTGCAATTTATGTCACAAATCATTTACTCATAAGAGCACTCTGGAGAAACACACAAGAACCCACACTGGAGAAAAACCTTACAAATGCAATATGTGCCACAAAGCATTTGCGTATGGACACACTCTTAAATACCATAAAAGAATCCACTCTGGTGAAAAACCACACAAGTGCAGTCTATGCCAAAAAACATTTATACGGAAAAGTCAATTGGATCGTCATACAAGAACTCACACTGGAGAAAAGTCGTACGTTTGCCAGTTTTGCAACAAAACATTCTCGCAACTTGGTCATCTTCAGAAACATTCACGATCCCATAATGCATCAAAGCCATACATGTGCAAATTTTGTCGTAGAGCATTTTCACTAAGTCGTAACCTCAGAAAACACATAGAAACACATCCTTTAGTAGCTGCCTAAAAGGGGAAATATTTGATGAGATTATACATGGACGAATTGTGTCAAACGTTGTGTCTAGTGCAACACAGGGATGCCATGGAAATAGTTCGGATAATCAGTAGCTTCACCGAAGGTAACAACTGGTTGCAGGCAAAACAACAAACATCCCTGTATAAAATTTCATGCAGGCAGAGAAAGAAGTTAATTCCAGATGAAAAACTGCTTTCCGGAAATCATTCTACAGTTAGTTTATACATAAATTGCTTTTCCTCTGGTGCCTTATAGTTGTGGAATCTGTGATGAAAAATTAATATGTGAAATCGAAGAAGAGTTTATGGAACATATCCAGCATCAATACCATGAGAATCCCAGAGAGTAATATTTCAGGACCTATTTGAAAAACATTTTTAAGTTACTTTCTTTGAGCATAGAGAATAAGATTGCATCAAAGTTTATTAGTTATAGCGTTCTAATTTCCGCGAAACGAATCATTGACAGGTACTATATAAGCATTACGTGACTTATTGTTACGTGATGGATGTGGTATCTATTTTCATTTTCGATTCATCCTCATATCTAAAGCGTGCATTTGTTCAGACCTCAACGTTGTTCCTTATATCTGCTCCAGATTGGAGTAATTTTTAATTTGAATGAATCAAGTTTAATTGTCAGTCGCATGGAATTAGGCATTTTTCAGTACGAAGTGGGATCTAATGGTATATGCTAGAGTCTATAATTTCTTCTTGTGTTTCAGTTAACTATAGTCGTTTGTACGATGATAATTCTGGAGTTCCAGGCTATCTAGATACCGACAAAATGGATATAATGTCATTGATTAATTATTGATTATGTTATGTTGTCGAAATTACACTGGCTACCTTATGCTGTAAGGCCGCTGCACTTGTATACAAGGTACATGTACTTCAACGTGAAGCACCTTGCTGGGTTTTGCATCTCACTTATGCTTAATCTAACCAGGAAAAACTTGTTTGCCTTCTTTGTTCATCTGTTTGTCCCAGCATAGAAAAAGAGACTCTTTGTTTGTGTTCTCTTTTCAAGTGAAATTCACTTTTGAGGGAAACACTTTGCTTTCTCTTTTTTTAACTATGCAAACGATTAAGCCGTTGAAAACATAATTGTTTTCTAAGTTACCTACACTTTTGGGCCCAATTCATGACTCGGAGCAGTGTTAGTACGTTGAACTACGCTCCCTGCTAGCAAACTCACATGGAGCCAAAATATTCGCATATGGGACCCATACGGAATCCACGTGGGTTCCATGTAATGCCCACAGAAATTCTGGCAGAATTTATCTGAATAATAACATTGGTATTAATAATAACAATGAGAGCATGAGCAATTTCTCTAAGGTCTTCCAGCAAGCCATCCAAAACGGTGGCATCGTCACCTTCAGAAGCGCTCCGCACACCATCTTTCCAGCAACCCACCGTGGAATGTATCGCTATCTGCCCATTCCAACAGCGATGGCGATCAAAGTGCCGGTTCGTGAAGCAGGTCATATCTACGTTGCAAGAACTCGTGACATCTACGCAAATGTCATTCGATGGTGGGCAGCCTGTGCACTAGGGTGTTTCTTAGCAGTACAGAAAAAAATAAACATTTTATTTTTTACGGTCTCACCCCCCAGATGGGTTTCAATTAGTATAGAAACAACTCCTGCCAAGTTGTAGGAAATTATTTGAATTTTTAGAGGTCGCTCAAGAGATCTTTAGTTTTAATTAATTTCTGCGAAATCTTGAATTTTGTACGCAATGAGATATATATTTTAGCAAGCTTCAAGCAAGCAAGAATTAACAATCATTATCTGTAGAGAGTCTAAGAAGCTTGATTACAGGTCTACTGATGAGTGCCTATTGTCTACTTGTCTAAAATGTTTCTGGCAATAACCTGGCAGGAAAGAAGTCTATTTCGCAAGTTGGAAATAGTCGACGGTGTCCCAGAACGACTTGAAGTCAATACTGTTTCTGATTTTCTTTCTTCGTAATAATGTTGCTGTAGGGCCTACTCCTCAATGAGGGCAACGCCTCTTTCAGCAGTGCCATTGACAACCTCAGATGATCAACAGTCTTGATGGCATCCTTGTATTCGTCTCGATGACGTCATAAGTCCCGGTCACAATTCAGGAATGCAGCCGGAATTCCAAGCCGGCAGAAGAATTGCATCGTGTTTTTGTCACGAGTCCTCAATTCGCATGTTTTGGCATTACCTTATATATTTTGTCCAGTTTTACAGGCTCTTCAAAACCTTTCTTCTAATTAATTGCCTTTACCACTGCTCGTTGGATTCAACAGGCACTGTCGCATAAAAACGGCAAAGCCAGTGAGTTCTTTACTGAGATACCAAAGGTCATCAGCAAATTTCTTTCTTCTGGCATTGGCAATGGACTTGTTCACTGTTTCGTACGGGTCCAAGAGCTGAAGGAAAAGGAGATCATGATTTGAAGATGCAATTGGATTTGGAGAAGTGAACCAGGCCTTGACACAGATTCGAACACAGATTCGAACAATGAAGATGCACATGCTCCGGAGTCCCTTCTCCTCTTTTAAATTGGCCGTGAAACATCCACATCTTTAAAGAGTACATTGCCTTTAATATCCATCTGGCATGATGTATGGCTCCAGGAGAAAAATCATCTCTGGGCTGATAACAGTGAAGCTGGCTTTCAGAAAATGCCAACAGGCTGTCCTTGTCATCTTTCAGCAGACTTTTTACCTCTTCATGAGCTGCTTCAGGTTCATATCTGGTCTGATCAATGTTGGTCCAGTTAATCTGGAAACGTTGACAGGTGGCAACGTCTGGCCCTGAGGTCAATGCAAGGCTGCAAGCTGGAACTAACTCCATTATGTGGTGCCAAAATGCCAGGTGCAAAAGCTTCTTCCCGAGTTTCTGTTCCAGCAGAACACAAGCGAAATTTCTATTTCCTGTGTTACTGGAAGTGGTATCAAAACACATGGAAGCAATGCGATCTACAAGGCACCAATTTCCTATCAAACGGGCTACAACTGAGATCTGAGCTCACCAGTAGCCTACTGAAAGTCAATTTTGGAACACCAAGCAACTGGTTCACTCCAGCTCCTGCAACAATTGGCAATCGATCAACAACCTCCTGCCCAGTGAAGAATCTCAGGAGTTTACCATCCCAGTGGATCTCAAGAGAGACATTTTCTTGAAACTGTTCTTTAAGCTGTGAAACAATTTTAGCTCGATAGTGCTGCGCTCTTCTGTGAATTGACGAATGGTTGATATTTAACTCATAGACATCATGACCAAGACTTTGAGCAACTGTTGCTAATACAGACGTAGCCTTTCTGTCGCTCAATTTGGTTCAATTGAGGACTGCAGCCATAAGCTGGCTGTCATAATGTTAACTCGTGCCCTCTTTCTACAGCTTGCAGGTGTTGTGAGTGCACCAACAGCTCCTTGTAAGTTAGTATGGAGGATTGGAAGTAAATATAACAATCATACAGTGCTTCTGAATTGTTTCTCTGATTTATCGATTTTATACGAATTATGGCACTCGAATCTCTATTATAATTATTATTGCTATTATTATTAATAATAATTATAACAATAATATTTTATTATTATTGTTGAACAAAACAGATAAGTAAAATACAAAAGAAATAAATAGGTAGAAGCAAAAAAATCTAACTCTTATTATTGAACTCCTATTTGTATTGCGTAGGTTGTGTTGAAGACCGAAAACATGCATAGGCCTACCCCAAGAAATTCAACTCTGTTGAGCGACCTCTAAATGTTAACCAAATTGACTAAAATTTTGTACAAGCTATTAATTTGACCAAAGGAACAAGTTTAGGGGGTGAGACTTTGAAAAATCCAAAGTTGGAAAATAAGAAACACCCTACTGTGCACTCGTTGAACCGTGCATTGCACCAACCATGAAACGTATCTGTAAGATTCGTGCTGCGGATGTCTTTGCTGACTGTCACCGATTCGATCAGTCCGCTTTTAACGAACAGAAACAGCTTAAGAAATCTAAAGAGTACTTTGGTTAGGTCTTTTGGTCACGTGAATGAAGAGGGTTCAGTTGGTTTGGAAGCCTGGCTATGCTACATTTAGGGTGCTTCGAATTAGCTAAATAGTTTCTAGAAGGATGTACATATTTGTCAACTACTATCTATCTAGAACTAATTTTTGCTAATCATGATTATAAGGATTCTTTCAAAAGCCATTCCATCGGTCCACTTGCTGTCCTACAGATATGCAGGACATCATGAACAAAGTAAACCCCATTTCCTTTGTTCAGAGGCAGAGAATAATTCCGGGAGGGGCGTGCATTCACTGCTAGACGTATCCATTAGGCCTATTATACCACAATATTCCTAAAGCTTAACTCTAGTGGCAGACACGAAATCATAGCAGAATCTCGATATATAAGATCATTCCACAGCAAATTTCTTCTCTACGCTTTATAAGACCGCAAACGAGGAATAAACTTTCGGTACCATCCAAACGTGAAATTTAGTAATTCCGTATCGGGCAATTTCTACATCGGGCGACTGAGTAACGAAGCGTCTATTACTCTATTGGGTATAGAGCAAACGTGACTGAGCGAGAAACTAGGCAGCGACATCCTTCTATATATACCGGGTGGCGCATAAAAAACGTTCCCAAACTTTGCTAACCTAGCAAAGATCTAATTTAAGAGATATCAAATTTTAATTTATACCAAAATGTTAAGCAATTATTTCTGTGCACAAATGGAAAATTTCAAGAGAGTTTGTTTATTAAGTCACACCCTGCGGCAAGGTTATGACGTCATACCTGTTTACAAATTTTGCACAAAAGTACGTCATTTATTTCGCCGCGAAGTAACGAGAGTATCTTGATTAAACTAGTCCTCGAAGTAGTAAACATTAAAACGTGGTGTTTTCAAATGATGATCTCGCTGTTATTAAGATATCATTTGAGGAGAAGGGTTGGCGAGGCAAGCGAATCGTTCAGAAAAATCCGCGTAAAAACTGGTCAAGACAAAGCATAAACCGAGTCAGAATAGCCGCGTTTACGGCTCTAGCAATGAACGAAAGTCTTCAATTGCGCCAGAAAGACTTTATCATGAGACTAGTCGTTTGACTCGTTTCTCTAAAAAATTAATGGTATCTCCTGGAGTTTCGATGCACGGTAAAACAGACATCATCTTCATTGATCCTCAGAAAACCAAAGTCAATGGAGAGCATTACGTCGGCTTGTTACGCGATAAGCTCATTCTCCAATGTGGTAGACTCTATCCTGACGACAATTAGGCCTACATCTTTCAACAAGACAGTGCTCCTTCACATCGTTATAGATTGGCTCAGCAATTTCTTAAAGCAAACACCCCTGATTTTATCCACAGTGATGCCTGGCCACCAAACTCTCCCGATCTAAATCCTCTGGACTACTATGTATGGAACACCCTAAAGGACCTGGTGTATGCTGGTCGCAGAAAACCGTTTCTAAATACTGACGAACTTAAGCAGGTCATTGAAGCAAAATGGTCTCTATTAGACGACACACAGATACAGAAGTCAATAGGACAGTGGAAACAGCGTTTAAGGGTCGTTACAAGAGAAGGCGGAGGATCAATTAAACATCTTCTTCTTCTTTACGTTCTCTGCCCTCAGGCAGGTTCATATGTCCAACGACGCCATTTTTCTCTGTTCTCTGCTTCTCTTTTCAGTCCGCTGTATCCCTCCTCTGCCAACATCCAGTCCAGTAGCATTGTTCTTGGTCTTCCTCTCATCTTTTTTTCCTCCATTCTTCCCTCAATGATGTCTCTTAGTAGGGTGTCGCTCCTTAAGATGTGTCCTATCCATTTCTTCTGCCGCCCCCGTATAGTGCCTACCAGTGATCTTCTTTCTTCCACCAGCTGTAAGATTTCCTCATTCGTTCTTCGCTCCACCCAGCTGATTTTCTCCATTCTGCGCCATATCCACATCTCAAAGGCCTCCAGTCGTTTTATGTCTTCTTGCCTCATTGTCCATGTCTCAGAGCCGTATAGGACAACACTCCACACTAGTGTCTTTACCATTCTCTTCTTCAGCTTCCTGTTTAGACCGCCTCTGAGGAGCTCCCCTCTTTTGTAGAATGCATCTTTTCCCATAGCTATTCTTCTTTTCACTTCCACATGGCACCTTGCATCCTCTGTAACCACACTTCCCAGATAGCAGAACTTCTTCACCTGTTCTATTTCTTCCCCATTTAATGTGATGTTTATTGTTTCTCCCCTCTCTTACTAATCTTCATGACCTTTGTTTTCTTTATGTTTATTTTCATGTCATAGTCCATTGATATGCTGTTTAAGCGGTCCATCATTAGCTGTAGACCCTTCTGACTGCCTGCCATCATCGCTTGATCGTCTGCAAATCTCAATGCTTTCACCATTTTCCCACCCACTTTTACCCCCTCTTCCAGCTCCTCTAACGTTTCTCTAACAATTTCTTCTATGTAGATGTTGAATAGAATTGGTGATAGTGGGCATCCTTGCCTCACTCCTCTTCCTATTTTTCCGGGTTCTGAGTATTCTCCATCGATTCTTATCTTAACTCTTTGTCCCATGTATAGATTGCCTTAATTAAACATCTGTTCGCGTAAAACGTCATCGTAAACAACTGTGCAAAATGTTGACCATGGGTCATACAGTTCTAACAACAATTTCTCTCAAACTGTTGAGTATTTTGCGCTAAATTTTGGCTGTGTTGTACAAATATGAATTATTATTAGATTGATTTACTATGATTTAATTTACTTTAAAATTGTTTAATTGCCAGGTTAACAAAGTTTGGGAACGTTTTTAATGCGCCACCCGGTATATATATATATATATATATATAGAAAAGCAGTGTCCCGCGCACAGTGCCTCAACTAGGTATTGGAGGGAACTCGGCCTTGGCAGCTATACGGCAGTTTGCCGTGCAATCTAACCATGCAGTGACTCATCCATTTGCAGAGTCCGTGGTTTGGCGTCGCTTTCCCTTTAAAGCCACGGCCAAACGAAAGATGGCGCCCTTTGCAATGCAATAAAGTTATGCAATAATATTAACTAAATAAACTCCAATATTCCTTTCCATGATAGTTTGTTATGCTTCACTACGCATACATAAGTACACACATGCACAGAAAAATTCATGCCTACTTATATACATGCATAGGCTACGTGCATGCATACATACATGCATACACACACGTATGTACGAAGTACGTACACAAACAACATTTACTAGATATAGTAAGCCAGCTCAGACGAACTTAAAATCAGTTTGCTGGATGACGTCTGCACTTGAAGTCTGAGCTTCTACGATAAGCAACAACAGTCGTTTACATAATTTACTGCATGGCTAGAAACGTTTTTATCTAAATGGTGATTGTTCTAAGTAGTTTAAAGTTGGCCTAAAGAAGTTACAAGCTAAACCGTCAAGGTTATCAACTTTTAATTTCAACGTGGACTAGGCCTACTAGTTAGCTGCTTGGAAGATAATCTTTGCTTTTATCAACCTTCAGGGACCAAAGCCTAAAACGATGTCGCACTGTATGCTTTGAAGTCGTGCATGGCTATAGTCCCACGAAACACGGACATACAGTAATTATTGAGAAAGTAGCTTTCGAGATGCCGATCCAACACGGCAACGTTGGCAACCCAGTGTCAACGGTCATTAACGATACCATGCCAAAGTCTTATACATTGCACCTTCGCCATCAAACTGATAGTTTGGCATAGAAATTCATGCGTAGGTCCTTGGTACGAGAAACATAACTGTTCTGTTACAGCGCAACAAAACGCAAATACAGTATAATGGAAAAATTAAATAAACATCGAAACATACAATGCAGCAGCATACTGTAGAATATAGGCCTAATATAATTCAACACTCAGCAATTCAATACAATGCAATGGATTAGGCCTGCATGAAAATAAAAACACCAGACAAGACTTAGTAACACAAAGAGTTGCGTGGCGGAATTTTCGGCCGCAGAAGCAACTATGCTTCAAAAATAGTATTATTTTAAAACGTGCTGCTTCTGCGGGGGAAGATTCCGCCACACAACGCACGAAGAAATTCTTACTGCGGCGGAAGTTCTTTTTTATCTGTTTACTAGGTCTAATGACGACACTAACCCAGAGGCGCGTTTACAGAAAACGGGGCCCTAGGCGCAAACATTTTTGGGGCCCTTCTGAACTTCGAAGTCTGAAACTCTGGTGGCGTTTACCCTATCATGTGCAAAAACCTATTAAGTTGAACTTGAAGCCGTTTTTGTCACACACGCCTTTTAAGGTGCCAACAATGAATTTTTCTCGGCCTCTCATTATGAAGTCATTCTAGGCAGTTTTGTCAAAAAACAAAGTACGTTTTCTCTTGCAATGTCATAAGCGCTTTCAATACCATGTTTCAGTTTTGCCTCCGTCTCTATTTTGGGGAAATTTTCTCTGACGTTTTGAGCAAACTTGCTAAATAATTAAATAATTCAAATTCGACAAACATGGCCTTTGATCGTGCAGAAATTTGTTGGTGCCATTTATTCTTCGCAGCATTTATTATTTGTATAAGTTGCATTGTTGTCAACTTATTTTGATAAACGAAAATTGATTGATTGCAACTAATTCCAAGATATTGTTATTAGAGCTATCTTACTTTGTTTTGCAGCTCCAGAAAATTAGCAACGTTTCATTGCGTCAGATTTTAATAAAATATTTGATATTAATAAAATTTCAATTACTATTAGACCTATTACTGGTTATCAAAACTAATAAAAGTTTTGAACACCATAAAATGACGGAATTATCAGACTAAAGGTTTTCACACATAGGCCTAAACTGCAGCAGACGCTGGTTTCTGCTTGTTGGTAATAAGTTTGATGTTATAGGCCTATTACACAAAAATGAACTATTAGCCCAATTGCTGCCCATATGAACAAAGCAATTATAAATTACTAAATTAGCCAAAATATACTTTTGCAATTACAATAATAATTACTTTTATGAAATTATCTGAATGCCAAGCTGTACAAAATATAAACAAATATATTTAAAATAATCTAAATTTTAAAATGTTATTTTTTTATATTGAAAAAAATATTTTCATTCGTTTGGGGGCCCCTTCAAGATTTGGGGGCCCTAGGCGCGCACCTAATTCGCCTACTGGTAAACGCGCCTCTGCACTAACCCTAACCGTGACCCTAAACGGCTCTCGCGACGCCAAACCGACGCCAATTGATAGGAAGTAAAGAATTGTTGACGATGAAAGCATTTTAACACCTTGACCGCTGAACATAGTATCTAAATGTATGAAATAAGGGACGTGTTAACACGTCCCTAGCGGCCAACGTGTTAAGCAATGCGCATGCGTCGAGGGTTGCGCATGCGTAGAGGACTTCCACCACGGAATTGTGTCGAAATTATTACTTCTGCGCCGGAATCTTCCGCCGCAGAAGATTTATCATAATATTTTTAAAATTCACTAGCAAACTCAGCGGGAAGAGCACGGAGCAAATGAAGAGGTAGGCTATGATTGTGGCTGGTGCAGGAAGGGAGAACATTCGTAATAACAATATACATGTAGAAACAACACTAGGCCTAGCTACTTACACTCGGTTGGTCACATATAACGCTTAGAATGTCACACCTGCAGACAGCCCTCGAGAAAAGAATTGAATGAAGGCCAAGACGATTTCGTTTTCATATTCAATATTGCAATGCAATTTGGTTGTGTCGACACTTCTGAAACTGAAACGTATAAACTTACACATGGACTCAATAGTTTGTTGTACAAAACGTCAGGGCCGTATAGCAAGCCATTATATAATTGTGCCAAGCGTAAATCTAGCGCCCCACCCCTCAAAGATCAACTTAACCAAAAACGACCAAATTTGTTATCTCGAATATAATAGAAGGCTTTGTCTTTTAAAGAACATAGAAATGAAGTTTCGGTGCTTCTATTAACATTTCATTTTAGTCACTTCAGATTTATTTCGCTGTTGAAGGGACTTTGGGGACAGGTAGGCTTTGGCAAGTTCCATGAGGAAAGGATTCGATTTTCCTCGGGTTCAATTCCTCACCGTAATCCATGGGTGTCCCATCGTGGGATCAACACGGGGTTTATGAAGCAGGCCTAAGGGGCCTCGTCAAAACGGTGATTTGTATAGCGCCATTAGCCGCTATGTCTTGCAGCCGAGCTTAGAGCCTACGATCGACTCTGGTGGCGACAGAAATGTGTCCGCTCTGATTGGGCTCCTCGTCTCTACAACAGTACTGTTTCTATTGGTCTGGGGTTTACTCCCTGTCTTAGCACTTACTATAGGCCTACTCCTTAGCACTTCTGCCTGTTCTTCTTTCCGCTGTATAATTTCTGGATTAAATCATCTAGCTCTTCATTAGCTGGCACTGACAACTCAATATGCGCCATCTCCATGATAGTTCTGATTAGGCTATAGTTTAATTAAAAGAAATTCACGGGATATAACGGATAATGGTTTCCACATCCAATTACGCGAAAATTATATTTATCAGTCCGTTTGATTAAGTTAGTTGTTTTTTCCAAAAATTACAGTTTCATCCTGATCGAATTAGCTAACGTCCATTCAGTAGCAATGCATTTTTTTCAGTAAGCAGGGACGGTACATACAAAATCATCTAAGAGCCCCTTCTCAGTGCTTCCCCTCGTTTCATAGAATAATCTACGCGCGTTCTTTCGCTCGCTTTTCCACCAATCATAGAGAAGTATCGCAAGCGCCCTTATCCCAACGTAAATTTCCATCAATCACGGCAGTTCGCTCTATTTGGCTTCTGCGCCTATCTCGGTCTATGCCAGATTTGTTAAATTGGTATTATTTAATTTTAGTACATTAAATTTTATTTAATTTATAATGTATATTTTATATTTCAAGATCAAGTATTTAAATCGTTCCGCCTCAATAATCTGCGCCCCCTCTTGAGTTGCGCCCTGTGCTGTGGCACCGTTGGCACATGCCTCGCTACGGCCCTGCAAAACGTGATGGTTGTTTAAATCGCAGTTAGGCTATGACAGAAGGAGGTCAAACAATAGGCTTAATCGAACTTAAAGTCTTGGCCTATATAGTATCTTTTCTGGAACGCAATTTTCAATAGTAACTGTTAGACAAAGGAAACATTACTGGCGTCACTTTTCTTTATTACACTGGTTTACATGAGTTATATTCGCCTCTGAAACTAAATTGCTGTTTAAGCGTACTTTTTATTTGTGTGTAGAGGTTAAAAATTAGAAATCAAACTCAATTTTGCGCATTTTGAGGAATGACACGCCGTTTTTGAGATTGACCTGTTGTCTGGGTGCGTAGCAAATCTCCGAAAACCGTATCCCAGAAATTTGACCAAAGGAATCAAAATGAGTCGGATATCGGCCATTTGCATTCCTAGGAAAACAGCAAAATATGATCAGATGTCACATTGGTACTTGTCGGTTAATTCACCGGAATTACCGTCACATTTTCTTATTTTCAGATTTTTATGAAATTGGGTGAAAAAAAATTTTTTTTACATTTCTGATTTCTCAAATTTGATTAAATTCAATGTTTTAATATGTATTTTCAGAATGTTGCACTGAAACTACTTTTATTTTTGTGATTATATTATAAAATAAATGAAAATGTTTAAAAAAACACATTATCATTCGTAACTTTGTCAAAAAATAAGGTAGAACCAAACTTTTGGTGTCATTTTAAAGCAAAACATGTGGTCTTGAAGAATATTTAAAATACTCATATTCTAAAATTTCCAACATGCGACTCATTTTGATCCCTTGGGTCACAAATTAACTTTCCACCGGATCCAGGAACTCTATTTTCTAAGTGAAAAACATGAAATTATTTGCGTAATCTTGAGTTTTCAGGACTTATTGCAAATATACTGTTCATGAGATCGATCGACACTATATTTTAAGAATTTCCAACACTTATAATAGGCCCTAGAGCAATAGTTTTCTGGAATTTGGTCAATTTATACTGTCATCACATTCAGAAAATTCAGTTTCTGCGATACAATTTAGCAGAACAATTATTAAAATGCTAGTTAATTTCGTGTGAGTTGCATAAATTATAAATATCAATCATCGCCATTTTTCGTACTATTAATCAATCAATCAATGAAGTTGTTTTATTGCAACCAAAACATTACAAAACATTAGTAGCAGTTGTGGTGGTGGTAGTAGCTGTAGTGGGAATAGCAATGGCGATATGTGGTATTGGTGGTAGTAGTTGTTTAGCAGTATTTATTGTCTGTTTCTGTCTCCATCTCATTTTCCATCTACGAAAATCTCACATTATCCCGGACATTATCATGCAAATGTTTTTGTTAGCCCTTTCTGTGAGTTTGCAAAGTCCACTGCTAGGATCAAAATATCACACAAGTATGGTTTTTTATACCAGAGATAATTTCATGAATGTTTTATGTTATGCTAAAGATCTGAAGATGCAAGCTAATATACAGAATGAAGAAAAACAATTCAAATGTGAGTTGTGTAATAAAGCATTTGCTCGAAACCGATTTCTCGTAAAACATGTTAGAACTCACGCTGGAGAAAAACCATACACGTGCAATTTATGTGAAAGAGCATTTTCACAAAAGTCTAGCAGGAATTTTCATACAAGAATCCACACTGGAGAAAAGCCATACAAGTGCAATTTATGTGAAAGAGCATTTTCACAAAAGTCTAGCAGGAATTTTCATACAAGAATCCACACTGGAGAAAAACCATACAAGTGCAATTTATGTGACAAAGCATTTTCACAAAAGTCTAGCAGGAATTTTCATACAAGAATCCACACTGGAGAAAAGCCATACAAGTGCAATTTATGTGACAAAGCATTTTCACAGAACCGTTATTTTGATTTTCATATCAGAACTCACACAGGAGAAAAACCATACATGTGCAATTTGTGTAACAAATCATTTTCACAAAGGTCTAGCAGGGATTTTCATAAAAGAATTCACACTGGCGAAAAACCATACAAGTGCAATTTATGTCAAAAAACATTCTCACGGAACCATCACTTGAATCATCATACAAGAACGCACACTGCAGAAAAAACCATACATTTGCACGTTATGTAACAAACTATTCTTGGACCTTAGCACTCTTCATGTGCATTCAAGATCCCATACGGGAGAAAAGCCATACAAATGCGACTTATGTCACAAAGCATTCGCTGGGAAAAGCAATCTGAGACGCCATACAAGAATCCACACTGGAGAAAAACCATACATGTGTTTTTTATGCCGCAAAGCATTTGCTCATAAATATGGTTCCAAAGTCCATGCAAGAATACACTCTGGAGAAAAACCCTACAAATGTAATATATGTCAAAAAGCATTTGCGTATGGAAACAGTCTGGAATACCATAAAAGAATCCACTCTGGTGAAAAACCACACAAGTGCAGCGTATGCCATAAAAAATTTATAATGAAGAGTGAACTGAATTGTCATACAAGAACTCACACTGAAGAAAATTCATACGCTTGCCAGTTATGCAACAAAACGTTTCCTCAACTTAGCCATCTTCACATACATTCACGAACCCACACTGGAGCAAAGCCATACATGTGCAATTTATGTCATAGAGCATTTTCACAAAGTGGTAATCTCAGAAAGCATATGAAAACACATCCTGTTGGAGCGGCCTAAAACGGTGAAATACTTGATGATATTATACATGGACGAATTATGTCAAACGTCTAGTGTAACACAAGGATGCCATGGAAATAGTTTAGATAAGGTATTCAATAGATTCACAGAAGATAACAACTGTGTTGAAGGCAAAACAAAAAATCCCATGCAGGCAGAGAAAGAAGTTAATTCCAGATTAAAAAACTGCTTTCAGGAAATCATTCTACAGTTAGTTTTGACATTAATTCCTTCCTTTGCTGTGGCGCCTTATAGTTTGGGAATCTGTGATGAAATATGTGAATTCGAAGAATAGTTTATGGAACATATTCAGCATCATTACTATGAGAATCCCCAGAGTTACATTTCAGGACCTGTTTCAATTATATCTGTTAAGTTACTTTCTTTTAGCATAGAGAATAAGATTGCATCAAAGTTTCTTCGTTTTAGCGTCTTAATTTACACCAAACGTATCGTCGACAATTGCTATGTTTTTTTTTATTACGTGACAAGATGTTACGTGCAGGATGTAGGATGTATGTTTATAATTATTCGATTCTTCCTCATATCTAAAGCACGCATGTTTTCAGACGTCAACGTTGTTCCTTATAATATAGCAGATATTATCTGCTCCAGATTGGAGTAACTTTTAATTTGACTGAATCTCGTTTAATTGCCAGCCGCATACAATTAGGCATTTTTCACTACGAAATTGGATCTAACTTTATTTACGAGAGTCTTTAATTTGTTCATGTGTTTCAGTTAACTGGTCGTTTGTACAATGTAAAGCCTTGAGTTGCAGGCCATCTAGGTTCAGACAAAAATAGATACCATGTCATTGACAATTTTTTTGATCATGTTATTTTGTGTAAATTACACTGGTTACCTGTTGCTGTAAGTTCGTTCCGCTTGTATACAAAGTACTTCACCGTTTAGCACCCAGCTGCCTTGTTTGGTTTTGCATTTCACTGATGCTTAATCTGCCCAGGAAAAACGTTCGATCTGCCTTCTTTGGTCACGTGTTTGTCCCAACTTAGAAAAGAGATTCTTGGTTTGTGTGCTTTTTCACGTTGCATTCACTTTGAGGGACCATTGGCTTTCTCTTTTTTCACTATGGAAACGATTAGGCGATTAGAAAGTTATAATTATTTTCTTACGTACATGTACCTATACTTATGTGCCAAATTCAAGACTAAGGGTAGTATTAGTACGTCCCTGCCAGCATGCCAACATGGAGTCCATATCGGACCCCATATAGGGCCCACATAGGTTCAATGCAATGCCTACAGAAATTCTGGCAGGGTATACCTGAATTGTGATGATGATGATGATGATGATGATGATGATGATGATGATGATAATAGTAATAATAACAATAATAATAATAACAATGGGAGCATGCGCGAAACGTAAATTCCGAACAGAATCTGCCGATACCTCGGACGGTCCACTGAATGCAGCGCTGTTTATGGGTGCAGAACCACGAAGAGAATCCGCAGTTTACAGTCAAAGGGAATGCGATAGTCATTAGACAAGTTAGGCGCGAGCAAACCTGCATGAGACTGCAAACAATGTAGGCCTACTAGACGGCGCTTGACTCTTGTCTCTTTGGCACAACATGTTGAAATTGGATGCTAGCTCCTCCGGTTTTTGGATTGAGGATCCACCGCTCTGACGAGGTGATCTACACTGTTCGAGCGACATACGCATCATTGTGACTAGACTGTCCAAAGTGTCCATGCCACGGTCTGGTTTGCAAAGGCACACAAGAACGGCATAACTTGCTCAACGATTTCATGCGAAAAGCGTTGCAAAGCGAACATCCCTTCTCAGAAAGGACCGTTGAGTTACACCAGGTGAAGATGAGGAACGACCAGAGAACGTGATACTTATCACAAAGTCATACGGAAGGTGTCTCATGTGGGGTGTGACTGGTGCAGAATCATCAGCAACGTCACTTCTGCATATTAATAATATCAATCGCAGCAAGTAAGGCCCCGAACCACAGCCAAACTATCGAGCAGATCCATTTATTGGTTATCGCTCAATGTGAATCACTGTACTGCGCAGCTTCCTTCCTTTGATCGTGTTCTTCTGGTCTTTAGCTGTAGGTAGTAAACTTAATTATTCATCAAAGGCGTCCTCGGTGACTCTTGAAGTAATCTAAGCGCTACCGTTTGTTGTTTAACTTTTTATTATAATTGACTAATATCATTTTAGCTATCGACGTTTTTTATTGTTTATGTAAAAGACATTATAGTTAGTTTGTTTATCCACAAGTAGGCTACGTACTTATCAATAAGCTAGATTTTACTTAGTTTCAGCCCGATGCAGGGTTTGCGGCGGTATACTGACGCGAACCTTATTTACAATGCAAGTAAAGGAATTATTCCGATAGCGCATTGGATAACATCTGGCGTAGAGAGCGAAAGGTACCGAGTTAGAGTCTCGTAGGGCGGACGTGCTTTGTAGGCTGCTATTAGCGCCGTGTATTGCAGGCTGTCTGTTCTGTTAGTAGTTAAGATTGTTTCAATTGTATTACATGTAGCCTTAATGTAGGCCTACAGCGCAGTGCGTTTGTCAGGCGCTTGATTAACCCTAGGGCTACCAAGCTTTTTTGTAACACTGGCTACCAAGGGGGGTGGTTACCACCCCCTGGATTTCGTGTTTGGTTTTACATATCATAACTTGTAATATATCAATGGATTCAGCATTCATTTCTGCACAGAATGGTGTATTTAGTTGTACATTATGTGAATGCACCTCGAAATTACATCACTTTTAACAACGGAACCCATTAATTAGCAATATTGTATATTATTGCGTACATTTTGTACTTTTTGGATAAACAAATATGAGATTATGTGTCTTTTGAAACTAATCTATGTATAAAAGATACACACAATCATCCCTACACATGTTTATATGGTATAAATGTACATCCATACATATATATCCATACATATAATTATATCGTTTTACGTTGTAATGCTGTATTCAGCCATTTTCACACAGATTACGCGTATTATTATTTATTTTGATCACTTCCGGTATCAAAAGACAAAGATGTTGGTATGCAAATGAAGTCCTACATTCCCTCTAAAGAATGGTATCTTTGTTTTTCTTCCAGGAAGACAAATGAATACGCTACAGACAAAAACTAAGAGGGAGTGCTTCCATTCAGTCATTTTTCACGCATATTACGCGTATTATTATTTATTTTGAGCACTTCCGGTTGTCTCAGGTCAACTCAGTGACCATTGAAATGTAGCCCCACATTCCCTCTATAGAATGGTATAATTTGTTTCTCTTAATATTAAGTGACGGATAAGATATAGTCGAAAATCTAGGGGGTGGTGGTATCCACCCTCTGGTACCTCGGGTATATTGGGTATAACTTTTGAACGGTGTGAGATATCATCTCACATTTTACCTCAAAACGTGTGTAAATGAACCCCCTACAGCTATTTAAAAGGTCAAATTTTTATTCCATACGGAAAAGTTTGAGATGAAAAAAACCTAGGGGGGTGGCAACCACACCCCCCTTGGTAGCCCGAGGGTTAAAGAAAATATATTATTATTATTATTATTATTATTATTATTATTATTATTAATATTATTATTATTATTATTATTATTATTATTATTTTTAAGCAATACTACGTGGACAATTCTTTCCACCCAATGCTCAGCGCCATTACAACATGCGCTCCAAGTCTCACCCCTTCCAACTTCCCGCAAAAGACGACAGAAATTTCATACCAAGAATTCTTTATAAAATACGGTAGCATATACATAGACTACTCTAGTTTAGGCTTTTCAATAAACGGTAAAGTACCCTCAGCAACTATGCCCCATAATTATATTAGATTTGTCTGCCTTTCCATTATGTAACTCACTGCGATTTGTCAGTCTGTTCTATTAAACTAAGATATATATATATATATATATATATATATATATATATATACAATAATTATATTAAGTTTCTCATCTGTCCCGTGTCTTTACGTAGGCCTATATAAATTGTGTAATGTACTAATGTAAAATGCACTTAAAGCTATCAAGTCAGTTTTCTCACCGTGTATAGCAGGCACTACTAGTGACAATGCAAAGCCATGCAATACAATCGGGGACACTGTCAGTACCATTTATATAGCTCTTTGGAACTGGTTCAATCGTTTCATATGCGGTGACAAATAGGACCAGGTAATGCAAGGTAAATGAGCGTAGGCAAGCCACGCCATTAACTACATTACGATGATGACAAACATGATACATTTGCCACACTTGTTCGAATAATCCACGGGAATCTCGGTGATCAGTACTGTTGATAAAGCTGATCGCTGGTTACACCAGCTTCTAAAATGGGTCACTTCAAGTTCAAAGAGTCATCTGTATTATGCGTTTCTGATAATTAGGCCTATGTTATTTTCTCTACTTAGTCAATCTGTTTAAAACTCGCCTTTTCATTTTAATATTGACACAATGAGGACGATAATTTTATCGTAAAGCCTAATAAGTCTGCAGGTTACTGTGCGACTTTGACGGGTGTGTTTACTATGAAACGACTGTGAGACTGTTAAGATTACACTGAACTGATGCAATGAAGCTTGTAAGCCATTGTACGTGTAGCCTATCGTAGGCTACTCTGGAGATTTCTACAGCGCCAAAAGGGAAGTCGCGGAAACTAGTTTATTCACAGGCGCTTAGTAAAAAAAAATGGCTAGGAGGTGGGGTAAAAATCGGTTCCATTTCTTTTACTTATAATTTTAAATTTACTTTATAACGAAGCTTCGCATCGCCAGCAATCAGAGCATTCGCCAAGTGGCCACAGCGTCGTCTCATTCAGCGATCTCCTATAGTATGGTCTCATTGTGCATGGAAGAGAATATAGGACAAGAAGGTTGTGCGCGCGAGTTTGTTGCTCTGCGCAAATGGAGATCCGAGGCTGGAAAGCATCACGGGAATCACTTCAATCCAATAACGATAGAAATACGAAGAAGGCAATTTGAAACAGACTTGACCTCTTCCACGAAAGGAAACTGATGGCATAAAAGCAAAAGCAACCATTTGCGCGAACATTAGAAGCACGTTCACGCATTACAGCCATTAACGCTTTTTCTGTCGTTTACACTGGCTTCCATGTATGGTTAACAAGGACGCTAGCATCACGCTGTCCTATTTGTAGGCCCTACCATCAGCTGGGAACTAGTAAATCCGCACGCGGTAGAGTTAGAATAATCACTGCCGAAAGTTCATAATGAGAAAAAGATGACCAGCCACCCCACAAAATTCCGGAATTGTAGCCTAACTCAACTACACACCGATCACTTAGACATGTTCACACCCGGTGCAATTGGCGTAAGTCTGTACTCTGATCTTACTTCTGCATCATTCCTAAGATTCGTCGCCGTAGCAACGATTGAATACACAGTCATGTGACAACCAATCTGACCCCACTTAACCCTAAAGTGACTTCCAGTCTCTTTAGGGTCAAGTGGGATCAGATTGAGGGACCAAAGTCACTTCCATGCCTACTCGTAATAACAACATAGCAAAGACACTACGGTTGGTCACATATTCCGCTTAGGATATCACTCCCGCGCAGACATCGCTTGAGAAAAGAATTGATTGAAGACCAAGAACATTCGTTTCTATATTCAAAATTGCAACTGCAATCATGTCCATTCTCCTGAAACGTGTTACAAACTTCTACATGGATCCAATAGTGTTTGTGTATAAAGCAGAAGCGTAGCCAGGTAGGCCTAACAATTTTGTTGGGTTTTAGTTTTCGGGGGTTTCCATTGGACATAGTTGTAGGCTATATTGCTACATTTTTAGCGGTAAACCCGTAGTTTAGGTTGCTAAATTATTTTATATCGTCAAGTTGCAATGGAAGCTGGATTAAGGAAAAACATTGTTTCAATAACTCGAAGTGGGATTGATGAAACTATTTCTATCTTTAAATAGAAGTTGGATCGATGGAAATAATTTTTACCGTAAATAGAAGCTGGATTGATGAAACTAAGTTTTTGATGCAATAGAAGCTGGAATAATGAAAATAATTGTTTCTGTAAGTCGAAGCTGGACCCATGAGAAAAGTTCTTTGCTTACATAAAAGTTCCATTGATGGAACTAGTTAAATATTTTTGTCATTAAATGGAAGCTGGATTGATTAAAAAAAATTCTCGACGAAATGGAAGCGGGATTGATTATAGTTATGATAGACATAGTTAGAGTGCTTACTTACCAACGTCAAATACGGCATTGAAGACATTAGAATAATTTAGCAACCTAAACTACGGGATTACCTTTTTAGCTTTGGATCCCTATAGGCCTAAAGCATTTATTTCGCGGGGGTGGTCCCGTAATTCCACCCCCTAAATAGCCTATGAAACGTGATGGCTGTTTAAATCGCTTGTATGATAGAAATAGGTAAGCCGATAATCCAACTTTTAACTTTGATCTATTTAGTTTCTTTTCTAGAACGCCATTTTGAATAGTTTGACAATGGCAAAATTCCTAACTTACTTTTCTTTATTATATTGGTTTACGTGAGTTATATTTGCCTTTGACACTGAATAGCTGTTTAAGCGTACATTCTATTTGTATGTAGAGGTTGAAATGAGCAATTAAATGAAATTTTGCGCATTTAGAGGAATTTTTCGCAGTTTTTAAGGTAGGCCTGTTCTCTTTGGGTGCGTAGCAAATTCCCGAAAACCTTATTTTCGAAATTAACATTCCACCGGATCCCGGAAATATATTTTCTAAGTGTAAACAAATTAAATTATTGGCACAATCTTAATAGGGTGGTCCTTAGTTATCAACTTTGACTTTTTTCATGGGGCACCCTCTAGTTTGGTTTCTATGAATGAGAAAACAATTCTGTAATTTGTTAAGCTCAAAAGAATAATATCTAGAGGTCGCTACCGGCTCTGAAAGTTTGCCATGGACAGCTAACATTGAGCTGTAATTGATACAAGCGAATATTCATTGTGATTGACGCTTGTAAATTATTATGCCATAAAATGTTACGACTTGCATGGTTTATATCTAGTCAACTTGATCTTTGCAAGTATAGTAATGTAATGTAATTGAACATTTATATAGCACCCCTTCGAGATATCTATTCAAAGGCACTCTCTGCGCTAGCTTATGTTAAATGTCATTACGAACGAATATATTATATCAGTTAGCAAAACAATGCTGAAATAGTACCTTTTAAGCTGACAGGAAAGTCTAGAATTAGGTTCTAGCTAATTGGATACACTGTAAGATACAAGATACAAAGACACGTGTGTGACTTAGGTCAGGAATAATACATTCAGTAATACAAAGCTACAAAGCAAAGATGAAATCCTGACAGTGTTTTACGATTGTATAAAACAACCAATCAAATAGACCTAGTAGCAGATGCTTGTCATATAAATTGATCGATACAATACAATTCAATTCCGTATAGCCAGTCATGTTCTCGAAGTTTGCGCAAAGACATCCAATGCTTTCTAAGAAAAATTGAAGGTTTCTTCAAAAACTATTAAAAAATTAGGGAATTAAGGAGAACAAGCAAAACAACCAGAAGTGCTAAAGAATAAAGAAGAAGAATGAGAATCAGGTTTACAGGATTTGTGTGACATTGCACATGCCCAAACCTTGCAAATAGCAGCATTGAAGGGGCAGACTGTTTCTATTAACACAGCCCACGCAGGGGACCCAGATAAGATGTGTTGTGTTGATAGGACTTTGGCAAGAAGAGAGAGACAGTGCTGTACATAAAAGGAAAGTAAACATTGGACCAAAAATGGTGGCTGGCTGCATCCTGTTGGAGCGAACACTTGACAAGAATATGTTGTGGTGTGCATGTCAGCATCTCATACTAGAAATAATGTGGAGGCATTGGTCATACTTTCTCGTGATCCATCCAAAGGTCCAGACATGCCGGTAATGATTTTCAAGAGATTCCAGAAAAGCTGGGAACTTATAGACAGATCAAATTAGGAAACAGTAACAGCTGATGAGTTTTTCACGGTGCAATTTCCTGTGAATCAAGAGATTAATGCCTTTGCTGAGAGTCAACTTCAACAATACCAACCACGGACGACTATCGCGAACTGGTGGAGCTGACCATAACCGTCTTGGGCGGAGTGCCTTCCAGGGGCATACCATTCAGAGCACCAGCTGGACTACAAAGAGCCAGGTGAATGGCCTGGAGTATTTACAGTCTTAAGATTTGGATGTTCAGGAGACAGTTCAAGTTGACAAGAAGAGAAGAAAAGAGGATAGCTAACATCTGATTGTTCACTGTAATGCTGTATGTCAAAGTCTTGTTTCAAGCACCGTATGCACCATCTGCTTCTCGAATTGACCTGGAACTCTTGAAGGACACTGACAGATACAAAGAGAAAAATAGCGCAGTTACAGAGGTTGCAATGAAAAAATTTCTGGGTCACCTCTGGCATCTGTCGGAGGAATTGCTGGCTTATGCATACTTTCATGACATTTATGACTCCAATGATATCAAGCACCAAATGGTTGCTGCTCTGGACAAAACTGGTATTAACATCCTCAAAAGAGAACATTAATCAGCTCGAAGCAACTGGAAGATTTTTTAGCGAAAGAACTAGAATATTCTTCAGCATTACAGGCATTCCATCAAGTTTCCTTCAACAAGATGTGATGCTTGGCTAAAAGATAACAACTGCAAGTTAGTAAAAACCCACCGCCAGCTTAATAAGAGTTATGAATGACATAGCAGAGCGTGGAGTGGCACTCGTGTGCAAGTATTACAAGCTTCCAACAAATAGCGAGGATCAGAAGCAGTTTCTGCGGTTGATTGTTAAGGAATATTGTCAAAGATATCCAGACAGGAACAAAAAGACTGATGCATTAATATATTAAATATTACTTGGAACTCAACATTTTCAGTTTCACTTATGTGTATTGACCCAAATAGTAAATACCACTGTCCACCAGAATTTTTTGAATTTTTGCATAAGAATAGTACACACTATACAATATTCAATGTTTTATCAGCGGATTTTTTACAATTTGATATTATGTTCGGTCCGGTAGCAACCTCTAAAACTTATAAAATCTTTACAAACTTTTCAATATACATATTTTTGTACCTAAATCAATAAGTTGGAAGGGTGCCTCCTTTAAAATTCATCAAAAATTTCTGTTACATGGAGCTAAGGACCACCCTAAATCTTAACTTTGTAGGATATTTTTGCAAATATACTGTCCATGAAATCGACCGACTGTCCATACTATTTTTTAGGAATATTGAACGCTTATAAAGCGATAGTTTTCTGGAAGTGGGTCAATTTTGCACCAGTCTTCACATTGGAAAAATTGGGTTTCGGCGATACAAATTTAGCATAGCCATTTTTAGAATGTAGGTTAAATTCGTGTCAAATGTAGGCCCTGTATGAATATCAATCGTCATCATAAATTTTTCTAGCATTAGTAGTAGCCTAATCGTGGTGGTGTTAGTAAGGGTAGTGCGAGTAGTAGTAGTGATTTGTGGTAGTACTGGAAGTAGAGGTAGTAGCAGTTGTAGAACCTAATTTATTGTCTGTTTCTGTCCCCATTTCATTTTCCTTCTATACAAGCCTCACATTATCCTGCACATTATCATGAAAATGTATTTGTTAGACCTCTTTATGTGTCTGCCAGTATCCAAATATAAATGGTCGTACTTAAAGAAGAGGTAAGTCCCTGACTGTTTTGTGTTGTGTTGAAGATCTGAAGATGCAAACTAAGATCCAGAATAGAGAAAAACGATTCAAATGTGAGTTATGTAACAAAGCATTTGCTCAAAATGGAAATCTCGTTATCCATGTTAGAAGTCACACTGGAGAAAAACGATACAAGTGCAATTTATGTGAAAAAATATTTTCACGGAACCATCATTTGGACAATCATATGAGGATTCACACTGGAGAAAAACCATACAAGTGCAGTTTATGTGCCAAAGCATTTTCACAGAAGTCCAGCCGGGATTTTCATACAAGAACTCACACTAGAGAAAAACCATACAAGTGCAATTTATGTGAGAAAGCTTTTACAGGGAGCAGTAATTTTAAGCGCCATACAAGAATCCACACTGGAGAAAAACCGTACTTGTGTTTGTTATGCCGCAAAGTATTTGCTCAAAAAGATGCTTTCAAATTCCACACAAGAACCCACACTGGAGAAAAAGCATACACTTGCAATTTATGTCACAAATCATTTACTCAAACGAGCACTCTGGAAAAACACACAAGAACCCACACTGGAGAAAAACCTTACAAATGCAATATGTGCCACAAAGCATTTGCGTTTGCAAGCGGTTTGGTTTACCATAAAAGAATCCACTCTGGTGAAAAACCACACAAGTGCAGTTTATGCCATAAAATATTTGTACAGAAGAGTCAACTGGATTGTCATACACTGGGGAAAAGTCGTACGTTTGCCAGGTATGCAACAAAGCGTTTTCACATCTTAGTACTCTTTACCTACATTCACGAACCCACACTGGAGCAAAGCCATACTTGTGCAAATTATGTGTTAGAGCATTTTCACAGGGTTGTAATTTCAGAAAGCACATGAAAACATCCTTTAGGGGCGGCCTAAAAGGGTGAAATATTTGATGAGATTACACATGAACGAATTATGTCAAACTTGTCGAATTGTGTCTAGTGTAACACAAGGATGCCATGAAAATAGTTTGGATAAGGTATTCAGTAGATTCTCAGAAGATAACAACTGTGTTCAAGGCAAAACAACTAAATCCCTGTATAAACTTTCATGCAGGCAGAGAAAGAAGTTAATTCAAGATGAAAAACTGCTTTCCGGAAATCATTCATTCTACAGTTAGTTTTGACATGAATTCCTTCCTTTGCTGTGGCGCCTTATAGTTGCAGAATCTGTGATGAAATATGTGAAATCGAAGAAGAGTTTATGGAACATATTCAGCATCATTACTATGAGAATCCCCAGAGAGTTACATTTCAGGACCTATTTCAATTACATCTGTTAAGTTACTTTCTTTGAGCATAGAGAATAAGATTGCATCAAAGTTTCTTCGTTTAAGCGTCTTAATGTACACCAACGTATCATCGACAGTTGCTATGTTTTTTTTTATTACGTGACAAGATGTTACGTGCAGGATGTAGGATCTATGTTTATAATTATTCGATTCTTCCTCATATCTAAACACGTATGTATTCAGACGTCAACGTTGTTCCTTATAATATAGCAGATATTATCTGCTCCAGATTGGAGTAACTTTTAATTTGACTGAATCTCGTTTAATTGCCAGCCGCATACAATTAGGCATTTTTCACTACGAAATGGGATCTAACTTTATTTACGAGAGAATATAATTTGTTCATGTGTTTCAGTTAACTGTGGTCGTTTGTACAATGTAAAGCCTTGAGTTGCAGGCTATCTAGGTTCAGACAAAAATGGATGCCATGTCATTGACAATTTTTTTGGATCAAGTTATTTCGTGTAAATTACACTGGTTATCTGATGCTGTAAGGTCGTTGCGCTTGTATACAAAGTACTTCACGGTTTAGCACCCAGCTGCCTTGCTTGGTTTTGCATTTCACTTATGCTTAATCTGACCAGGAAAAAACTTTCGATCTGCCTTTTTTGGTCATGTGTTTGTCCCAACTTAGAAAAGAGACTCTTGGTTTGCTTTTTCACGTGGCATTCACTTTAAGGGACCATTGGCTTTCTCTTTTTTCACTATGCAAACGATTAGGCGATTAGAAAGTTATAATTATTTTCTTACTTACCTATACTTTTGTGCCAAATTCAAGACAAGGTAGTATTAGTACGTCCCTGCCAGCATTCCAACATGGAGCCCATATAGGACCCCATACAGAGTCCACATAGGTTCAATGCAATGCCCACAGAAATAATTGTGGCAGGGTATATCTGAATTATGATGATGATGATGATGATGATGATGATGATGATGATAATAATAATAATAACAATGGAAGCATGAGTGAAACGTATATTCCGAACAGAATCTGCCGATACCTCGGACGGTCTAGTGAATGCAGCGCTGTTCACTGTTCAGAGGTGCAGAACCACGAAGAGAATCCGCAGTTCACAGTCAAATAGAATGCGATAGTCACTAGACAAGTTAGGCGCGAGCAAACCTTCATGAGACTGCAAACAATGTATAGGGCCTACGACTACTAGACGGCGCTTGACTCTAGTCTCTTTGGCACAACATGTTGAAATTGGATGCTAGCTCTTCCGGTTTTTGCTTTGAGGATCCGCCGCTCTCACGAGGTGATCCACACTGTTCGAGCGACATACATGTACGTGTCATTATTATTATTATTATACTGTCATTTATAACGCGCCTAAACAAAAAGAATCTTGCACAAAAGCGCGTAACAGGAAAGTCTAGTCATAATAAATCTTGAACAAATAAGTCTTGAGGTTCTTTTTAATAATGTTGAAGATCTGCGAATAAAGTCTGGCAGCTTATTCCATTCAGCTGGGCCGGCTAGTGCAAATGCACGATTTCCAAGCTTTCTAAGTGATCGTGTGACAACAAAGTCAGCTTGCGATGAAGATCGTAATCCACGTCTAGAAGGGAGAGATGAGCAGGGTGTAACAAGTGAGGACACATAAGAAGGAGATGAGTTTGTTTGGACTCGGTACATTAGAAGGCAGATTTTGAAAGTAATGCGGGCTTGTATGGGGAGCCAGTGTAGGGGAGAGTGGCCTGCATTGGGACAGTTTTTACATTTTAATGCATATAATTGGTGTTAGTTGCAGTACATATATTTTGTTGTCATTATCAGAAACAGCAACGTTTAATGAATCGAATGTGATATATACTGCAACATTATTGCATGAATAAACCATGAAAATTTAGTATTTTCCTCACTGGTAAAAATCGTCCCAATGCAGGCCACTATGGCCTGCATTGGAACACTGCATGGGGAGCATTGGATCAAGACACTGATCCTGTTCTAATCATACACAATAGAGTGTAACAGATTATATTGCAGTTGAAGATGATATTCTGTTTCACAAAATATACAGTAAATTATTATCATTTTGTCCCTAGGTACCTCAGATCCAAAACTTAATATTAGTACGGGTTCGTGTCCTGCATTGGGACACTTTTTAACATTTTTTCGTGTCCTGCATTGGGACACATGTTACATGTTAATGCATAAAATTGGTGTTATTTGCAGTATTGTATATTTTGTTGTTACAAAATATACGTCTACTCAAGTCATAAAATATTCAGCAAAACTATTAAGTTTACTTTTCTACAAAGAGCCTGTACTGGGTGACTTTTGCGTCTGTCCCAATGCAGGCCATGAGTGCATGTCCCAATGCAGGCCATGAGTGCATGTCCCAATGCAGGCCATCAATAGCCGTTGACCTATTTTTCAGATAATACAAAAGGTTATATTCGTATGACCTCTAAATTTCACCATATGCTTCGCAATATACTGTCCTAAATAGTTCACCGAAATTTTTGGCTAAATTCGCACCAGATATTTAATGCATTGACTGAGACTGTAGGAGTAAAAATTTACTTTTTTAGCCTGAAAATGAAGATTTTGCAGTATCTTTGTGAAAAGCTTTTTAATTCGCAGCATAAGACCCCTGATCATTCTCTACATTAAAAATACGTTCGCTGGGCGACGCGACACGCGATAATATATAACCACGGCTTAGATACCACCACTGTCCCAATGCAGGACATGTCCCAATGCAGGCCATTCTCCCCTAGTTCACGGAGGGTGGGGGACACATGATCACGAGGAGTTAGGTTTTTGACCAGCTTTACAGCATAATGGAGAACAGTGGTAAGAGGTTGAAGGGTCGATGCAGGGAGGCCATAAAGGACTGAGTTGCAATAATCAATTCTAGAGATGACCAAGGCCTGTACTAGTGTGCGGAGACATTTTTCGTTTAGACATTTCTTGACTTGTCGTATGCGTCTGAGATGGAAGAAACAGGATTTAGTTATGGAGGATATTTGATTTTTCATGGAGAGAGTATCATCGAGAAGAACACCAAGGTCTCGGACAACATCCACCGGTTCAATGGAGCAGTCTGGACCAAGGTTGAGGACAGTGTGCAGTATGTCAGTGGTGGGTGTCGGGTGGCGGTTGAACCAGATAAGTTCAGTTTTAGCAGCATTAGGTTTTAGACGCATGGATGCACACCATGTTTGGATATCAGAGAAACAGATGAATAAGCGAGACTTAGAATTATTATCATTATCATTATTATCGCTGGGGCGCGGTGGTTTAGGGGTATGTTCGGTGCCTTGCAGCTGGAGGGTTGCGGGTTCGAATCCACCTCAAAGTCGCCGCGTAGGGACCCTGGGCAAGTCCTTCACTCGCAATTGCTCATGCGCTTCGGCGTGAAACTCCGATTCAGCGTTCGCGCAGTAGTCGGGAGCGCCTCTGAATGGGAAATCTGGTAGGGGCGCTATAACAAGTGTTCAAATACAATACAATACAATACAATACAATACAATGGCTTTGGCAGAGAGTTTGATATACAGTTGTGTATCATAAGCATAGAGGTGTATAAGGATACCATGTTTGGAAGCAATGTGAACAATGTTAGAGGTGTACAGGATAAACAAAAGGGGACCAAGAATGTTGTTAGACTGTCCAATGGTGTCTATGCCACGGTCTGGTTTGCAAAGGCACACGAGAATTATTTCGGTCCGATAACGATAGTAAAAAAAACTTCATCCTCTAACTGCAGTCTATGGTAATTTAGCGGGTGAAACCGTAGTTTTGGCTTGTTGATTTTTTTATTGTCCATTTAAAAAACAAACTGGATCGAAGGAAATAATTTTTGGCCAAAATGGAAGTTGGATTGATGAAACTAATTCCTTGTTTCAATAGAAGTCGGATTGATGGAAATAATTGTTTCCGTAAATAGAACCTGGATTGATTAAACTAAGTCTGCTTCTTCAATAAAAGCTGGATCGATGAAGTTTTTTTACTTAAATAGAAGTGGATTGACGAAAATAATTCTTGCCTAAAGGGAAGTTTGATTGATGAAAAATTCTTTTTTTAAAATAGAATTTGGATTGATGACAATAATTCTTGGCTAAACAGAAGTTCGATTGATGAAATTTTTTGTTCTCGTTAATGGAAGCTGGATTGATGACAATTATCATAGACATTGCTTGACTGCTTCTACATTTTTAGTTTTGATAACAGTAATGCATTTATTTCGCAGGGAGGGGCGACACCGTAATACCACCCCCTAAATACGCCCATGGTATGAAAAGCGATGGCTATTTAAATCGCTAATATGACAGAAATAGGTCAAGTCAACCGATAATCCAACTTTTACCTTGGCCTATGTGGTTTCTTTTCTTGAACGCCATTTTGAATAGTTTGTCAAAGGCTAAATTAATCGCCTCACTTTTCATTATTACACTGGTTTACGTGAGTTATATTCGCCTTTGACACTGAATTGCTGTTTAAGCGTACATTGTATTTGTGTGTAGAGGTTGAAATAAGACATTAAACACTGTTTTCCGCATTGGCAGGAATTTCAAGCAGTTTTTTTTATGTAGGTAGCAAATTCCCGAAAACTTTTCGGGAATTTCCTACGCGATAACCTTATTTCCTAAATTAACTTTCCAACGGATTGAGGAAGTGTATTTTCTAAGTGAAAAGAAATTGAATTCTTTGCGCAATCTTTTCTTTGCAGGATATTTGTGCAAATATACAGTTCATGAGATTGATATGAGTCCATACTATTTTTTAGGAATTTCGAACGCTTAATTATTATAGACTATAGAGCAATAGTTTTGTGGAATTGGGTCAATTTTTCATTGTAACTACATTCAGAAAATTAGGTTTCTGCGATAAAATTTAGCATTGTAATTTTAGAATGTATGTTAAATTCGTGTGAATTGTATATTAATATCAATCGTCATCACCTCTTTTCATTGTATTAGTAGTTGTGGTTCTGGTAGTAGGGGTAGTGGGAGTAGTAGGCTAGTATTGATATTTGCTAGAAGTGGAACTAGTAGTTGTAGCAGTTGTAGAACAATATTTATTGTCTGTTTCTATCTCCATCTCACTTTCCATCTTTGCAAGTATCGCATTATCCTGGACATTATAGTGAAAATGTATTTGTTAGCTCTCTCTAGAATTTTGCGAAACCCCCTGCCTGTTTCCAACTATACAATATGGTACTTTATACAAGAGCAAAGTCCTTCAATGTTTTGTATTATATTGAAGATCTGAAGATGCAAGCTAAAATCGAGAATGAAGATAAGTGTTTCAAATGTGAGTTATGTAACAAAGCATTTGCTCGAAATCGAAATCTCGTTATCCATGTTAGAACTCACACTGGAGAAAAACGATACAAATGCAATTTATGTGAAAAAGTATTTTCACGGAACCATCATTTGAGTATTCATTTGAGAACTCATACTGGTGAAAAACGATACATGTGCAATTTATGTGAAAAAGTATTTTCACAAAACCATCATTTGGAAAATCATATGAGAATTCACACTGAGGAAAAACCATACAAGTGCAAGTTATGTGACAAAGCATTTTCACGAAACGATCATTTGGATAATCATGTGAGAATTCACACTGGGGAAAAACCATACAAGTGCAATTTATGTGAGAGAGCGTTTTCACAAAAGTCTAGCCGGGATTTTCATACAAGAATTCACACTGGAGAAAAACCATACAAGTGCAATTTATGTTGCAGAGCATTCTCACAAAAGTACAACCGGGATTTTCATACAAGAATTCACACTGGAGAAAAACCATACAAGTGCAATTTATGCAATAAATCATTTTCACTAAAGTCTCGAAGAGATATTCATACAATAATTCACACTGGAGAAAAACCATATAAGTGCAATTTATGTAACAAATCATTTTCACAAAAGTCTAGCCGGAATTTTCATACAAAAAATCACACTGGAGACAAACCATACATTTGCAATTTATGTGAAAAAACATTTTCACGGAACCATCATTTGGATTATCATATGAGAACTCATACAGGAGAAAAACCATATATTTGCAATTTATGTAACAAATCATTTTCACAGTACCATCACTTGGGTTATCATATGAGAATTCACACTGAGGAAAAACCATACAAGTGCAAGTTATGTGACAAAGCATTTTCACGAAACGATCATTTGGATAATCATGTGAGAATTCACACTGGGGAAAAACCATACAAGTGCAATTTATGTGAGAGAGCGTTTTCACAAAAGTCTAGCCGGGATTTTCATACAAGAATTCACACTGGAGAAAAACCATACAAGTGCAATTTATGTTGCAGAGCATTCTCACAAAAGTACAACCGGGATTTTCATACAAGAATTCACACTGGAGAAAAACCATACAAGTGCAATTTATGCAATAAATCATTTTCACTAAAGTCTCGAAGAGATATTCATACAATAATTCACACTGGAGAAAAACCATATAAGTGCAATTTATGTAACAAATCATTTTCACAAAAGTCTAGCCGGAATTTTCATACAAAAAATCACACTGGAGACAAACCATACATTTGCAATTTATGTGAAAAAACATTTTCACGGAACCATCATTTGGATTATCATATGAGAACTCATACAGGAGAAAAACCATATATTTGCAATTTATGTAACAAATCATTTTCACAGTACCATCACTTGGGTTATCATATGAGAATTCACACAGGAGAAAAACCATACATTTGCACGTTATGTAACAAACTATTCATGCGCCTTAGTACTCTTCGCACACATTCAAGATCCCATGCTGGAGAAAAGCCATTCAAGTGCAGCTTATGTCACAAAGCATTTACATCGAAGAGTAATCTGAAAATTCATACAACAATTCACACTGGAGAAAAACCCTACATGTGTTTTTTATGCCACAAAACATTTGCACAAACATATGCATGCAAAGTTCACACAAGAACCCACACTGGAGAAAAACCTTACAAATGCAATATGTGTCACAAAGCATTTGCGTTTGCAAGCGGTTTGGTTTACCATAAAAGAATCCACTCTGGTGAAAAACCACACAAGTGCAGTTTATGTAATAAAACTTTTATACAGAAGAGTTTTTTGGATCGTCATACAAGAACTCACACAGGAGAAAAGTCGTATGTGTGCCAGTTATGCAACGAAAAGTTTTCGCAACTTCGTCATCTTCACATACATTCACGAACCCACACTGGAGCAAAGCCATACGTGTGCAAATTATGTCTTAGAGCATTTTCACAAAGTAGTAATCTCAGAAAGCACATGAAAACACATCCAATAGGAGCGGCCTAAAAGGGTGAAATATTTGATGATATTATACACGGACGAATTATGTCAAGCGTTGTCTGGTGTAACTAAAGGATGCCATGGAAATGTTTCGGATAAGGTATTAAGTTGATTCACAGAAGATAACTGTGTTGAAGGAAAAAATAAGATCCATGCATAAACTTTCATGCAGGTAGAAAAAGAAGTTATTCCAATGAAAATCTGCTTTCAGGAAATCATTCTACAGTTAGTTTTGACATAAATTCGTTTCCTTTGGCGTCCTATAGTTTTGGAATCTGTGAAGAAATATTTGAATGCGAAAAAGAGTTTATGGAACATGGTCAGCACTGTTACTGTTAGAATCCCCAGAGAGTTACATTTCAGGGCCTATTTCAATTACATCTTCTAAGTTACTTTCTTTGACCATACAAAACCGTAACTTCGTTTTAGCATTTGTATTTTGCCCGAAACATACCGTCTACAGTTGCGATATAAGTATTACGTGACAAGATGATATGGCGAGATGTGGGATCTATGTTAATTTTTTATGGTTTCTCATTTTATCAAAAGCACGTATGTGTTCTGACTTTGACATTGTTCATCATATCCAGATTGGAGTAACTTTTAATTTTTGAATTTAGTTTAATTGTCTGCCGCATAGAATTAGGCACTTGTCAATACGAAATGGGATCTCAAGTTATACGAGAGTCTGTAATTTCTTCATGTGTTTCAGTTAACTATAGTCGTCTGTAAAGTGTTAAACCTGGAGTTGCAGGCTATCGAGGTTCAGAAAAATGGATAAAATGTCAATGAAAGTTTTTCTGATTATGTTGTGTCGTCTAAATTACACTGGCTACCTTATTGTGTAAGTTTGTTGCGCTTGTATACAAGGTGCTTCACCGTGTAGGACCTAGCTACTGTGCCCGGGTTTTGCATTTCACTAATCTCACCAGGAAAAAAACTTGCAGTCGGCCTTCTTTGGTCACGTGTTTGTCCCAACTTAAAATAGAGCCTCTTGGTTTGTGTGCCTTTTCGCTTGGAATTCACTTTGAATTTGTTTCGTTTTTTTCACTATGCAAACAATTTATGAATGATTATTATTAAAACCTATAAATGTTTTCTTGGATACCTACGCTTTCGTGCCAAATTCATGACTCCGGGTAGTTTTAGTATGTTCCCTACCAGAATACCCACATGGAAACGATATAGGACCCATATGAGACCCATGGCATGTGGAGTCCACATGGGTTCCATGTAATGCCCAGAGAAATTCTGGCAGGGTATATCTGAATAATAATAATAAAAATGAAAATAAAATGCTAAATACACCCAACTGATACAAACCTACCACTTAGACCCATTGGCTTTTGAAACCATGGGACCAATTAATGCCAAGGGACTGGCCTTTCTCGCCGACCTGTGTCGTCGTCTGTACCAAATTTCGGGCGACCCAAGAGAAACCAGTTACTTATTCCAGCGCCTGTCGGTTGTAATCCAAGGTTTCAACGCCGTTGCGTTCCACGGCACTTTTGTTCTTACAGATCTTGACAAGGATGACCACTCCAGAGTTAACATTACTCATCGCCTCTGAGTAGGTTTCTTGAAGAGGCGCTATATAAATTCTCGGAATGAATGAATGAATGAACATTGCTTATTAATATCTGACACCTGAGGGATTATAGATACCTCGGGTAAAATAATAATAATAATAGTAATAATAATAATAATAATAATAGTAATAATAATAATAATAATAATAATAATAATAATAATAATAATAATAATAATAATAATAACAATGGGAGCATGAGCGAAATCCAAGCACACATATTCCCAACAGAATCTGCCGATGCCTCAGACAGTCTAGTGAATGCAATGTAACTGCATGGATGTTGCGGGTGGAGAACCACGAAGAGGATCCGTAGTTTACAGTCAATGGGAATGGGAAAGCCACTAGACAAGTTAGGCACGAGTCTGCTAACAATATAGTCTACTAGACGGCGCTCGACTCTTGTCTCTTGTGCACCTCATGTTGGAAATTGGATGCTGTCAGGAGAATATGGGAAACGACCAGACAATGTGATTACTTATCTCGTGGTCATAATATTATGGAAGGTGTCTCGACTGTCTCGTGTGGGGTGTGACTGGTTCAGAAGCATCCGCGACATCACTACTGCATATTAATAATAGGCTATCAATCGCAGCAAGTGAGGCCGCGACACACAGCCAAACGATCGACCTGGTCGATTAATTAGTTGCATCGTGCTATCCAGTCCGAAGCTGGAAGAAGTAGGCTATACAAATTCATCAAAAGCGTCTGTTGTGACTCTTCAAGTAATCTAAGTGCTGCTCGTTTATTGTTTAACTTTTTATTATTATTGACTTTAATAATTATCATTTTCGCTATCGACGTAGGCCTAATAGGCCTAAGTGAAAGGCACGATAGTTAGTTTATATGCACATAGTACTTATCGATAGGTCTAAAGCTAACTTAATTTAGTGGGCCGAAGCAGGGTTTACGGCGTTAAACTGACGGTACACCTTACTTACAATGCAAGTAAAGGAACTATTCACAATACTACGTATACAATAATGATCTAAATTTCTCACCTGTCCCATTCTCTCACGTGCTTGTGTGATGTAAAATGCACTTAAAGTAACCAATTGATTTTTCGCACCCTGTAAGCTTATAGCAGGCCCTATTCGTGGAAATGCAAAGCACTGCAATACGAACGGGGCCTCTGTCAATACCAATTATATAGCGCGTTTGCCTTGATTCACTCGTTTCGTATACTCAGAGGCGCGTTTACCAGTAGGCGCACTAGGCGCGCGCCTAGGGCCCCCCAAATCTTGGAGGGCCCCCAAATGAATGAAAATATTTTTTTCAATAATAAAAAAATTACATTTTGAAATTTAGAATTATTTGAAATTCAGAATTATTTCCTATAGGCCTACACAGAGGCGCGTTTACCAGTAGGCGCACTAGGCGCGCGCCCAGGGCCCCCAAATCTTGGAGGGCCCCAAACGAATGAAAATATTTTTTCAATAATAAAAAAATTACATTTTGAAATTTAGAATTATTTTAAATATAATTTTTTATATATTTTTACAGATTGGCATTCACATAAAAGTAGGCCTAGATCACTGTAGTTTCAGACCCTTTGTCTACAAGTTCAGAAGGGCCCCCAAAAATGTTTGCGCTTAGGGCCCCGTTTGCTATAAACGCGCCTCTGCGTATACTGGTGGCAAACTAGTGTCAGGTAGGCTATTGCAGCTGCTTCAGTGTAAGATTAGCGAGTGTTAGTTAGACCACGCCTCTAACTAGGCCTACTCTACGATTATGACAGACACGATACATTTTGCCACAGTTCGGATAGTCCGAAACCATAGGCCTATAGTTGGTTCACTAGACCGATGAGATCAGATAGCAACTGTCAAACTGAACTATTCGAGACCCTGTCCGGCAAGGACATCAAGTACACAAGATAATTCAATATACCACAGATTCGAAGCACGAATAAGTATGCATGGAAGTTCGGTCGCGCCAAAATATATTCGTATTATTATTATTATACATCATTTTACTCGGACAATATCTCGCGCATGTCGTGCAAAATGTTGTCTTGGGAACGGAAGTGGGCGGAGTCGGACACATATCCGCCTTGGTCATAATGTCACAAAAACCTTCCGCCGCATATGTAGGGGAGACCGGGGCTAGATGCAACAGGGGTTGGTTGCAACACTATCGCTAGTTAAGCGCTAAGTAATAGTAGCGTAGAATCAAATCACCTACCTTGTAAAGAATATATTTTAGGTCAACGTGAGTTAATTTCTTGGCCGGCAGTTGACTAGAACTACCGAAAAAGATAAAATTATTTTTGGATATCAAAAGTAAATTTGGCGATTTTGTGGTTTTTCGTATTGTAGCTCAATGTTTTGAAGCAATTTAGTGTTGTTTGGTGCCATAAGTTAGACAAGGAATTGGGCATGAAAATGCATTTAGTCATTTTATTTAAAAGCAACGCTGTCGATAAAATTTTTCGATAACAATGTCTATGCATTGCTTCGAGGTTGGTTGCAACATTTTAATCGAGGTTGGTTGCAACATGTTGCAACCAACCCCTATGCATTTATTTCAATTAACCGTGTTCATTATAGTCCTGCTCGTCACAATTAGGGCAATCACAGACACTTGAACAAAGCAGCATTAGAGGGAGGAACTCGCCGACAAAGCAGTTACAGCTTCTAAAAAACAAAAAACCGTACCAGAAGCAAAAGAACCCTAGATAAGTCCCAGTGAACCAAAGAGAGTGACTAAGCCTCAGACCACGGTCAGTCAACTGGTGCCTAGTCAGTCGTCGACCGTCACCAATCAACCGTGGCATAGCCAGTTATCGAGCGTCACCAGATAAACCGGTTCCTAGTCAGTCGTCGAGCCGAATATATAGATTGTACAAACAAAAGAAATGCAAAACACAACATACCATCATGTAAAAGATGAATGTCAGATGAGACAGACAGTGAGGAATCTGACAGTGATAGAAATGATGACGATGATGGAAAACGTTTTTGTGTAGGCCTACGAGATGGGTCATCTGACAATGTCGATTATCTTGATGAAACACGGTCTGTGGAAGACGATGATGATTACTCTGTACGTCATGATCGTTTAAAACAAGGTGATTACGTGATTGTCAAACTTCAAGGACTTAAAAATACAGCTCATTGTGTGGCTCGTATGACCGACAATTCATCTTCGGATGATTTAGAGACGGAGGTCACATATTTTGCCACAAAATCGACTAGGCGTTCATTTGATGATAAAGAAACTGTTCGATTTGTAATTCCAGAAATTTCAAGAACATATCCGGTTCCAATAGAGGATAATAATGAAGAAACTGCCTGGTCCGTTAATAATGGCACTAAGCGAGTCAGTACGCAGATAACATTCCCATTTTCCTTTTCTGGTTACAATTTGAAGGCTTCAAAAGCTCTACAATTTTTAATTAAATCTTGAACATTACATGTATAAGCCTAAATAGGTAGAAGTAGCCTAGCCTGCTATGAGAGCTATAGGCCTATCGAGTATATTATATCGGACATTTTTACAAAACGATTATTGCAGCAAAACAGTTTAATATTTTGATTGATACTTTCAATTAGATTTAATTTTGATTTTCTTCAATTTATTACATTCTTATATGTAGGCAAGCCTCGGTAAGCCGTGGGGTATGCAGCCTCAGTTGAATAATTATAATTATACTACTTTCAGTACTGTTGCAACCTTCCCCAGGGTCGTTGCAACCAACCCCGGCCCGGGGTTGGTTGCAACACTTTGAAGCCCTCTGTTCAGTTTGCTATTGTGGTTACATCTATGGTCACTGAGATCGTCACTATAGCTTGTTTTGGTGCTGAGATATAAAGGATATATATGGGCTAAAATGGTTGTAGTTTGTTCCAAAAATAAAAAAATGGCACACGAAAATATGAAAAGTGTTGCAACCAACCCCGGTCTCCCCTAATTTCTGCTTGGCGCAGTCTTCCGCCGCAGAAGCAAAGCGATTCAAATCCAGTATTATTTGAAAGCGTATTGCTTCTGCGGAGTAAGATTCCACCCTGCAATGCATGAAGAAATTCCTACTGCGACGGAAGGTTTTTGACATGTTTCTAATGACAACACTAACCCTAAGCCTTACCCTAACCCACCCTCACGATGCCTAACCTGACCCTTACAGTCCCTCACGACGCCTAAGCGACGCCAAATGATAGGAAGTAGCAAATTGTTGACGATGAAAGCCATTTCAAAGAAGGCGCTTGCAACGACGGTTGCGCATGCGTAGAGGTCTTCCACCGCGGAATTTTGTTGAAAATAGGCCTATTACTTCAAAATCAGCAGGAAGAGCACGGGACAAATGAAGAGGCATTGTGGTTGGTGCCGTAAGAGATAACACTCGTAATAAAAAATATAGAAACGACACTACATACACTCGGTTGGTCACATAGGCCAACTCAGCTGAGGTTGTCACACCGGCAACACAATAATATCATTGAATTGAACGAAGTCTAGGCCTAAGATGATTTTCATCAATCCAGCTTTTCATATTCAAAATTGTAAATACAATTACCTCAACACTTGTGAAACGTCTTAACTTCCACATGGATTCAATAGTGTTTGTGTATAAAACGTATATATATATATATATATATATATATATATATATATATATATATATAATATATATTCGTTTAATTGAGAAAACAATCTGACAAAAACGCAGAAATGCTAACATGAGTGATAAAGAATAATTAAAGTTCATTAGAATATTTTAGAATAAACTAGTAAATATTTTTATATAATGATCTGGGAATAAATTGAGAGTTGTCCTTGGGTGGGAGAGTATGGTTGACAATGTGTGCTCTAGGTCTTAATTGGTGAGATGAGAGGGGTCGGAGTGGAGGTAGGAGTTGGTGAAGTACATGCTTGGGGTTGTGTAATATGGAGAAAAGGAGTTTCGCATCGACTATAATATTGGCAAGTTCAGAGACTGTTGGAAAGGATTGCTCTAGGTAGCCTAGGCGTTTGGCTCTTTTTAGGAGTTTTTCCAGACGTTCTTTATCGGAAGCCAGGGTGAGACCCCACCAGGATGGGGAGGCATATAGCAGTTTAGCAACAGTAGTGGCTTTGGTTACATTATGGATGGATGAGGAAGAAAGGCCATGGGTTTTTAGTTTTCTGATAGCATAAAAAGAGGAGGAGCAAGTTGCTGTGAAGTGGTCTATTATGGGCCGTGATGATTGTTTAAATCACCATAATGACAGAAGTAGCCTATGTCAACCGATTATAATTATAGAACTTTAGCCTAAGTCTTGGCTTATAGTTTCTTTTATGAACGCCATTTTGAATATTTAGCCAAAGGAAAGATTTCTCGCCTCACTATTCTTTATTAAACTGGTTTAGGTGAGTTATTTTCGTATCTGACACTAAATTGCGGGGTTTTTTTAATTGTAAAACTGTATTTTACGTTAAAAAATTATTCTAATGTCTTCCATGCCGTAGCCTACTTGACGTTGGTATGAAAGCAGTCTATCACTCTATCTACATGTATGTGCAAGATAGCTATCATCAATCCAGTTTACATTTCATCAAGACATTTCTTCATAAATCCAACTTTCAATTAATTGGAAAAAAATTTCTTTTATCAATCCAACTTTTACTTAACGAAACAAATAATTTACATCAATGGAACTTTTATTTAAGCTAAAAATATTATCAGGAATCCAGCTTTTAATTACGCAAGTTTCATCAATCCAGCTTTTATTGAATCGAAACCTTAGTTTCATCCATCCAGCTTCTATTTACGGGAAGAATTATTTCGATGAATCCAGCTTTCTATTTAAACGCAGAAATGGCTTCATCAATCCCACTTCCATTAAAGGAAGTAATTTTTTCATCAATCCAGCTTCCATTTTAAATTGACCATTTCAAATAATTTAGCAACGTAAAATACGGTTTAACATTTTTATTCATAGTTGTAAAAAACGTTTTCGTTTTTTATTTTTTCCAAAGAACCTCGTTTTTTTCGTTTTTTTATTTTTCGTCATGTTTTTTTCCTTTTTTTTATTTTTTCTATGTAACCTTATTTATTTATTTACTGTCTGTTATTATTTGTTTAATTTTATTTTTGTCTGATAACCCTTTCGTTGTCTCGGTCCTTTCAAGGATTCATCTAATTTGCGTAACAATTTTAGTGTCATCAGTTGAGAAATAAATAGCACAGTACAGGAAATAAAATTTAGGAAAGTTATTTGAATTTCTAGGTTATCCGAAATGTTGTCTTTGTACACAAATCTCCAATTGTTTGATAAACTGACTGAGATTACTCCATATTAAGTTCTTGTATAAGTCAAAATTGTAAATACAATTTTTAATTAAGTACACTCTATACTTACAAAGTTTAGTTTTTAATTGTTGCTGTCAGCATGGACTTATGTGAACTAGGCCTACTTAAATTTGAAAAGATTTCAATTTTTTAATTTCTCAATTTCTTCCTAAACCAAACTTATGAAAAAGAAAATAATTGTTGTAGATTAATGTTAGCCTACTTGGTGTTTACTAATAAAGTTAAGTTATTTGCTAATTAAAATTAAATTGTGAAATACTTGATTTGTAATTTTAACATGCAGTAAAAGATGTAACAAAGTCAAATTATTATCTTTTCCGTTTTTTCTCGTTTTTTCCGGTTTTTATTTTTTGAATAAAACGACGTTTTTTCCGTTTTTTATTTTGGTTTTACCGTTTTTAACAACTATGCTTTTATTTGTAGAGGTTGAACTTAGAAATTATATTAAATTTTGCTCATTTTGAGAAATGTCACGCCATTTTTAAGATAGGCCTGTTCTCTGGGGCGTAGACATATTCCCGAAAACCTTATCTCCGAAATTACCTTTCCACCGGAGCCAAGAAATCTATTTTCTAAGTTTGCGCAAATCAAATTATTTGCGCAATCTCGACTTTGCATAACTTTTATTGTCAATCATCAATCAATCAATCAATGAATACTTTATTGTTCACCAAACAATTCACAATCAGCAATTAGACAGGCAAGACAATTATTGTTTATGAGATCGAGCGACTCTCCATAGGCCTACTACATGTTTAAAATTTTCAAACGCTTATAGAGCAATGGTTTTCTTGATTTGGGTCAATTTTTTACTGTCATCACATTCAGAAAATTAGGTTTCTGCGATAAAATTTAGCATAGCAATTTTTAAAATGCTGGTTAATTTCGTGTGAATTGTATACAATATTATCAATATCAATCATCATCATTTAATATCGTATTATTAGTAGCAGTTGTGGTGGTGGAACTTGTGGAAGTAGCGGCAGCGGTGATACTGAAAGTAATGGTTGTAGTCAGTGTGATCATTCCTTTGGATTTTCCCAAGATCTTGGGACTTTGGGGGTCGACTTGGGATCTGGGGATTTTGCAAGGCAATCTTGGGATATTTTTCATGGTCTCCAGACTAGTTTTTAACGTGCTTTTCAACAGTGGCAGCGAATCTGATTAGAAAAAACTCGCTCAGTCGGTCTTTCTGAAAGACGTTTATTATTGTTTTTGTAAACATTGTAATTTTTTAATTCAATGTCAAGCTCCGTTTTTTCTTTGTCAGTTCTTAATTAGGCATTTTTGTAAATAATTGTGATTGTTAAAACGCATTTCATATTTCATTGTTACTTTTTCCTTTTCAGTAACTTGAGATTTTTTGGTACACTTTTGGCCAATCTTGGGATTTTTGTGTCTAGAGCTTGGGATTTTGGAAAATGGATAGTGGTCGCTCTGGTTGTAGTAGTTGCTTAGCCGTATTTATTCTCTGTTTCTGTCTCCATCTCAATTTCCATCTACGCAGTGGCGGCGCCAGGATTTCAGGTTTTGGGGGCTAAAGCTCAAAAAGCCATGGTAAGTTATTCCCATTGGAATGCGACGACCTTTTTTTGGCTTAAAACGTTTCCTTTGGGGGCTGAACCGCAGTTAGGGGGACTAAGCACCCCTAGCCCCCTGGCGCCGCCACTGCATCTATGCAATTCTCACATTATCCTGGACATTATCATGAAAATGTGTTTGTTAGCCATCTCTATGAGTCTGCAAAGCCAACTGCCAGTATCCTATTATGGTACAAGTATGGTTCTTCATTCCAGAGATAATTCCTGGAATGTTTTATGTTATGTTGAAGATCTGAAGATGCAAGCTAAAATACAGAATGAGGAAAAACGATTCAAGTGTGAGTTATGTAACAAAGCATTTGCTCGAAACCGAGATCTCGTAATCCATGCTAGAACTCACACTGGAGAAAAACCATACAAGTGCAATTTATGTGAAAAAGCATTTTCACAAAAGTCAAGCCAGGATTTTCATACAATAATTCACACTGGAGAAACACCATACAAGTGCAATGTATGTCAAAAAGCATTTTCACGGAACCATCATTTGGATTATCATACAAGAACGCACACTGGAGAAAAACCATTCATTTGCACGTTATGTAACAAACTATACTCGAGCCTTACTTCTCTTCACGTGCATTCAAGATCACATACTGGACAAAAGTCACACAAATGCAGCTTATGTCACAAAGCATTTACAAGGACGAGTTATCTGAAACGCCATGCAAGAATCCACACTGGAGAAAAACCATACAAGTGCAGTTTATGTGACAAAGCATTTTCACAGAGCAATCATTTGTATTTTCATACAAGAATTCACACTGGAGAAAAACCATACAAGTGCAGTTTATGTGACAAAGCATTTTCACAGAGCAATCATTTGTATTTTCATACAAGAATTCACACTGGAGAAAAACCATACATGTGTAATTTATGTCAAAAAACATTTTCACAGAACCATCATTTGGATTATCATATAAGAACACACACTGGAGAAAAACCATACAAGTGTTTTTTATGCCGCAAACCATATGCTGAAAAAAATGCTTTAAAAGTTCACACAAGAACCCACACTGGAGAAAGACCTTACAAATGCAATATGTGTCAAAAAGCATATGCGTGTGGAAAAAGTCTGGAATACCATAAAAGAATCCACTCTGGTGAAAAACCACACAAGTGCAGCTTATGCCATAAAACATTTATTCAAAAGAGTAAGCTGGATTGTCATTCAAGAACTCACACTGGAGTAAAGTCGTACGTTTGCCAGTTATGCAGCAAAGCGTTTTTGCAAGTTAGTCATCTTTACATGCATTCACGAACCCACACTGGAGCAAAGCCATACTTGTGGAAATTGTGTCAGAGAGTATTTTCACACAGTAGTACTCTCGTAAAGCACATGAAAACACATCCTTTAGGAGCGGAATAAAAGGGTGAAATATTTGATGAGATTATACGTGGACGAATTATGTCAAACGTTTTGTCTAGTGTAACACAAGGATGCCATAGACTTAGTTCGGATAAGGCAGAGGTGTAGCCAGGAAAAACTTTCAGATGAGGTTTTAAGTTTTCGGGGGCTTTCATTGGAATTGGTCGTATTTTTCTGCATTTTTTGGGTTTGATAACAGTAATGCATTAATTTTGGTGATGTGAACCCGTAAATCACCCTTGAATACGCCCGTGGGATAAGGTATTAAGAAGATTCACAGAAAATGACAACTGTGTTGATGGGAAAAACAGCAAAATCCCTGTATAAACTGTCATGCAGGCTGAGAAAGAAGTTAATTCCAAATAAAAGGTTGCTTTCAGGAAATTATTCTACTGTTAGTTTTGACATAAATTCCTTTCCTCTGGCGCCTTATAGTTGTGGAATCCTCGGTGAAATATTGAAATCGAAAAAGAGTTTATGGAACATGTGTAGCATCATAACTGTATGAATCTGCAGAGAGTTACATTTCAGGAACTATTTCAAAAACATCTTTTAAGTTACTTTCTTTGACCATAGACAACAAGATTGCATCAGTTTCTTCGTTTCAGCATTTTGACTTTACACCAAACATTCCGTCGACAGTTGCTATATTTTTGTTATTACGTGACAAGATGTTACGTGCGGGATGTGTGATCTGTGTTCATTTTCGATGCTTGCTCATTATATCCGAAGTACGTATGTGTTCGGTCGTCAACATTGTTTATCATATCTGCTCCAGATTTGAGCAACTTTTAATTTGACTGAATCTAGTTTAATTGCCAGCCGCATAGAACTAGGCATTTTTCAGTACGAAATAGGGATCTAACGTTATACGAGAGTTCATGTGTTTCAGTTAAGTATAGTCGTTGTACAATGTTAAACCTGGAGTTGCCGGCTATCTGGGTTAAGAAAAAATGGATACCATGTCAATTAAATATTCTTCACTATTAATATTATGTCGTCTAAATAACATTGGCAACTTTATGCTGTAAGGTCGTTGCGCTTCTGTACAAGTTTATTCACCTAGTAACACCTAGCTGCCTATCTGGGTTTTGCATTACACTTATGCTTAATCTCACCGGGAAATACTTGCGACCAGCCTTCTTTTGTCTTCTGTTTGTCCCAACTTAGAAAAGTGACTCTTGGTTTATGTGCATTTCACGTGGAATTCACTTTCAGGGACCCTTTCTTCCATTCCCTTTTTCACTATGCAAACGACTAAGCGATTGAACTTACAATTATTTTCATATGTACCGGTACCTATAATTTTGTGCCAAATTCATGTCTGAGATTAGTATTTGTAGGTTCCCTGCCAGCTTACCCACACGGAACCCATACAGGACCCATGCTAGCATATGAGACCCATATATAGTCCACATAGGTTGCATTTAATGCCCACAGATATTCTGGCAGGGTATATCAGAATAATAATATTAATAATAACAACAACAACAATGGGAGCATGAGCGAAATTCAAGCACACGTATTTCCAACAGAATCTGCCGATACCTCAGAGAGGTCCAGTGAATGCAGCACTGACTGCATAGATGTTGTTAAGGCCTTTAAGGGTTCAGAACCGCGAAGACGATCTGCACATTCAAAGAATATGGGTTAGCCACTAGACAAGTTCAGGCGCGAAGTCTGCAAACTATGTCCTAGTCCGCACTCGACTCTTGTCTATTCGGCACCACGTGTTGGAAATCTAGCATCTCCGGTTTTTGCATCGGGATCCGCCCCTCTGAAGAGGTTATCCGGATAGCGGTTTGAAATTCGAATGCGACTTGGAGCTACACTGTTCGAGCGACATATTATTAAGAGGTACAGTACTGTCGTTGGTGCAGGAAGAGAGAACACTCATAATAAAAAAAAATTAATATAGAAACGACACTATTTAGCCTGCACAGTTACACTCTGTTGGTTAAATACTCCGCTTAAGATGTCACACCTGCAGACAGCGATTGAGAAAAGAATTGAATGAAGACTAAGATGATTTCGTTTTCATGTTCAATATTGCAAATACAATTACCTCAACACTTGTGAAAAGTCTAAACTTCCACATGGATTCAATAGTGCTTCTGTATAAAAGGTGATGGTTGTTCAAATCGCTATAATGACAGAAGTAGGTCAACCAATAATAGAAATTTAAGTCTTCGCTAATTTACGTTCTTTTGTGGAACGCCATTTTGGTTAGGCCTAGTTACACAAAGGAAAGATTACTCGCCTCACTTTTCTTTATTAAACTGGTTTATGTGAGTATTGTACGTATCTGACACTAAATTGCCGTTTAATCGTACTATTTATTTGTGTGTAGAGGTTGAAATGAGAAAATAAATTAAATTTTGCTCATTTTTAGGAAGTCACGCAACTTTAAGATAGCCCTGCTCTCTTTGGGTGCGCAACAAATACCCAAAGACCTTATCTCCGAAATTAACTTTCCACCGGATCCCGGAAATCTAGTTTCTAAGTTAAGACAAATAGGTAAAGTCGTAGTTTACGTTGCTAAATTATTTGATATTGTCACTTTAACATGGAAGCTGGATTGATGAAAAAATTGTTTCCCTAAATGGAAGTGGGATTGATGAAAACATTCCTTTGTTCAAAATTGAAGTTAGATTGATCGAAATAATTTTTTCCGTAAATAGAAGCTGGATGGATGATATTAAGTTTTCAATTCAATAGAAGCTGGATTGATGAAAATTATTGTTTCCGTAATTAGAAGCTGGATCCATGAGAATATAGCTTTGCTTAAATAAAAGTTCCATTGATGAAAAATATTTCTTTCGTCAATTAGAAGTTGGATTGATAAAAGTAATTTTTTCCAATTAAATGGAAGTTGGATTGATGAAAATATTTCTCGATGAAATGGAAGCTGGATTGATGATAGTTAACATGCACATAGGTAGACTGCTTACTTACCAACGTCAAGTACGGCATTGAAGACATTAGAATAATTTAGCAACGTAAACTACGACTTTACCGACAAGTAAATTATTTGTCCAGTCTTTACTTTGGGTCAATTTAGCAATGTCATCGCATTGGGAAAGTTGGGTTTCGGCGACAAAATTTAGCATAGCAATTTTTATAATGTAGGTTAAATTCGTGTGAATTGTATATTATTAATAATCATCGTCATCCTTTTTCATAGTATGCTATTAGTAGTTGTGGTGGCTGTAGTATGGGTAGTGGAGTATTAATAGTAGTGATTTGTGGTAGTATTGCAACTTGCAAGTCGTGGTTGTATTAGTTGCAGAGCCATATTCATGGTCTATGTCTCAATCTCATTTTCCATCTATGCAAGTATCGCATTATCCTGGACATTATCGTGAAAATGTATTTGTTCGCCCTCTCTATGAGTTTGCAAAGTTAACTGCATGCATCCAGTTATACGAGTATGGTACTTTATACTAGAGGTAAGCCCTGGAATGTTTTCTGTTATGTTGAAGATCCGAAGATGGAAGCTAACATCAAGACAGCAGAAAAGCGATTCAAATGTGAGTTACTTAACAAAGCATTTGCTCACATAGGCTTCGGATTTCACTCCCGCATACAGCGCTTGAGAAAACAATTGAATGAAGATCAAGATGATTTCGTTTTTATATTAAATATTGCAACTACAATTATATCTACGCTTCTGAAACGTATAAGCTTCCACATGGACTCAATAGTGTTTGTGTGTAAAACTCATGGTTGTTTGAGTCGCTGTTATGAGCGCCTCTGACCAGGTCTCTTGAAGAGGCGCTATATAAACTCAATGAATGAAAGAAGGAATGAATGAATGGATGAATGACAGAAGTAGGTCAGCCAATCATAGAACTTTTAACTTTGGCCTATATGGGTTTTTTCTGGAACGCCATTTTAAATAATTAGACAGGAAATAGGCCTATTGATCGCCTAACTTTTCATTATTGCACTAGTTTACGTGTATTATATAGAGGTTGAAGTGAGAAATTAAAATCAGTTTTGCCCATTTTGAGCAATCTCACGCAAACTGTTTCAAGATGAGCCTGTACTCTGGGTGCGTAGCAAATCCCCGAAAACTTTATCTCCTAAATAAACTTTTCCAACGGATCCAGGAAATCTATTTTTCAAGTGAAAAAAATTATTTCCGCAATCTTAACTTTGAAATATATTTTTGGAAATATTCTCTTTATGAGATCGACCGACTGTCTTATTTTTAGGAGTTTCAAGCGCTTATAGAGCAATAGTTTTCTGGAATTGGGTCAATTTTGAACAGTCGTCACATTCCGAAAAATAGTTTCGGCCATTAAAAAGATGTTAGAGCCGTAGGCTAAGATATGACACTTCCTATCTCCTCTGTGTATTCGGCTTGGGTGGTGGTCAAAGTACACAAACCGTGGCGCCACGTAGTGACGGGCTTGGTGGCTTCTTAGCAACGATAGACGCGGCACATCACTACGACAAATACTGGATAATTGTAGCCGCCGTAAACTAACACATTTAAACAGTATATTAAATACTATAGTAATAATGAATACAAATTATATAGTAATGTGTTTTATTATAAGTTTTATGCTTATAACGCGTGCTGCTTTTACAGGCACTTCGACAATGCAAACGCACCGTCGTGCCTTTACAGTGGTTGCGCCATCCACCTCGAACGGCACACCAATAGATCTGCGTAGCCTAGCAATCAGGGACTTTGCAGGACCATTCATAGGCACTTGGAAATTGTTATTTCGCCTAGGCTGGGCTTGAAACGCCTCTGATTACATATCTTTGATGGGCGCAATATTAATGTTCCGAATTAATGAATACCCCATAGGCCTAGCGTAGCCGATTGGTAAGAACTGAGGAACTCTGGAGATAAAGTTAATAAATTTTTATTGCAAATAAGGTTCATTCACAGTTTGTATAATTCAAATCTACATATTTACATATTAACAATGAACAACATGTAGGCCTATGTAGCCGAGCAGTATTACACACTTTGACATAATATTTATTACATTTAATCTTCAGAAAAAAGAAATTGTCAACAATTAAGACTCAGCAGTCTATTTCCATGACCAAAGGTTCATTCACAGTTTATATAATTCAAATATACATATTTACATATTAACAATGAACTACATGTATGCAGCTGAGCAGTATTATACAGTTTGACATAATATTTATGACATGTATATAATCTTCAGAAAAGAGAAATTGTCAACAATTAAAACTCAGCAGTCTATTTCCATGACCAAAGGTTCATTCACAGTTTATATAATTCATACATGTATGCAGCTGAGCAGTATTGTACAGTTTGACCTAATATTTATTACAGTAATCTTCAGAAAAAAGAAATAAATTGTCAACAATTAATACTCAGAAGTCTATTTTCATGACCAAAACAATAGAAGGTATAGGAATGAAAAAATTAAATTTACTTGTGAAACTTACTCATGCAAAATTTTCTTTGCTTTACGATTGCGCTTAATCTTAAGTTTGCAAGAGCTTTCAAATTGCTGGTTAAGAAATTTTATCTTACTGTGGATGCGAACTGTCATATATAATTTGATCATGTATTTCAGCCGGGCACCACATGTTGCTGATCCACATGATGTGATATCTAAATTCTCGTGGGCAAATAAGCATAGTCGTTTTAATATACCTGAACTATGCTGCAATTTGTCAAATGAATTCTGAAACAGTTGTTCCAGTTTCCTGGTGAATGCAAGAAATGTCATGGATGGATAAACTAAACAGCCAGTGTCTTTGAATGTCTTTTGCTGTAAGAAAGAAAACTGAGGATAAGGCAACAAGTGTACACTTGTATACAAATCACTGCATGTTTGGCACATGCCACATCCATTATTAAATCCACACTTTCTTAAGATATAGCCACTCATATATGCTAAAACATTGTCGATCTCCAATGGCAAATCTGGAATATCTGATAAATCTTGAAGGTCAAAGTCATCTTCACATGTCATTTCACAAGTGATCTCATGGTCAATAAGTGAAGTGGACACACAACTTTTATCTTCACGTGACCTGGATTTCAAAAGATTTGACAATGATGATATATCCAGAAGCACATTATCTAAATCATTTTCACAATTACGTCCAGAATTATCAACAAACAGTTTATTGACAGCGATATATCTAAAACTGGAACGAAATTGTGTGACATCAGGATTGTCCCTGTGTCCTCCACAACCACGGATCGTTGAAAAAAAATTCTCTATGCAGTCCTGGTTTAATCGAGATGTTAACAAGAACTTATATTTCTTCTCTGCACATAAATTTTTCCACAGTTCAATAATGGATTTTATTGTAATCTGCCAGCCTAAAATGCAGGGCAGTTCCTTCTTTGACCTGGCAGGTTTTAAGACTTGCAAGTAGGCCAGTATGTCTTGGAAGAACACATCATGACCACTACCATTAGAAACCGCATGGCCCATGGGTTGCGAACTCTTTATTGTTCGGCTATTACAAGCATTAAAAATCTTGTCAAACTGATCAATAAATTTTGCAGTATGTTCTGCATCTCTGTCCAACTTTCCAAGATGACAAAGCGTTTCAATACCTGCTGCCACAGAGTGACTAAGAACTTGTGCTGCAAGATTAACACGCATGCTAGTAAATGGAGGCATATCAAGATGCTTATCTGTCAGACGAGGTGCCATTCTAATAGAGAGGTTTCTGTCAAATGCATAAAATTCAGAAACATGCTTCCAACACACATTTTGCCTATTTTCTCCAGAACCAGATACAAAGTCATGTTTTTTAAAGTTGTTTCGTATGTTTTTAAGCAAATGTGGGGGATCATAAATCACATATACTTTTTTGCAACCATGAAACAGAAACGGTTGAGAAACAGACACTTTTCTAATGTTTCCATATAACATCTGTTTGTGGGCCCCTGATCACATATAACAGCTTTAGGAAGTAACTCTATTTCTTCCAACTTTGCCAGACAATCATGCAAAAGCTGCCTCAAAATTGTTGGTTTGACAGACCCACTTACAAAAAAGTAAGCAAGAGGCTGCTTCCATTTAACTGAAATTCCACGCAACATAAATACGAGAACATGGTCAGCTATACACTGAGTAGTTCCAAGCATACCAAAATCCTCAAAACCTTCTATACAGTCCCGCTCCCTGTTGTATACCAATTTTCGTTTTAATGACATTTCATCAAACATTAGCACACAGTCTTTAGCCTTCTCAGAGGCTTGCTGCATCTTTATTTTTAGGGTATCAAACAATTGCTTGCTAAAGCCGGGATAAAGGCTGCAATTTTGGAGCGTTCGCTGCAAAGTCCTTTTTGATGGCATACAGAAAATATTTTGCAACAGCTTGTAAGATTTCCTGCTTTGGTAAAAAACAGACATTGCAAACATTTTTTCGTCAACTGTCCAACGTCTACCATGTTTCGAAACAAGACCCATATTTATCTGAGTCTTCAGAAAAGAGACAGTAGATGGGGGAAGATGGTTGCACAGTTCCGCTATAAGACGGTCACAGGAAGCAGCTTCTTGCTTACGTGTCAAGCCACTGTTGTATTTTGATTTCTGTTCATACTTTTCTTTTTGTCTCCTCAGTTGATTCCGTAGTCTGGCAATTTCAGTCTTCAGTTTTCTTTTATCTGAAGAGTTACATGACAATCTCCTGGAGCAACCATCAGACCGGTCATTTACAAGTTCCAGGTTAGCAGACGATGAAGCAGGCAAAACATTGCTGACAGTCACAGCTGCGAAAAAAGGCTCTTTCACAACAAGAACTTCATTAGTACTGTCCTTGTGCTCAGAATGAATGTTTTTAAGTACCTTTGATTTACTGCTTTTGGCCGAAACATTCAACTCTGGTGCATGTTTGACAACATGTCGTCGTTTTCCTGTGACTGGTGTTGGCTTATTTGGAACATCAAACAGTGTTGGAACTGCATTCCATATAAGCTTGTCATGCTTGGAGTTCATAAACTGCGAATCTTCGAAATGCCTACTGCACAGTCGGAAGGTTTTGTTTAGCACTTCAACGCTTTTGCAGTCCAGATCTGAACGCCGTGTGTTAACTCTCCACTTCTTACACCTGTTCTCACAAAATAAAACAATAACAGCATATAACTAAGCAATTCGTATCATAGAATTTTGCAGTGCATGTTATAAGCAAATTTATTTATGTATAGCCAGGTTAGCAGACGATGAAGCAGCTGCAGAAAAAGGCTGAAGGAGATAAGGTCAGCTCTATCCCATTGAAAATTTCATGGGGTGGCATGGCCGGAATTGCCCTCTGGGATCTGCCAGTGGTTAGTTTTTCCGTTACTATTATTCCAAAGGTGGCACAAATCTCAGAAGTGCACATGCCTTGGCTGAAGAAGCAATTATGTTGCAATTGTAGCGAAGGACTTGCTCATGGTCACATAACCGCCTGGATGAGGATCGAACCCGTATGGTTACAGGTCCCGCTTAACCAGTCGTGCCAGCGGACTGAATTTACGTGTCTCACGAATATGGTGCACAGGACACAGACAACCCACACCTGAAAATTATGATTATTTAGTACAATGGTCAAAATTGGTCATTCAGAATCAGAAGCCTACCACTGAGAAGTTACTAGTCAATCTTAGAATCTCTTTGCTAGTCAGATGACACATGCAGTGAAGGGACACAAAAAATATAATTGCTTGAACATGTGGGGCCCCTAAGTGGTGGTGGCGCCTCTGAGCTGGCGCCCATGTTGTCAAATCCGGTCCTGATAATCAGGCATAGGGCGTAACAATCCACTGCCAACAACGATGCGGTCTCCAAAAAAATTGGAGCATAAAGCTACATTTCAAGCTTGCATCAGAATTAAGCATTTGATCACTGCACAAACATCACTCTAGCAACGCAAAGTTTCACCCTGGAGTTTTGTTAGTATTTTTATAGCTTCCGAAAAATCGTTTACCAATAATTTATTCGAGCGGACCGAGTCCTGAGAAGTGTGTCAAGTAGCCTATATCACCGACAGCAGTCGTCAAACATTTATTACAATAATTTATAGGTTACTTTATACATACCTCGCGGCATCTTTCGGAAATCTAAATAGTGAAATATTTTCTGAATTGTACGTGCACTGGAGAAAAACCATACATTTGCACGCTTATGCAACAAGCTATTCGTGCACCTCAGTGCTCTTCATGTGCATTCAAGATCCCTTATGCTAATTAATTGCAGCACAATAATTCCCTCCTCGCTTCGAAGCCATGTTGGCAATGTTGATAACGTGAGTGACCAACCCCAACGTATGGTGGCGCGACACATCCCAAGGTAGGTGAGGTGTACATTCAGATGCATGGAGTGTCATATCTTAGCCTACGGCTCTAACACAGGAAACCATTCTACTGTTATGTTTGACATAAATTCCTTTGCTCTGGCGCCTTATAGTTGTGCTGTCATGAAATATTTTATTTCGAAATAGTTTATGGAACATATTCAACATAGATACTGTTAGAATCTCCAGATAGCAACCTTTCAGGACATATCTGATAAACATCTTTTTAGTTAGGCTACTTTCTTTCAGCGCTATAGACAACAAGTTTGCATTTAAGTTTCTTCGTTTCAGTGTTTTAATTTTACACCAAGCATACCGTCGACAGTTGCTATAATAGTATTACGTGACAAGATGTTACGGCGACAAATGGGAGCTATGTTCATTTTCGATGCTTTCTCATTATATCCAAAGTACGTTTGTGTTCTGACGTCAACATTTGTTCATCATATCTGCTCCAGATTTAAGTAAGTTTAAAGTTGACCGAATCTTGTTTAATTGCTAGCCGCATGGAATTAGGCACTGTTCAAAACTAAATGGGATCTATGTGATGTTATACGAGAATATAATTCTTCAAGTGTTTCATTTAACTAGAGTCCTTTGTAGGATGTTAATCCTGGAGTTGCAGGCTATCTAGGTTCAGAAAAGATGGATACCATGTGAATGAATTTTAGTGGTTATGATAAGTCTTCTAAATTACACTGGCTGCCTTATGCTGTGAGGTTGTTGCACTTGTGTAACAGATACTCCACCGTGTAGCACCCTGCTTCCTGGCTGGGTTTTGCATTTCAAGTATATGCTTAATCTCACCAGGAAAAATTTGCAATCTGCCTTCTTTGGCCATCTGTTATCCCAACTTAGAAAAAGAGACTCTTGGTTTGTGCCTTCTCACGTGATATTCACTTTGAGGGACACTTGACTTTCTCTTTTTTCACTGTACAAACGATTAAGCGATTGAAAACTTATATTTTCTTAGGTACCTACACTTTGTGCCAAATTCATGAATCGGGGTAGTATTAGTACGTTACCTGCCAGCTACATCCGCATGGAACCCATATAGAAATTCTGGCGTCTGTGGTGACTCTACAAGGGTATCCGGACATTCCCCCCGGGCATACCCCTCCAGAACAGTATCCTAAGTAGGTAACTCTACCATTGTCCATGATAACTGTCATTAATCCAACTTCTATTGAAGCAAAGACCTTTCATCAGTCCAACTTCTATTTAGGCCAAGAATTTCTTACACCAATCCAATTTCTATTTAAGCAACTAATTTCATAAATCCAGCTTCTATTTATGGACAAGAATTTCATCAATTCAACTTGTATTAAAGTAAAGAATTATTTTCATCAGTCTAAATTTGGGGGGAAATGTTCTAGTCCCCTCTACAAGTAATCTGAGCGCTGTTCGTTTGTAGTGTAATTTTTTTATATTATTACTGACTTTAATATCATTTTACCTATCGACAATTTAGTGAATAACTGAAGACACTATAGTTAGTTCATAATATCCATACATAAGTTCTTATCAATAAAGACAACTTCTATTTAAGTGGCTGGTTTGCGGCGATTAACTGACGGCCAACGGTAACATTACATTGAACTTAATAGCCCGATAGCGCATTGGAAAACAACTGGCGTAGAGAGCGAGAGGTACCGAGTTCGACTCCCGTAGGGCGGATATGCTTTGTAGGCTGCTATTAGCGCCGTGTATTGCAGGCTGTCTGTTCTGTTAGTAGTTAAGATTGTTTCAATTGCATAACATGTAAATGTACAGCGCAGTGCGTTTGTCAGGCGCTTAATTAAAGAAAAGATATTATTATTATTATGGAATGAACGCTTGACAGCCATTGTACATGTAGCATATCGTAATCTCGAGACTTCTGCAGCGAAAAAAGGGAAGTCGCGGAAACCAGCATACTCACAGGCGCTTAGTCAACACAAGAGAGGAGGGTGGTGTTAAAAATTGATTCCATTTGTTTTACTTATTTAAATTCCCTTTACTAACGAATCTTCACACCGCTAACAATCAGAGCATTCGCCAGGTGCCTACAACGTCGTCTCATTCAGCGACCTCCTATATCATGGTCGCATGTCAGAATATTGAAAATTATAGATTTTGTGCGCGCGCGTTCTTTGCTCTACGCAAATGGAGAGCAGAGACTATAAGGCATCACTGGAATCATTTCGGTCCGATAATGATAGAAATACAAAGAAGGCAATTTGAAAAAGACGACCTCGTCCACAAAAGGAAACAGATGGCGTAAAACCCAACGCCACTATTTGCGCGAACATAAGAAGCACGTTCACGCATTACGGCCATTAACGACGGTTCCGTCGTTTACACTGGCTTCCATGTAGATAAATAATGACGCTAACATCACGGGGCCCTCTATCTGTTCTTTCAGCTGGGATCTAGTGTAATCCGCATGCGGTACAGTTAGAATGATCAGTTTGATCACTGCCGAATATTTATAGTGGGAAAAGATGACCAGCCACCCAATAAACGCCGGAATTGTAACTTATGCCAACTACACCACCATCACCCCAGATATGTTCACACCCGGTGCAATTGTCGTAAGTCTCTACTCTGATCTTACATTTGCCTCATTCCTAAGATTCGTCGCCGTAGCAACGATTGTCTTGCGTGTCGTCACGTGACGCCATATTTCAACTCTGATAGGTCAGAAACGGGTCCGTGTACCAGACAGATTTATCCGTATTCAGAGAACTCGGTGCGATCAATATCCATGTGTACTGACTCCCTTGACGCAGTCGTTTACAATGGTTCTCTGTTGTGCTAGGGAGACAGCGGAATTATCGCAGACCGGACAAATACTCACCAAGCGATCAATTAAGCGAAGCTTTTAACGTGTCGCTAACGGGTAATTAATTGATCCGAATATTCCAGACAGAGTATTTCTCGTCTTTACAATGTTTGAAAAACTCCCTTTGCGGTGTGGTGCTACATAGTTGTACTGAAAAAGATATTTCTTCTACTATCGTTTCAGTTATGGTGGTAGCGGTACTATGTGGCTGAGCGCAGGCTATATCTCTTCGAGAGCGCGTCGGTCTTTAACTAATTCAATGAGACTGATTAACAGAATAAGAGCACGATGGTTTTCGTTTTCTGGTTATTATTCATCGCCTCATATATCAAAAACTGCATACTTGAAACAACTTATAAAAAAGAGCGGCATCGTCCGTTATATATAAAACTGCTTGTTTTTAAACAACTTATAAGAAAGCGGCATCGTCCGTTACTCTCTCTTTCCGATCCGCCGAGCCCGTCTTCTCTCTCCGGCTCCCCTGCTGCGAATCTTCTTCTCTTCCGCTTTCCCCTCTCTTCCCTATCGCCCCCGCCTGTCAATCAACTCTTTCGCCCCCCAACCGCGCTCTGCGGTTCGTTCCCTCTTGCCTTGCTCCCCTTTCTGCCTTCTCTCCCCTTCACCCTTTGACAGGCGTGGCCTATGCTTCCACTCCCTTGGGTCTGTCGGCTGTCAGCTGTCGATCATTTCTCGTACTAATACAATGCAATCGTATAATAAAATGTAAACTAACATATATATTTAAACTAATATTAATATGGTCTTGTCCGATCTCACTACAACTCTCCACTTCACAAGCTGATGGTTCCAGGTTGAGCATCGGCAAGTAAAGAAGGCTTCAGGAGTGTTCTTTCTTGGTTCTAAATGTTTCTACTAGATTACATAAGCACAAACGACGTCGTGGTATTTTTTTCGAATTGTTCGTGAATAGTGACGTCATCAGGCTGCCTAACACATGATCGATCGATTTCTCGAATCTATAATAACGAAAACATACAACAAACCAGTAGTTTTCCGCAAGCAAACATTTTTATACACATGTTACTGATAATGCTATTATGTGAACTATCGCATGCGTATTATAACCAACTACACATGACTCTGTTTTAGTTGGTCATGTAAGCTCTAGACAATCCATTAATAAACATCAAAAAGCTCGGGACAAGCCTCCTGCCATGGCATGTGTGCCTCCCAGTATAGAATTAATTCCCAATTTCGATTTAAAATCGTTCTGCTGGGTTGCCGAAGCCCATCTTCTCTTCCTCCATGACTCCTCTTCCTTCCTATTCTCGTTATCGACCATATCACTATCTCTCGCTATAGTCATGTTCCAATAAGCTCCTTTGGCTGGCCTCCGCCAGTCTAAAACATCTGCTCTATGCCTCATGCTATCACTTCTCCAATCTTTCTCCCTTCTGCTCTTGTGGCTTAAGATATTCTTTCACATCTGGTTTGCCATAGTCCTTGGTCTTGTTTGCTTCTGCACCTCTGAAACCCGTCCAAGTATAGTCGTGCGCCAATTCAAAAGCCCTCTTTCTAGGTGCTACGTTTAACGGTAATTGATTCTGCACATTTGCTCCGACTTCGGCTCTTGGCAACTGACCTAGCCTACAGAAGCGACCGTTGTCTGCTATATGCTTGTCATCTCCTTTCACCCCAGGTGTTCCTAGGTCGGACAGCGTAGACATGTTCCGCTGTGCCTTCTTCAAAGCTCCAGACACTTCACTAATTATTTCGTTTCCGACGTTATCGGCTTCTTCAACAGAATCGGGTTGGATTCCATTAGTTCCAGATGTGGCCAGCGCATCATCGGACGCTCTCTGTAGTGCCGAGTGATTTTGCAGGCAGTCAATTTCCTGCCTCTGTGCGTCGTCTGAAGTTTGCCGTGTCAGGTCATTTATTTCTTTAGGGTCATATACTTCGGTCGGCCTGGCTGTCGGCCCGTCTCTTGAACTGGGGCTGTCGTTAATCTGCGCCGGGTTCTGGCGTTCGTCTTGCCCTTCAGTATCGCCTTCGCTCGGGCGGAGTTCAGTGCGTGCGCTATCGGTCCTATCTTCCTGTAGGCCTACCGCCGTTCGCAGTTTGTCTGCTTCGTCATAGTCGCATCGTCTGGTTGCAATTAGTGTCATGGGGTGGGGCGATAAAGAGCCGTCTTGTCTGCGCCTGTTACTGGCCACCACCGAATCAATCAAGTCCGGATTTGAAACGAATAAATCATGGCCCGTGATCATCTCGATTCCCAAGCGTGGAATAACCCCTGCCTTGATTTTTATCTTACGATTGGTTCCAAATGTTGGGGACCATATTTCAATTTCGCATGTTTTAACACATTTTACGTTGCCAAAAGCACACTGAATTGTCATGGGCTCACATGTGGCAGATGGATTGTCTCTTGCTAATTCTGAATCGATCAAAGTTACTTGAGACCCACTGTCCCGCAATGACTGCACAAGCTTCCCGTTCACATACATGGGTACTATAAACTGTTGTTGATAGTCAATGACCTTTTCGTGGTTTGACTTGGGTTTTACAAATCTAACATGTGCATGACCGTAAGAGTTTATTTTGCTTGCATTGCCTCTATAGGTGTGTCCGGTGCCCTGTGGGTGACTACCCTGCCATGAGTGCATTGGTCTTGCACCCTGCTCTCTTTCAAGAGGCTTATATCCCTGGGCCTCTCTATTGAAGGGTGGCTTTCCTCCCCACTGGTTTTCTCTCGTTTCAGCACCCTGCGACTTAAATTTTTGCGCAGGCCTGTGATCTCGTTGGGCTTGCATTCTCCCTTCTATAGCACATTCAAATTGCAAGTCTGCGTAGTTAGCCAGCTCCACTGAGGTCTTGGGTTTACGTGCCTCAACGAAATACCTTGTTTCAGGTGCTAAAGACTCACGTAATCTCTCGAGAATAATATCGTCCTTTAGGCTTATGAAATCATTCACTCCCTTGCATTCCAAGTAGTAATCAAAAGTGTCTTTCAAGTTCTCTAGTAACTGTGCATATGTCTGCCTTCCAGATCTATGCATCGTTTTAAACCGTTCTAAATAATGTTTCGCATTCATACGACAAGCATGCATCAGGGCTGTTTTTGTCTGTCTGTAATCTGTACAGGTTTCCATTGGCAACCTGTTAAAATGCAAACGCATTTGTGAGTTTAGTAGGGATGGCAGAATTCTGGCCCATTTGCTTTCGTCAATGCCTTGAAGGCAAGCAACCTTTTCGAAAGAAAGAAAGAATGCTGCTGGATCCTCTCCCTCGGTCATGTTAGGCAGTTTAGTGTAAGTAGAAGGGGTAGATAGTTCAGTCGCAGCAACAGAAGCACTAGACTGTAACAGGCCTAATTGTGCCTTTGTCTGTAGCAACTCCGATCTCACTACAATAGTGTAAGGAAAAGACGGTCCGAAACTATCTTCATTGGTTAAAGTGACCGATGAGGTCAGATAACAACAATAGGCCTACTGTCAATATGAACTATCAATTAGAATGCGAGATCTTGTCCGGGAAAGATATCAAGTAAACAAGGTATGCCAAATATTCGGAGAGCACGTAATTATGTATGGAAATTCGGTCTCGCCTATATTATATATCCGTATTCTTTTGCATAATTTTACTCGGACAATTTCTCTCGCATGTCTTGCTGTCTTGGCAACGAAATTTGGCGGTGTCGGACACATCTCCACCCGGGGCATTATGTCGCACCACACCGAACGGCAAAGGACGCTTCTTTTTTGTTTTCTTTCGGAATTTTCTTCGCTTCACGATGAATCATTCAAAGGAACTTCGTGGCAGATGTGACTGTACCTCTGTTCCTCTTTTCTAACCATAGACCCTTTAAGTTATCAGGACAGTTGGCGCTCAGCCTCGGGACTTGGGTACATTGTCAATTAACGATTTGGATGAATTTTTTTGTCTCAACGAGATCTACATCTTGGAAAAACGTTGACGATATATTTATGGTCGTTCAAGGTCATAAAAAATGAAATTTAAGAAAAATCTGAGAAAAATGGTTAGACCTCGTCCAATAATTGTTCAAATCGACTAATTCTTTCTTGGGTTTCTCGACTTGATAACGGCTACCCTGTGGCATGAAACAAGGTTACTAAATGGAAATCGATTCAATGTACTTTTAGGGTCAAAAAGGTCAATTTCAGAGGAAAATCTGGGGAAATGACCATAACTCAGTCAAATATTGTTCTATATGGGTGAATTTTTACCTGTTTTTTAATTGGGCTATTTCCTTGATTTGACCTTGAAATGATATGACCATTTTCTCTGATTTGATTTCAATAGATTTCACACGTCTGGCCTTGAATGACCTTGTGTAAGCAAAAAGCAATGCCAAGTATCCCATTAGGCCTAGTACAAACAAATCAGGAAAAATGTGAATGTGTAGTTACACTGTAGTAGCCTACATGGTCGTCAGGTAGGCATGCAAAAATAATTATTGTTCGTTAGTTGACCTATTCATCGCGTTTTTAATTAAATTTTGTCTTCCGCCCCGAAGTCTTAGAAAAATGGAAATGTGAGTGACCCTTCACCCAAAAAGGTTGAACACCCCTAAATTACCCTAATGCCCCTAAAATGCCATAAACCTTTCAGAATATTTACATTCGCTACAGTTACACAACACTACACTACTCTACCGAACAGTACACTGAACAGCACTGCAAAACACTATGCTAAGATACACAAAACAACACTAAACTACAGTAAGGTATGCTACACTAATCTGCAACAGAGTGCACTACAAAACAGTACACTAAGGATCCTGAGTGGCCGAGTGGTTGGTAGCCTGCTCGTCACGTCGGCGCCCCGGGTTCGCTTCCCGGTCGGGTCGGTTTATCAGAGATTAATTTCTCGGATCTTTACTGCGGGTGGCTCGGTCGCATTATAAACGTGGAGTACAATACAACACACAATACAACACATCACAATACAACTGGGGCGCGGTGGTTTAGGGGTATGTTCGGTGCCTTGCAGCTGGAGGGTTGCGGGTTCGAATCCACCTCAAAGCCGCCGCGTAGGGACCCTGGGCAAGTCCTTCACTCGCAATTGCTCATGCGCTTTGGCGTGAAACTCCGATTCAGCGTTCGCGCAGTAGTCGGGAGCGCCTCTGAATGGGAAATCTGGTAGGGGCGCTATAACAAGTGTTCAAATACAATACAATACAATACAATACTAAGATACACAACACAACACTACCATGTACTAAAATATGCTACACTAATCTACAACACATTACACTGTACTGCACAACACTCCACTACACTAAGATGCACGCACACATAATACATATGTGCATACATACAGTATGCATACTTACATACACACATGCATGGTATACGCATATATAATTATCTACCATTGGGAGGAAGGCGGCCCTTTCATCGCCCTAAATAGACAAATAATTGGGGTGGAGGGTTGGTTACAGAGTAGAACAATGACCAAGCGTCTTCTTGCTCTCGTTCTCTGGTCTCTGGTGGCTGTCCATCACCTTACGACGTCTCGTGTTCGTGTTCGGAGAATTACTTAAGCCACGTTCAGACTTGCTACTGAGCAAGAACATCTCGTACACAGAAAGAGTCTCGTGTGATCTATGTCACGTGTCTTGTATAATCAGGAAATTTTTTGACGCTAATACTACATATAAATACATGTTTGTGGTAAGTTTTAATGATTTTTTTTTATTTTTACAGAAAATAATTATTTCTGATTTTCGAACTAATATGACGTCAATTTAAAAGGAGAGTCAATAGATCGTAATCTTCAAATTGCTCTGTATCCTTTCTCAGCTGCCTGCCCACTTCTTTCAGCTACTCTGCCTCAGCTGTCTCTCGTTTCTGTGGCAACCGGATCTCCACTACACATCGCTCTCTTGATAACACGGTCAACACCTCTGATACGATGCTGAGCTCGTGAATAATCTGGTACCCACGCTTATTTGTAAAGTAGAGCTTGAGAAATTTGGACTTTACGATTACTATAACAATTGCAATTACAATATAATTACAGTGATGATGATGATATATTCGTTTATTTATCAGGCAGGAAGACACACCGCTTCACAACTTACATACACAAAGAGTACTATAAAGAGTACTATACAGAGTACAGTTACAATACAATTAAAATGCAATTACAGTACAATTTCGATACAATTAAACGCTATTACAATACAATTACATGCTATTACAAAACAATTACATGCTACTATTCGACGCAAAGTTATTGTTTCTTTGTCCAACTCTCTCTCGTAGATGTCATTGGCCCAAAGTTCAAAGTTCAACACAAATATCCGACTCAGGAGTCTGGATATTTAGAACCTAAACAATAATTATTATAGCACTGCATTTCGTTGAGATTATCAGTTATAAGAACTACGTAGGCCGAAGGAATTTTTTATTTAAATGTTATTGTGAGATTTCTATTTAAATTAAGGGAAACTTTACTTAAGTTATCTCGAGTGTGCCTAAGGATTCCTCTTTGGATGCAGTGCACAGATTCTCGGACTTATAATTATATTGTATACACGTGCAGTACGTAGGCCTACATAGTACATAACAGAAGAGACCAGCTGCGCGTGGTCGATGTCGCAAGTGTGAAGGTGGTCTTAGGTTTTTCTATTATGCAACGATTTGCCTAAATAAATTTGTTCTTTCTTCTGTAAGGCGCTGATGAATAATTGTTAATCCTACATTCAGGAAAGACAGATAAACAGAAGGACGGATGGAAGGACGGACGGAAGGACGGATGGAAGGACGGATGGACAGGCACTGGGACGGAGAGGCAATGGGTAGGACTAGCAGGATACACATAGGCGTGTACAGTGTACACCGCCGCACTCTGTTCATACACACCCACTCGCACACACACACACACACACACACACACACACACACACACACATATATATATATGTACATATTATGTCTATTTATATATGTATATACGCGTATATTTGTAGATATGTATATATATATATATTTGTATATATCCATATGCATACATGTAGATATGTATATACACGCATAATAAATATACATGTATATATATATGCATATGTATGTCTGTGTGTGTGTGTGTGCGTGTGCGTGTATGTGTGTGTGTGTGTGTGTGTGTGTGTGTGTGTGTGTGTGTGTGTGTGTGTGTGTGTGTGTGTGTGTGTGTGTGTGTGTGTGTGTGTGTGTGTGTGTGTGTGTGTGTGTGTGTGCATGCGTGTGTGCCTGTGCGTGTGTGTGTGTTTGTTCGCGTATGTTTGTGTGTGGATCGAAAGCCAGTTACGTATGGATAAAAGACGTCAGAAATAGCATATGGACTGAATCTCCGTGAAACGTGCACAGACAGCTATGCGAATACAGTCCAATACATTGAGGGACGACACAGTAATGAAAACACAGGCGCACAGACGGACAGAACAACAGACAGGCATATACGAGCAGTCAGACAGACTCACCGAAACACACAGACAAACGAACTGACGGACGGGAGATGCTTAGACAGATTGATTGATAGACAGATTAAAGTACATAGACCGATTGACTGGCAGACAGACAGACAGGAAGACACACAGGAAGACACACAGGAAGACAGACATATTATGTCTATTTATATATGTATATATCCATATGCATACATGTAGATATGTATATACACGCATAATAAATATACATAGTTAGACAGACAGAAAGAGACAGACAGGCAGACAAACGGACACCCTAATGGAGATACCTAGACAGATTGACTCATGCACAGACAGACACTCAGACAGACAAACATAGACATACTGACCGACTGACAGGCAGAAGGAGAGACAGACGGGCATATATAATACTGTACATAGACAGATTTAATGATAGACAGACAGACATGCATATAGACAGATTGACTGACAGATAGAAAAGCATACATAGACAAATTGAGCGAATGATTGGCAGTCAGACATAGAGACAGGCAGACAGACACACAGAGAGATATAGTTAGACAGACAGACAGAGACAGACAGAGACAGACAGACAGACAGACATCCGAAGAAATTCCTTGTCGTGCCGCGGGCTAGATAAACCGAAGAACACGAAAATTGGATTTCGTCCCTGAACCGGAAACGCAAGGGCCGCCGGGAAGGAGGTCGCCAAAAGGTAAGTAAGTATCGATCTCCCGAGAGACGTCGAGCCAGGCCATTCTCGATGGAGGAGGGGAGGGTCCCAGGAGAGTTGAAATATTGATCTGGGGGTAGACGAACCGCCGCCTACTTGAACGGGAAATCAACCGAGTGACATTGAGATCGATCGTTTGGATCGATGGCAGGGAAATGATCGAGAAGCAAGAACGGAGACATAGAATACGACGACGGAAATCAATATCTAAAAATAGTCTTCGGCGACAACAATGCCTGGGAACAATAAGCAAAGCTAGCACCGTCTAATTGTCTCTTTATGAGCCGTATTACCGTAAAACAATGGACGTGGAATGTCAATAGAACCAAGCCCAACTTGGTATCTGATTGCTCACGCATTTCACGCACGCGTGTGTGAAACACGGTAGCCGAGTGGTTAGAGTGCTCGTCTTGTAACCCCGAGAGTACGAATTGAAGCCTCCTAACTCTGAGATGGTTAGTGTGTAAGAACCTTTAGTAAATCCTTCACTCACCGTCGCTCAGCGCCATCGATTGATGCTTGGCTATTATTAAATTGTGGTGCCTATAATAAAAAAATATATAATTATATATAATAAAGTCAATTGTAATAATTATGCAATCATGTATAATTATAATTTCGAGATTGCTGCTACATTTGCCCTTCCCTACGAACTCAACCTACACAAAAGTTTACCCTGACTGCACCCTGACGGTGGGAAGACCAAGGGACGAGGGGGGTGAGTGTCCAGAGGCTAAGAAAAATGAGGTCGCTTGCATTTCGTACCCACTACTGCCTCTTGGAGCTAGCTTCATGGACTGATCTTGTTCTTGTAATGTAATATTTATAATAGTGAAATTGGTGTAATGTACTATTTGTAATTGTGAAATTGTGTAATGTAATGTCTTGTAATAGTTAAATTGGTGTAATGCAATATCTTGTAATTATAATCTTCGTTTAAGGCGCCCATCACGTCCTACATCTCATTTTACCAACGCGCCATCTCGCAAATGTTAGGCTCAGGCTGTGTGGAGTCTGTGGACCCTTGGGAGGGTATGGGAAGCGATCCCGCTACCTACGGCTCTTCACGCCAGTGATGTTACCACTACACTATGAACCCCCAGTGATAGCGAAATTGGTGTAATAATAATCATTATTATCTTGCAATTGTGAAACTGGTTTAATGTAATATTTGTAATAGTGGAATTAGTAGGCCCAAGTTTAAATCTAATTTGTTCAACATTATGCCCTACAACCAGAAAATCTGTAAAAGAATTACAAAACTGTCTGAACGTGCTACGTTATCAGACAAAATATGAGCCTTCGGTCCACATTATCAGCGGCATTTGCGGGTCTAACAAAGCATCCTATCGTACGACTAACAGCCGTAAAATCCGAAAGCCGTAATCGAGTACTCGACTGCGATAGCGAGTAGGAACCGGTGGCGATAAAATCCGGTCCTGAGAGACCCTTGAACTCGTTGACATTACGATGAAAATGATCGCGTAAATCTTCTCAAATATTCATATTCAGTTCGGTCCTTGTCGGCCAATGTTTGTACGGCTGAGTTTTCAGTCGGTCGCGGGAGGGAGCCACTGACCGTTACTTTATGGCTATTTGTTTGATTTCGATTCGTTTATTGGGTTATTGTTTAAATGTTTAATTTTAAAATAGATCAGATGACTTTGTTTTCGCGGTCACCTGAGTGTTTGTTTGATCTGGCTGTGTCTATATGTGCGAGCGTGTGAATGTGTGTTTGTATGTACGTGTGTGTTTGTTTGTTATCTTCGTGTGCGGTATCCGGTGATTAATTAATTGCTAATGAATGGGTCGAACTCTCACCGGTGTCTTTATATTATTTATCTCATTATGACTTACATGTAGGCTACATAATGGATACTTTACATAGTCTTGTCTTACCTTACCATGCATGCCTTGACTCACCAACCTATTTTACCTTACTTTCTCTTCCACACGTAGGCCTACACCTTCCCTTACCCTGCTTAACCGTACTTTGACTTGTAAACAATAAACATGCTTACTTACGTATAATTTACGCACACATACGCTCTTTGAATATTAATGCATATCAGTCCATTTGTCTCTATGTCCGTATCTGTGTGGTTGTCTGTCTGTCTTTTTGTTTGTCTGTGTCTGTGTCTGTCTTTGTCCATTTTGGTCCTTTTTCTCTCTGTTTCTCTCCGTCTGCAGGCACGTTTGTCTGTCTTTCTTTTTATTTGTGTCTCCCTGTCTTTCTGATTATTCCTGTCTCTGTCTGCCTCCTTCTGCATCTCTGCCGCTTTGTCTCTCTCTGTTGTCTTTGTAGGCTTCTCTCAGTCTCTCTGACTCAGTCTCCGTCTGCCTCGTTTTGCATCTTTCTCCCACTCTGCCTGTCTGCCTCTGTCTTTCTTTGTCTATCTGACTCTGTCTATTTTTGTCTCTGTCTCTACGTCTCTGTCTGTCTGTCTCTGTCTGTCTGTCTCCGTCTGTCTGTCTGTCTGTCTGTAACTGTCTTTCTTCGTCTATATGGCTGTCTATTTTAGTCTCTATCTATCTCCGTCTGTCTGTCTCCGTATGTCTGTCTGTTTGTCTGTCTGTCTGCAACTCTCTTTCTTCGTATATATGGCTGTGTCTATTTTAGTCTCTATCTATCTCTGTCTGTGTCTGTCTGTCTCTGTCTGTCTCTGTCGGTCTGTATTTCGTCGTGTCTGTGTCACAGCCACCATCATCCGTGCACCTTCGAGCGTCTCTAACCTATATGAACTCGAATTGTAAT
>JACEVL010000121.1:1717500-2025000 GCA_020284085.1 Aporrectodea caliginosa | reverse complement strand
GTAGATTATAGATATAATTCGTACGAGCATAGAGAAATTGAACTTGTTTGTTGTTATTGAGATCCTGTAGTGCGCAGATGCGTGACGCTATTGACAGACCCTTATAGGTCTAGGTCTGGTTTTAGGCCCGTGACGGAGCCTATACTAATTAATCTCGGTACACACCGCAACCTCTCCCATCAAACTCTACCTCTGATTTTCCAGCCGTCTGCTCCGCAATTATTGCGGTGTTCGCGCCGTCTGCTTTTCCCGCGGAAGGCTCCAGAAGCGCGCGCAGGACACAGGAAAAATGCACTGGGTCCGGTAGGATTCACTGGGCTTATCAAATCGGAAACGTAAGCGTAAACTTCAGATTTCTAAAAGCGCTACTCTAAAGCTAAATGCAGGGCACCCTCTTATTTGTGTCAGAGAGGAGTTGGCCGGAGATATATAAATAATAATAATAATAATAATAATAATAATAATAATAATAATAATAATAATAATAATAATAATGATAATGATAATGATAATAATGATAATGATAACGGTAACGGTAACGGTAACGGTAACGGTAACGGTCACGGTCACGGTCACGGTCACGGTCACTGTCACGGTCACGGTCACGGTCACAATTATAATTGAAATTAATTGCTTTACGTCCCTTTATTCACGCACCTGGTGCAACTATCCATTTCCAGGGTAACTATTGCAATGGGCCTACCAGTACGGCATGCTAAACGCGACAGTCGTAAGCTTGTGTCGTATGGATTGCGACAGTTTGTCTGGGCGTCTGGCCGTCAATGTGTGTCTGTCTGTTTTTGAGTGTCTGTATGTCTGTGGCTGTGTGAGTTTCTGCCTGTCTGTCTATTTGTTTGTCTGACTGTCTGTCTGTATGTGACTGTCCATCTGCCTGTCTGACTGTTTTTTGTGTTCTGTCTGTATGTGTGTCTGTCTGTCTTTGTTTGTGTGTCTGTATGTCTGTGGCTGTGTGAGTTTCTGTCCATCTGTCTGTCTATATTTCCATCTGTCTGTCTGCCTCCTGTCAGCCATCGTACTCACTGATCCCATCATTGAATATCGATCACCGAATCGAAATGCTGAATGTTTCGAATCGGAATATCTGCGTCTCCTTGGCTCCATGGCAACGATCAAGGTATACAGTCTACAGTCCACACGATTAAAAGACAAAGGAACTGAACCATTCCGTATTCATTCTTTCATTCTTTCTTTCATTCTTTCATTTCTTCTGTACTTGCTTCTTTCGTTCCTTCATTCAATCCTTCTTTTATTCTTTCATTCATTTTTTTCTTCGTCCATCGTTCCTGCCTTCCTTCTTTGTTTCCTTCATTCTTTCCTTAGTTCTTACCCCCTTTATCCTATCCTTCATTCTGTAATCCGTTCTTTCTTTCCTAAAATATCCTCATTCAATACATTACGCGGTGGGAAGAGACGGCGAGGGAGAGGACTGGCCATCCGCCTCATATGTCACTCGCTCTCTTTCTTCTTTCTCTGCCTCCACTCTGGTCCACGCCTTGATTCTTAATCGATTGGCCTACATTAACTGCTCTTCGTTCTATTCTGTGGACTTCCACAGATTCGTTTGCATCCTTTAGAAGGCGTTTTGCGGACGGCTGCTAGTTTAATTGGTGGTGTCCCTAGGTTTTGGCCAGATCTTGTCGTTTATGCGTGATATCCTCCACTGGCTCCCGGTACAGCAGCGCATCCATTATAGGGTCTTGTACATAACTTGGGGGAGGGCAAAGTACCGACGAGGGCCAGATTTAGGGGGACAGAAAGGCTTAAGTCAAAACTTTGGGGGGACAGTCCCCCTCTGCCCCCCCCCATGATTTACGCCACTGGTCTTATATCATCTCGCTCTGGCAGAGCACCTGTCTATCTCCTAGAGCTCTTTACTTTAACCTCGGCCTGCTCTGGTCACCGATCTCTGCGCTCGGCCTCTAGAGGTGACTTTATGGTACCACATGCTCGCTCTGCCACTAGACAGCATCGGGCTTTCTCGATCGTGGGCCCTTCTGTTTGGAATAGCCTCCCCTCTGACCTGCGTTCTCTCCCGCGAGACCTCTCTGGCTCCTGTTATAAACTACTTCAGACTTTTCTCTTTGGTCGGGCCTGGGACGGGAGCGCCTCTGAGTAGTTATCTTGAAGGGTCGCTATATAAATTTCTTAGATAGGTAGATAGATTGATAGATAGATATGACGAGGCTAAGAAAAATGAAGTCGCTAACACCGTTGAATGGAATGGTTCCAGGATTCAGCGATTTCTGCCGATAGAGAAATTCTGGAGATTACGATTCTATACGCTTTGGATTGCATGCAATTATTAAAATCCTAATTATATTCTGCACCTCTGACTGTCTGTCTGCCTGCCTCTCTGTCTATCCCCCTCTCTGTCTGTCTATCTGACTGTCTGCCTCTCTGTCTGTCTGCCTCTGTCTGTCTGCCTGCCTCTATCTGTCTGTCTGCCTCTATGCCTGTCTGTCGTCCTGTCTGTCTCTGTCTGTCTGCCTCACTGTCTGTCTGTCTTCCTGTCTGCATGTCTGCCTCTATCTGTCTGTATGCCTCTATGTGTGGCTGTCTTCCTGTCTGTCTGTCTGTCTGTCTGTCTGTCTGTCTGTCTGTCTGTCTGTCTGTCTGTCTGTCTGTCTGTCTGTCTGTCTGTCTGTCTGTCTGTCTGTCTGTCTGTCTGTCTGTCTGTCTGTCTGTCTGTCTGTCTGTCTGTCTGTCTGTCTGTCTGTCTGTCTGTCTGTCTGTCTGTCTGTCTGTCTGTCTGTCTGTCTGTCTGTCTGTCTGTCTGTCTGTCTGTAACCATATTTCATTGTTGCCGGTGCTAATAACATTGAACGATAAAATGATATAATAAAATACTTGAGAGTTTATTCTTCAAATATGAAATCTAAATATAATATAATTGCATTGTTTCCGGTAATTAAATAATAGGGCACCATATATTAAGACTGCAAACAAACTTATGACAGTGCTATCATCATCATCATCGTCAACAGAGGGCGCTGAGCAATTGTGAGTGAAGGACTTGTTTAAGGTGCCTAGACAGTAACCGTCTAAGTGGGAGTGTATACATTATCCCCCACCCCGGACATAATCCCCCGGACAAAATCCCCCCCGGACAAAATCCCCCGATTTTGCCTAGGGCATAATCCCTCTGGACATAATCCTGCCTCTGTGCAATTAGCCTATTTCTGCATGTCATTGATAAACCTTAATTGCCCTGTTTTTGTTTGCTATGTCTTTCACGTGTACGCCTAAACTTAAGACTTGTTACTGTCATTCAGTTCGAAAGTTAAGACTTGTTAGTGTCATTCAGTTCGAAAGTTAAGACTTGTTAGTGTCAATCGGTTATTCAGTTAGACTTAAAGTGAAGAGGTGTTAATGTCGTTCAGTTGTTAACAAGGCTTAAAATAACAATTACTATGAAAAGGCTTAACATGACAATGATTGACATCACAAGGCTTAACATGACAAGGCTTAACTTAACATGACAAGGATTGACAACACAAGGCTTAACATCACAAGTCTTATTATGACAAGGCTTAACAAGACAAGGATTGACATCACAAGGCTTAACATCACAACTTGACTTGACATGGCATGACGCAGCATTTCGAAGTCATAGCCTACGTTTGGTACCAGGTATAGGTTGTTTACAAGTGAGGTGCCCACCAGTTCAACTGAATCAACATTCCCCTCCCCCGTGTCAACGTATAACAGGTATATCTACATTAAGCACATCTACGACAAAGAGAATTCAATTCCGAATGCGGACCTTGGTTCAGTACGACATAGTTCAATAAACTGCCTGTTATTCAGACGACAGTAGCCTAGTCAGTACGGCTGGTCCGGCCCGTGCTTTAGTCTCGCCACGCACCTGCGGTGTGGGGCGTGTTTTTGTAGCGGTAGGGGGAGGTTGTCAGGATCACCGACGCCAAGCACCCTGTATGAATACCAACGAAGTTTAACGAGCCGAGTTTCGAGAGTGAAAATCCGGTCGCAAGTGGTTTTAAACCGACCTGCTCTCTCTGAAGATGTCGGTTTAATTTGGTTTTAATTACCATAGCATTAGCTCCGTTTTATTAGCATAATTTCCTCCAGTCGATATTTCTAATTCGGATCATCATCGATGTTAGCGACCAACTGCTTTTATCGGCGGAAACTCGCTACTTTCCTCTCCTCGACAAACATCCACACGGAGGGAGTCTTCATAGGATACATATGAAACCCTTATAAAGTTCGAAACGCCAGCAGATCGTTGGTAATCATCTACCTTTCCTGCGCAGAGTACCTTGACGAGACGGAGGGTGGTAAACATTGGAGGCCAGAGTTAAGGACGGATTTAATTTACATGGTAGATTAGACATGGGTAGTTGGATCGCAGAGGAGTCGCTGTGCTGGATTGATCAGGTTAGTTGATTAATTATGTAATTTGTAGGAAAAGGTTCAACTAACGACCGCCAGTATTTAGCCCGTTTCATCAAGTGCATTTGGCAACTGACTCTCTGGCACTGTGTAATTGTGAATGCAATCATCAATTGATATAGCGCCTCTTCTAGAGTAGTGGGTTATCATGATGGATTTTCAACCCAGAGGTAGTGGGTTCGAGTGTAGGACATTATCCCCACTGGACATAATCCCCCGGACAAAATCCCCAGGACAAAATCCTCCCTCTGTGCAATTAGCCTATTTCTGCATGTCACTGATAAACCTTAATTTCCCTGTTTTTGTTTGCTATGTCATTCAGGTGTAGGCCTAAACCTAAGACTTGTTAGTGTCATTCAGTTCGCTAATTAATCGGTTATTCAGATAAGACTTGTTAGTGTCATTTAGGTTTAAAGTTAAGACGTGTTAATGTCTTTCAGTTCTATTTACTGAAACAATTTTATATTAATTAGAAATAGTTTCATCAAACAATAAAAATTCCATCAGGCCAACAAATATTTTCATTATTTTGCTGCGGCTGGTAACAATTTTGGACAGACTAGTATAATAAACTTTAAAAAAATTATACGATAATAACGTAGCCTGCCATGGGGGGGGGGTTATGTCCTAGCTTCGGGGATTTTGTCCGGGGGCTTTTGTCCTGGGGATTATGTCCGGGGGTTATGTCCAGGGGATAATATCCGTTCCCCAGTGGGCTCAGAGGGCAGAAATTTGTTTTCAGATTTCTGCTCCACATGGTGTCCCCGTTTACCACCTCTGCTATAATGAGTACACTGACCGTATACACTGTAATGTACTGTAATGCAATGTAATGTACTGTGTGAAGGTCAGGAGACGAGGGAGAGGACTGGCCAATCTCCTTGAATGCCGAGGCTAAGAAAATGAAGTCGTTAACGCTTCATACCCATGGCTGCCTCTCTTAAGGTATTGGTCTTCTTGTATGGATTGGGATCCTTCTGGACTCGTCGCCTACCCCTCTCTTCTTCGATGGATCTCTGCATGTCGACCGTGTCTGTCTCTTTCCTCTCCACCTATTCATTGAGAGAGACAGTCAGACGGACAGACAGGCAGGCGGACAGAGACGGACAGAGACGGACACAGACAGACACAGACAGACACAGACAGACACAGACAGGCAGACAGACGCAGACAGACACAGAAAGACACAGACAGACACAGATAGACACAGACAGACACAGACACAGACAGACACAGACAGACAGACACAGACAGACACAGACAGACACAGACAGACAGCCAGTTGCCATAAACCTCTATGTTTAAGGTTCAAATCCTACTGGACCACATAAGAAAGAAAAGATGAACTTTTTGCACTTTAGAATTTCATGAAGGATTTTCTCTATCTGGAATAAATGGAAGAAATGACTGAATGAATTAAATAACTAATTACATTATGTCATAATTTATTTGGATTATATATAGTAGAGTATATTACATGTACGTTGACATGGAATTGCATTACACTACAGAACATTACATGTCATTACATGCCATTACAGCACATTACGATGCATTACAGTACACTACATTGCATTGCATTACATGGCATTACATTACATTGCGCTACAGTACATTACAATGCATTGTACTACATTGCTTTACGTTTTACGCATTACATTACATTTCATCGCACCGAAGTACATTACAAAAGCTAAACTACATGCATTGCATTACATCACATTATCGTTCAACACATGCATTGCATTACATTAATATGCGTTGCAATGCGATGTCGTGTCCTATAATCCGCCATGTTCTCGAACCGGAAGCGGCGGTCGGTCACGTGCCACGCAGATCTTGTTCCGCGTTCTCGTCGGCGTCGGCCGTCGTCAGTGCGCATGTCTGGGCGGTGGAGACGAAGCCTTGCGTCGTCTGCCGCCAGAGGGAGGAGGGCTCCTCCGCAGCAGCGCCCCCTACAAGGACACGGAGGAGGCACTAGGAGGCGCTGGAGACGGTGACAGAATGCGTCTTATAGACAGAGGAGGGGAGTGTGGGGTGAGTGGGGATGCTGGGGGAGAGTGGGGTGCGTCGAACCCCTTCCCTCTTTCTCCCTTGCTCCCTTCCGCCCTGGCATCTGCGCAATCAATAGCATCCACAGATTACTGTCGCGTCCAAGAAGTAATGGGTGTGAGGGGTGTGTGACTGTGTGGATATGGGTGTGCTTGTATGTGTTAGTGTTAGTGTGCTGTATGTGTGGTTGTGTGTGTGTGTGTGCGTGTGTGTTTTGTCTGTGGGATTGTGTGTAATGTTTGCGTGTGTTTGTATTCGTGTTTGTGTGTTTATATCTGTGTAGAGTGTGTTTGCATGTGTTTGTGCCTGTGTGTGTTTGTGAGTTTGTGCGTATGTTTGTATGTGTGTTTATTTGCATGCGTGTTTGTATGTGTATTTGCATGTGTTTCTGCTTTGTGTGTTTCTGGGTGCGTGTGGAGAATAGGGAGGATTAACTTGCGAATGAAAAATCCGGGAAAGGAGGAACGAGATATGGGAGGAGGAGTGGGAGGAGGAATGGAAGAGTGGGAGCAAGATGAAGAGGAGGAAGATGGATGGGAAGAGGAAGCGGAGAAAGAGGAGGAAGCGGAGGAATGTGAAAAAGCGGAGACGGTAGGTTATGATGTTCAGGAACAAGAGGCTGATGGTAGAGGAAGAATTTGGAGAAGGAAGAGGAGGAACGAAAACAAAATGGTAGGTGGAGGAATGGGTGGTTGCAGAGAAGGAGGGTGAATTGGACGAAGAGAAGGAGAGAGAGAGAAGGAGAATGGGAAGAAAATAAGAAGAGACGAGGAGGAAGAGGAGTGTGAAGATGAGTTAGAGGAATAGAAGGAGGCGGTAGCGGAAGAGGAGGATGAGGTAAAAGCGGATCAGGTAGGAGAATAGGTGGAGGTAAGCGGGAAAGGAGGAAGACGAAGATGAATAGACGATGACGACTTGGAGGAGGAGGAGGAGGAGGAGGAGAAGGAGGAGGAGGAGGAGGAGGAGGAGGAGGAGGAGGAGGAGGAGGAGGAGGAAGAGGAGGAACGAGAAGTTGGAAGAGGAAGAAGAAATAGAGGGAAGAGGAGAAGAAAGAGGAGGAGAAAGAGAAGGGTTAGAGGAGGAGGAAACAGAGGGAGTAGAGGAGGAGGAAGAGGAGGAGAAGGGGGAAATAGAGTGGAAGGAGGAGAAGGAGGAACAGGAGGATGAAGAGGAGGAAGGGTTGAAGGGAGCAGGAAAAGAGGAGGGAGTTGGAAGAGAAGAAGGTGGAAGTGAAGGTGGAGGAGGTGGTGGAAAATAGGATGAAGAGGAGAAGGAAGAGAAAGAGGAATAATAAAGGAAGTGGGAATTAGCCAGAGACTGACTATGGAGTGACGATGGAAGGGGCGTAACCTTTTCCTATTCGTTGGTGTCGTCGTTGATTCCGTGGCCCACTTCCTGATAGTAACTGGATGGATTGCTAGCCATCAACGCTCTCTAATTGAACGACGCAGATAATTGCATTTTGTCCACATGGACACCAGCTGAAACCAGATTAAGCAGACATATACTGAGACTATACACACTCTCTCTCTCTCTTACTATAGACACTTATGCGCCATGCTATTCAGGAGATTACCTAACACAACATAGCACAATAGCATCACATAACATCACATAACAGCATCACATAACATTATATAACAGTATCACATGACAACATCACAAAACATCATCACATAACAACATCACATAACAGCATCACATAACGGCATCCGATGACAGCTATAGCGTAACAGCATTGCCAAACGCACACTTCTACATTTGGCCACAGTGACTGTTTCATATGACGCCAACAATGCAATATTTCCGATAATTATTACACACAACTTTAAGCATGTGAATGCTCGTGTTCGTCGGCTCTGAACATGTTATATGTCAAGAGCCGATGAACAAGAGCAATCACAAACATAACTTGTATTTGCCTTTGTTTGTCGGAATGATTTGCTGTTTCGAGTATTATTTGCTTTACTGTTTAATTCAAACAATCTCAAGTCACTTTAGACACAATTTACGATCTGGTTCATTTGAATTAGCCCAATTAGCCACCTTGTAAACGATTTTAAATCCAGAACAGATTTCAATTTGCACAGTACGTTAGAACAATCTCGGACCAAGACATTAACGATTTAGAATTTTCGAGTTATGTTGTAGCTGCAGCCCGTGCAGGGTACATTAGAACAATCTAGTACCATAACTTTAACGATTTAGAATTTCCCAGAATGATATGTTCTATTTGCAGGGTACCTCAGAACAATCTGGAACCTTGACGTAAAGATTTAGAATTATTGAGTAATGTTCTATTTGCAGGGTGCATTACAATAATCTCGGGCCACGACGCAAACGATTTAGAATTTTTGAATTATGTTCTATTTACAGGTTACATTAGAATAATCTCGGACCACCACGTAAATAATTTAGAATGTTTGTGTAATGTTCTATTTGCAGGGTACATTAGAACAATCTCGGACCAACATGGACATCTTGGTATCCACTCTCAGTTCCCCCGTTTCCTCCAGCGGTTACGGTTCGGCGGAAGAGGACCACTCCCTGCTCATTCCGTTTCCAGATCTTTCCAGCAGACGTTACGCTCCGCTGAGTCCGTCCTCGGACTCCGGCAGCGGAATCTTTTCCTTCGCTTCCAATTCCTCCTCGTCGCTGCAGTCCGCTCAGGATGACCTTCTACCGGAAGCACTCGGCACAATCTTCGGGGATCTTCTGGAGTTCGAGAAGGAACTGCCCCATCTGGATCTGACCTGCGGGCTGAACTTTTCCGACAATCAGGTCACTGATCCGACAAACTCCCAAGTAAATAAAGAAAACAATGACCACTTGAATGACCACATAAATGACCACATAAATGTCCCGAACGACTTCGACTGTCTCAGTGACCTCTACCGCTATTTCCAACCGGATGGTGTTGACTCGGGCGACCTAGAAGGTTGCGACTATTCGACCAACATCGATCCAACTTCTTCGATCGACCTGGAAGAAGAAACAGGTTCTGAGGGGTCGGCAGAAGGTCCGGAAGACAGAACGTTGGTGCTTCTGCTTCGTAACACAAAGCCATCACCTCTTATATCGACACAGTCTAGAGCTACGGAGGAAACATCAAACATCGACGAAGTGTATCCTGTTAGGAGCTTCACCAACGCTCAAACTTTACCCAACGGAGCATCCACCAAAGTGGAAGGGCTGTGTCGACCACTCAACGATTGTCTCGAACATTCGACGGGTATTGGCCGTGACGAGAAGGTACCAAAAGAGATAGCAGCCTTGCATGAGGAAGAGGAAATCAAAGGCCGCGACGACAAGTCATTCACACTACTATTCGAGCTCATATCCAGCGGTGCCGGAAAAGCTCCACCTTCCGCGTCCTTTCCGGAAAAGAATCCACTCCTCGGCGGCCCAGCTTCCACAGAGCTTTCCAAGAAGGAACTACCTCAGGTCCGCTTTCCATCGGAATCCCCACCATCGACGTATCATCAACCAAAGCAATCTCCGTTGTCCGCTAGAGGGCAGGTTCGTTCCTCGGATGCGGCAAGTCCATCTAAAACGAATCCATCTCCATGTACAGTGGTAAACAATGGTCGTAAGTCCGTCTCTCCGTCGTTAAGCCACGATCCAACTCTACCGAGTCCAATTCAGAGGACAGCTGGAGTCAGGCGAGTCCACTCCGAGCTCGACGATCATAGATACTCCACCACAGCGCCTGAAAGCGATCCAGCTCCTCCGTCGAAGTCAGCCAGAACGAGCAACGAGGTCGTTGACAGCGGAACTGGGAAATCAACCGGAAGTACAAGGATCGCCGCGACCGGAAACGGAAACAGACGTTCGGAGAAGACGATACTGGAGACATTTCTCCTAACTACGGAGAAACTCCACGCCAATAAAGGGAGCGACGCCATGTTGGCGGAGGACCGCATCGCACGGCTCCACTCTGGCCGGCATCGCGTGCTTCCCTCGGTCAAATCCTCCTCTTCCGCTTCCCACTCAACATCCTCCTCATCCTCTTCCTCATCCTCAAACAGATCTTCGGTCCTCGAGAGACTTCTGACCGAAAAAGGTCGAATTAAACAAGAGTCGAGCACGAACAAAGAAGATCGAAACTCGACGACTATGCATCATCGGAAAGATACCGCCAAGGACGTACGTCACGCAATAACCGCAAACGCAGCAGCAGCGACACCTAGCGTGTCAAATCCAATGGACAGCAATTACGAACAGTTCGAGAACAGTCATTTCGCACACGATTCGATTACGTTGCAATTGGGTCTACTCAGCGACGATCTGAACGACAACGTCTGGACACCATCCAGTGTAGACGACAAGGTAACTGTAAATTATAGACGTAAATGTAATCGTAAGCGTATATTCAAGTACCATTATTGGCGCAAATGTAGGAGCAAGTGTGAATGCAAAAGTGCAAATGCAAGTATAAATATAAGCGTAATTTTAAGAATAGGCTTTAACGTAAGTGTAAAGCGTGAGTGTAAGCGTTAGTTTAAGTACTAACGTAAGTGTAAACGTAAGTGTACATGCAGATGCATGTAGGCCTATAATCATACGTGCGAAGCCGGGGAAAAGCGACTACTACATTTATAAATATACATAATTATACTGTATGTATATATATATATATATATATATATATATATATATATGGCTATTTATATAGCGCCTAAACAGAACCTCACTGTTGTAGGTTGTCCACGGGTGATGAGTATTGCAACAGCTTTAGGTTGAGTCTATTTCCTAAGCTATTCACACATGTAGCATGACTATCATTCTAACAAGAGTCAGCAAAACCAGCGAAATGTCACAAAGAGCAAAACAGCAAAAGCCGACAACAGTTTCTTGTGGCGAAAGACGTTTCAGAGAGTAACAGCAAAAGGCCGGGAGAAAAAACAACTGGTCGAAAGAGTTAGAAGGGTGGTCTCACAGAACCACGACACCAAAATCCAGTTTGAACACGAATTAAGGACAACATATTTTTATAAGTCCGACGTTTCTCGTGAAATAATCGACAACAAAATTATCTAATAGCAATGACAATAATGATAACGGGCATCCATTCGACAATAATTATTAACGTTGGCAAACTGATTCACAAATAGCCTATGAGGTAGACTTTTTAAAGGTGTCTAATGGAAACACTAGATTATCAATTGTTTAACGACATCTTTCGGCTATTACAACCTACAATAAATCAGTGCACTCAGTCATATCCCAAAATTTCCGCCACTGCCAGTACTCTGGTATTGCCAGTCCCTAGCCTAGAAAAATCTGGAGGGAGACACTAGTCATCTTCGTTATGTCTCAGCGTCTTTATATGCAATTAGCCAACCAATCACTGGATAATACCCGATTAATATTAAGTTGCGCATGGTTTTCGCAAGCGGTTCTGATAGCCGTGAGATGTTGTTAAACAATGATTAATCAAGTCTTTCTATTAGACACCTCTAAAACTGTTTCCACCGTGGCTATATATAAACCGGTTTCCCAACGTTAACAAGTACTTGTCTTCAGCAGATAATGTTGTGTAGTCATCAGTTCTATTTGATACTGTTTTAACTTCACCTTTCTCCGTATTCTCTTAGTGCCAGTCTGACGTCTGGAAAAAGGAGGAGGTCGACTAATCATTTTTCTTACGATACATCCTGCATGCCAAACAGTAACCTCCTATACAATAGGCCGTAGGCCTATGTAACAATAGGCTATTTATATAGTCTATGTGGCTATTTAATTTGCTTCTTTAAAGAAACGCACAGAAACAGTCGCACCTGGATATCTGCGGTGCATCTTGCGAGTGGGCCTAATATTCGTTTCCGTCGCAACTATCTTTTACTGACTGATCTTTTGGATGTTGACCTGATTTCGGCTTAGTTTTGATGTGCCATCGGCTGATGCCTTGTGCATTAGACACCGGCGCAATAGAAGTCGCTAATTACACTGACAATTAATGTTCTTCTTCGTTCAGGTGTTTTCAAACGAGATGGAAGCAATCATTGGTCAGAATCTCAATCCGAATGATATCTGGATGCATCAGTACATCAGCGACCTCTTGTGAATGCCATTGCACACAACTATTACGGCGTGGTAAGTATAAAGGACTGCAGCTGGTTTTGATGTTATTCTCCTGCCATAGTTCAGATGTACATGCACAGCCATATTGGACAGAACATCTTGTGCAGAACTTTCCTATTATTAGATTAGATTAGATTAGATTAGATTAGATTAGATTAGATTAGATTAGATTAGATTAAGCTGCTTCTGGACTTTTATGAAAAGGCATTTTAGAAATTTAGGAAGCCCTCAAAAGTTCAGAAGTTGCCTGTGTGTGTGTGTAGCTAAAGCAGGTGAGATAAGATGATATAAGACAACGTTGGCCTAGATTACATAAGTAAATATAAGATCATTCATATCAGGTCAGCTACTAAATCTCTTCAATGGATCTCGCCTTAATAACTGTTGATTGGATATTGATTGGTAACTTATCGATTGTTGACTCTGTCGCAGGGGTGGACTGGGGAGTTCAAGCGGCCCGGGAAAAAAACAAAAAGCGGCCCTAACTTCATGACTTTTATTTTCTTTGTGCATTTTTTCATGCATACCCGAGGGCCAGTGACCTCCAAAGTCATGGGTCACTTTACAAATTACATTATGCAATAACAAAAAACGATAAATCGCATATATAATTTATAATTATATATAAAATATTAAGAATGCGTCAACTCAAGTTATAAATCAATTTATTCGGACTCACTGTGATGGTATTATTGCTGTTTATAGTATTAGCAACTTCTTTAAGCCGGGTGCCATTTCGGCTACATGATCTATAATTGTGTCATTATTCAGTTCACTTAAAACATCGGTTTCTGTTGACATAAGCATAAAAGCTTCAAGGTGTGTAGATGACAATGAGCTTCGCAAGCGATTCTTAATGTATTTCAATTTAGAGAAAGATCTCTCACAAGCTACTTGGGTAGACGACAGAGTCAATAAAAGTTTATATGCACTAAAGAGATGCTTGTATGCTTGCCCATAGAAACTGTATTTATGTAGTACAGAAAAGCAGCAAACAGGACATTTTTTGCAAAATTTGCATTTTCGAAGTTCCTCACTTTTATCCACAACTTGGTCGTCCCAGTGTTCATGTGGCGAATCTTCACTTTCACTGACGCTGTCCTCTACTGAATCATCGAACATTTGGAGAAGGTATTCGTCGGGGACAGAATTTTTAAATTTGTCCCATTTCTGCGCAAAGTCAGTTAGCTCTTCTCTGAGATTAGTCGCTGTGGCGCTTTCATCGAATTTAACGAGAATACTGCTAAGGCGCTGCATCGCTGATGTAGCCAAACCTTGTTGTTTAATATCTTCAAAGTTCTGTGGATCAAGACAGGCAATATCTGCGAATAAGGAATCGTGACTTTCAAATCGCTTTTCAATAGCTTTTACAATTTTGTCCATGATGCAATTATGAACTTCAATGCGATATCTGTCCGCTGCATTATTTCCTACTACTTCGTGCGTTTTTCTCTCATCAGACATCACTTTTGGTTTGTGTAAACGTTTCTCTACAAAATTTTCCTCAATGGTAATTTCAACATTTTCTTCTTCCAACTTGTTATTAGCCCAGGACACAAATCGTTTGGCACTGTCGAGAACACCATCGAAATCTCTTGAAATATTTTTTAACAACTTAAGAGTACAGTCTACATTACGGTATGCTTGCAGTGCATCCATTCCGGCGGTTTGTAAATAATTAGAAAGCGAGCCTGTGTGGTGGAATATTCGTAGGTATAGTTTTGCAGTGACAACCGTTTCAAACTTGATAAACTTATCCAGTAAAGTTTGAGCTGTATCCCTGATTTTTGCATTGAATGCGTCCGATGCTGCTAGTTCTTGTAACGTATAAATCAATTCAATGAACAATGATGAGTTTGGATCATCAAAATTTCCAAATACTTTTTTCAACGCACTTTCTTTGGCCCACCATCGCGTTTCACCAATAACATTTAATCTTTGGTGTCTAGATTTCTGTTGGTGATCGACCCAAACATCCATTCTTTTATACGATTCTCTAAAGAACACCGCACATGCGTTAAGCAGTTGAAATAGGCTAATTGAAGAGGTTGTGGTTTGAGTGGTATCACTGAGAACAAGATTCAATACATGTGCGTAGCACCAGACATGAATTTGATGAGGTGCAACGTCACTCAGCCATTTCGTAAACCCATTGTATTGTCCTTGCATATTGGCTGCCCCATCTGTAGCATTGCCGACACAATATTCAATATTTATGTTACATTCAATGAGCTTCTCTTGAAATAATTCAAACATACCCTTTCCAGTAGAAGATGTACAGTTTGCAACGCATATCAATCGCTCATGAACTTTATCTGTTACATATCTTATAATTATTGAACATTGGTCCTTCACACTTACATCCTGAGTTGTATCCAATTGAACGGAAAACATACCGGCAGATTTAATTTCCTCCGAAATGGTTTTCTTTATTATTTTTGTCATTGCATCAATGATATAATTCAATGTCGTCTTCGATATGAGGGTAATCAAATTTCCTCTCCCCTTATTCGCCAAATTAGATGCATGTCTATCATTACTTCTCCCAATAACTGTATCAAGATGTTTTTTAATTACTGGGTCAAATTTTGACAAGAGTAATAATATTTCCAAGAAATTTCCATGATCGATTGTATCGTCGTTTAATGTATATGCAGCATCATTTTTTGACCGATAACTGAGACCACGTTTTCCAATCATTTTCAGAATCTCAATTACTCTTTCCAGCACTTGTCTCTTTTCTTGAACTTCTTGGTACCTTCGTTTACTTTGCTGAGAGAATAAAATGCTATCAATGTCTCTTCCACTTACAGACATTAAATGAGCTTCCACACACTTCTCGTGATATTTGCTGTTTTCATGTTCCTCTATTCTTTGATGCACATGTTTCCAGGAATTCATTCCCGTTGTGAATGAGTTCATATCGTCAGTCTTGCCATATGCTAAGCATACTGTGCAAAACAATGCTTTAGATTCTTTACAGTATGACACCCAATTCCTATTGATACCATTGCTTCTGAAAAATACCCGATACGCATTTGTAAATGGTAGATCAGTTTCACTCACACTAGGTTGTATTGGGTGAAATTTAAAAAACGATTGTAAAGTATTCTGTCGAGGACGTTTGAAATAGTAACTGGTGTTTTTATCATCGATAACTGAAGTTTCTGTCACTTCTTCTGAACTATCATTCTCGGCATTTAGATCTGCCACTGCCAGCGTTGTGTTGTCAGTTAACTCCGACGGCTCCGTAACATTTTCTAAATGTAAGGTGGGAATAAAGTTTGTTGGCACGACTGATTGGACCGAATGCTGATTGTTTTCATCGTTTCGATTTGTGTCGGGTTGTTTACTTGCAGAAGGTGTTTGTTGAGAGCTGGTGTCTTCAGTTTGAATTGGAGTGGCTTTAAATAAATCGACTAGATTTCGGCATTTAGCTCCATCTTTACCAAGAATCTTTAGTTTCTTATCTCTTACTTTCTCCGCACCACCTTTACATTTACGTTTCGGATTTATATCACTCATAACCGTAACATATCTTATTTAATTAATATTACTTATTACTAACTAACAAATTTAAAAGAAATTTTATCAAAACAAACTCAGTGGAAGACGCCGGAAGTAGAATGGAAGATGTAAATTCTTATCTAACATGGCGGCCGCTGGCTGTACGGAGCACTGTAGGTAAGTAAGTATGCATTGCTCTTTTTCAGTTAATTTACAAACCGGTTAACCGAAACTAAAAACCGGTTAACCGATGCCGCAATTTTTTGTAAAAAAACCTGTATCATCTGTACTAAATTGATTAAATTATTATATCACCGGTCCTGGCGGCCCACCGGGAATCTTCCCGGTGTCCCGGCGGCCCAGTCCACCCCTGCTCTGTCGTCATTGTAGGTTATCCATTGCAGTGGAGATGAATCCGGTGATAATTCGAAACGCTCTTGGCGAAACCGAACCAACGAGAAACCGGTTTCAGATCATGAACTATGGCAGCCAGCGACCTCTGTCGACAGATTATTTTGATTATAAAGCCTACAACACGAGTTAGAGACGCCCACGTGACTACATTCGAAGCAGATCACGTGACATCACTGGACGCTGTTGTCATGGCCCGTTGATTGTAGGCTATCCACAGGAAGAATCCACCTGGCGTCAATTATAGCTGTAACTCACTTGACTATTGTCATAAGTCAAGTGGCTATGTCATATGACTACAGTCAGCTTAACCAACTCGAGTGTAGTCATGGCAACTCAAATGACTGTAGTCATGGTAAATTATGACTGCAGCCAACTTGAGTGACTGTAGTCTTACCGACTCACGTGACTGTAGTCATTGTAACTGAAGTTGATAATATAGCCGGTGTTTGTTGAACCGTAGATTAGTAGCTTCAGCCAATGGTTAGGTTAAATGTTATAAATTTCAACCAATGGTTAAGTTTAGGGTTGAGTAGTAAGCTTCAACTATTGGGAAAGTTTAATAATTATTATGCTTGAGCCAGTATAGGTTTAGAGTTGTATAGAAAGCTTCAAGCAATGGTTAGATTTAATGCTAAATATTAAACTTCAATGAGTGATTTGGTTTACGTTTAGTGGTATAGGCCTAAGCTTCAGCCAGTGTTGAATAATAATTGAATTGCGTCTTAGTAGTCACTGTTTTTACGACACAGATATATTGTGAGCATTTGCCAAATTTGAATTGCATCCGAAGTCAGTTTTAAAATAGAATTGCTTGGATTCTATCCGCGTACAACATAGAGGTCGTGATAGATGTAGGACCTTATAACTTAGAACTGAGTTGTGTTTGTTTGGTACGACTTTTCTCCAAGTGGTGTTTCCATTAAATCAGAGTTTCCCCTTGGTACAATTTTCCTTTAAGTATAGGCTAAGCACTGTTTCAGTTGATTGGCTTAGCAAACATTCTCTCTACCTAAGTCCAGCTTATTTAGATAATTGTAATTAGACAGTTAGACAGCATTACTTCAAGAAACAATTATCAGCTATCTGAGCTAGCCAACTGCAATGTTAAATGATTATAATTAAGAGCAGAAATTACATCAGTTAGCAATGAAATGCACAGAGAGCTGGAGGAGATCTCAGTGGAGGCCCACGCACACACGTAGCGCCCAACTAACGGATTCCTATCTATAGTTGACAGACAGATAGTTGCGTAAGTTGCGCTGTTGGGAGGTGCTTAAAAAGAGCAATATAAAATAATATCTTGGTACATTACCCAGACAATGTGATTTTCTGACCTCGTTATCTTGAAGCAGCCTCTTTTTTATATTAATTTCTACTAATTTTTTCTATAATTTGATGTGATATGATAATTTTATTTTGATATGTTCTAACGTCGGAGTTTAAAGGTTTTGTTTTAGAATGTCAGCGAATACTGTTTGTTCAAGAATGAGAATAATGATTTTAGTTGTTTTAGAATACGAGCAATTATTGTTTTGAGTAATGAGCTCTAGAATTACACTTGTAATTTTAGTTGTTGTTGAATACGAGCAAATTGTTTTAGTTGTTGTTGAATACGAACAAATTGTTTGTTTTACAGCTAGAATTATAATTTAGTTGCTTTATAATGCGGGCAAATATTTTGTTCCAGACTTAGAATTAGGATTTTTGTTTGTTTAATGCCTGTGTTTGAAAGCAATGCTGTTTTACTTGTTGATGTTCAATTCAGTTTCTCGGGCATTTGACTTTATTGTTTTATAGAAACGATGTTTTGCAATCCTTGGCCTCTGTTTCAGTTTTATTCGATCTTTAATGAAGACCATAATATAAGTTACGATGACAATCTTCCTGAATCTTAAACTTGTTACTTCAGAAGCTATGTAAGGTTACGTAAGGCTACCTAAGGCTACTTGTAATCGTAACCTCAACACTTGTAAAGTGCTATTTAAAAACTAAGCGAAGGGCACCAGCTTATCCACAAGCGCTGTGTGGTTTCAAAGGGGTGGTGGTGGTGGTCGTCGTGGTCGTGGTCGTGGTGGTGGTCGTTGTGGTCGTTGTGGTGGTCGTGGTGGTGGCGGCGGCGGCGGCGGCGGCCTTATGGCTTCTAAGTCGACCTTCCTTTAGCGCCGGTCAAAAAGGTGGTCTCCCTGACGTGGCTTTTGTGTTTAGTTAAGATTTGTCTGAGCTTTACATGACAACACATTACGTTACCTTGCATAATTAAATGATAGTTGTGGAAAAACAACTAATTACACGAAATTTCGATTTTTTAGTATTAATAGAGTCGGTGAAGAGCTTTTAAAGGTGTCGAAGTATGTCGAATTATTATTATTATTAGTCATAGTAGAAATTTCAAGGACTTCCTTTGGCTTCCAGTGACCAGCTCTGTAACACGAGTAGGCCTACGAACTTCTCCAACTTCATGAACGAAAGTTTGAGTGTATAGAAAGTTTGATAGTTTGAGTGTTGAAAGTGTCGAAAGTGCTCGAAGTTGGTCGGTTAGTAGCTGTTTGACGACACTGTCATAATCGTAATCGTAATCAAGCATTTATATAGCGCCACTCAAAACAGAGGCGCTCCCGACCCGAGCCAGTCTCATAACAAAGATGATTAGCGTCGTCCTCCTCCTTTCTCCATACTTGGGACTGGCACTGTCAGTGTTCAAAGTGGTTGAACGTCCGAGAGTATAGCACTCGTGAACAGCTATGTAAAGATGTTTATGCAGATTTTTGCATTATCCTGTGGTTAACATCTTATGGCTGCTGGAGCCGTTGACGTCAACCTTACCTAACACATTAACCAGTATCTGATGTTAGGTTCTTAGAAACCTAGTTTTGATGAATTCGTGTGGCTTCCAAAACCATAGACTTCAACTTTACGCTGTATTAATAAAAGAAACACTAGAATTTTTTTCATTTCTCCGTTTTTAGCGACATCTCATGGCAACATCGGTCATGACCGATCACTTTGCATCATACATGTATTAACAATTGCACAAAGACAATGCACATTAAACTATGCAGATATCTAACATTATTGTAATTATACATGAAAAATTAATATGATCTATTGAAACACTTCTAATAGCATTTCCCAATTCAAATGAATTGATCGCAATATTTTACTCAAGTTTGTGGCTGTCATTTTTAGCTTATCACCTGACCCATCTATTCAGGATTAAACGAAAATCTCATAATAGGCCCTAAATAGCATTATTTGTAAGCGATTTAAAGGTGTTTAAGCAGGACGTTACATTTATCAATAGTAACTAGAACGTAACGATATCATTTGACATTAAAGTTCAGTGACGTCAATAGGAATTCTTTCGTATAATTCTTACTGCATTAGAGACTCTTACACTTTAACGCTGGCAATTGAACTGAAAGTTGTTCAAACCGGCAATTTGTTAGGCTCGCTGCAGTTTGACGACGCTGTTATAACACAGGTGATTAGCGTCGCCCTCCTCATTTATCCATACTTGGGGCTGGTAACACCAGATTACTGGCAGTGGCGGAGTTATATTATGTGGAGTTTAGTAGTTGTCAGTGTTGAACATGTTATGTCTGCCAGGACCCTGGACATCGACCTTACCTCACCCCATGTGTTTTGGATTGGAATTGAACTCAGTGGTAAACCGCATTTTATGGAATCAAAGGCCGTTGACGTCGCTAGAAATAAAATAGAAATTAGATAAAATAAAATGAGATGACATAGAAATAAATTTAATACAGTTCGCATTGCAAGACGTAAGGCCATACACGATATTCAACCTGTGGAGTTTAGTATTATTATGGAATTTAGTATTAGTAAGTTAGGCTTTTAAGAAATTATGTTCACTTATAGAGGCTAATTTCAACTGCCGAAAACTCCTAGGAAAATGACTGATTTCTCAAATGTCCATAGGCCTACATACGTAGTCAGGCTACAGCAAAAAATCCCAGAATTGTAGCTGCAGTATAAAATATTCAAGAATGGTTCTATTTAATAAAGCGACGTAAGGCTACTCGTAATTATAACCTCGAAATAGCGCTACCCATAAGCTAAGCGAAGGGACCAAGAGCGCCGAGTCTTGTAAGAAGAGGTTGAAGGCAACGATAATAATTGACTCGAGTTAATAAGCGCCAAAAAAGTCCGAAAAGTTAGTTTTTGCGACAAGTATGCATGTATGGAGGCCCATGTATGTAGGCATGTATGTATGTATGCTTGCATGACATGATTGTATGTAAGAATGAATGTGTTTGTGTGAATGTATGAACGTGTAATGCATGTGTGTATGCATGTGTAAACAATATACGAATGTTTATGAATGTATGTTTGCATGTACATATGGTGTCTGTGTGTCTGCGTTTTGTCTGCTGCCTGTCTCTGCTTGTGTCGGTCGGTCTGTCTCTTTCTGGCTGCCTCTGTATGTCTGTGCCTGCCTGTATCTGTCTGTCTGTGTCTGTATGTCTGTAATCGTCATATTACCTGTCCTGTTGTTTAATGTTGCCTGGTCTGCACATCAGCCCGATATTCTCTCCAAACGTCTGAGAACAAAATGTTTCATCTCTGTGTGGCAGAGAGCCACGATTTGTAATTCTTACAAATCACTTATTAACACAGACTACCACAGTGTGCCTTACACGGCCCCCTACTGTCAAGATGTCTACGTCTTCAGTAGAAGCACATACGCGTTGTATTTCATACACATGCGTACATACAGGCCCTATGCATAATTATACACATACAGAAGCGCAGTAGCACTGATTGTATTGTATTGTATTATCGTTTATTCAAAACTGGCTGTTATAACGCAGCCAACGACAAAGGTGCGTAACTTATGGTTATAATAAAGGAGTTTAGACTAATTATAGATATGGATAATGTTCATATCTGTAGGCCTACTAGATTATGTATTGTTAATCTCTGGTCACTGCTTGAGTGTTTGCCAACCAGATCCTTGTTCTCTGAGAATAATAAGGTCTGACATTGCCCTGTAAATATTTGAGATACTTCTTTTACTGTCTGCATTAAGGGTGAACAGGGTTTTTCAGAAGCGCTGACCAACTTCAGACACTTTCTATGCGTCTATAGTTTCTTCTTATGATCTCAGAGATGCATAAAATAATAGCCTACATTTAAAATTACATTACAGGAAGCCTTAGTGAGTTGCTGCTGGGAAGTACCAATTTATTCCGAATATGAATATGAAGACCTGTGATGCAGAGAGTTGCAGATTATAAACGCTACAAAGGCTGTCTTGTCTCTCTAGACACTGGACTCGGACCTCCAATCATCCAATGGACATGGATCTCTGATACAAAGCAGCGCTCGTGAATAAGCTAGTGCCTTGCGCTTAGCTTTCAAATAGAGCTTTACATAATTGGAGGTTGTGATTACGATTACAGCTAATATCCAGTATTTAGCAACATGTATTTAATATGCATTCAGCAACGTGCAATGGTTTCCAAGGCACTTTAATAAATACTGTAACTCCAAAATCTACCGCTTGAACACAACTTACTAAGTAAGTAAGTAAGAATATTCTTTATTTGACTACCAGCAAACGCACAGTAGCTTACAGAAAAATAAATAATACAAACATTTATGCAAAGTCATATAACATTCTCATAATAAAACTTCTTTTAGCAAAGGCATCAATTCTAGGTAGGGTGAGATTATGTGGTCTGGGTCGCGTATTGTATGGAGTGACCTTACGGGGAGGGAGGAGGTCGTGAAGGACGTGACAAGGGTTTGAGAGAATTGAACGGAAAAGAGTAGAATCAGCTCTAGAACAGTGTTTGTCGAAACTAGGAAAATCGGCAGGGAGTAAGCCTGAACGGGTCAATTTTCTCAGAATACCGTTAAGTCGTTTACGCTCCACTACAGTGGCAAATCCCCACCAAACAGGGGAGGCATAAAGTAGCCGTGCGAGGGTAGTAGCTCTAACAACTACTATATTCTACAGTCGATGCAAAGCTAATGTTAGCCTATACATGAAAAAAGTGATCTCTGGGAAGCACTTCAAATGAATAATTGACTATCAAGTTTGTGACTGATCGCATATTTTGAATGAAGTAGAAGGAGTCGCGGTCGATTGGCGATTAAAACGAAAATTCCTATTATATAGCGTCGTTCATGGACGATTTAAAGGTGTGGTAGCCTAGCGGATCGTAACTTTTCAATTATAGTAAGCAGAATGCAACGACATTTCTTGTCATCAGAGGACGTTGTAGTTATTTTTCGTACAAATTCCTACTACATTAGAGACTCTTACACATTAATTTTTTTCTGGCGACTGAATAGAATGTTAATCACGCACGCAATTCGTTAGATTAGTTGCTGTTTGACGACTCTGTGTCGTAACAATGATAAATAGCGTCGCCCTCCTCCTTTGCGCAGACTTTGGACAGGCACAAGAGACCGGGTCGTGGCGGTGTTATATGTGGAATTTAGTAGTTTAGAAATGTTTAACGACATCTTTACCTTACCCCATGTGTTTTGAGACTAGGAGGATTGGGATTGGAATGGATCCAAGAGGTTAACGAGCTCTAATGGTATGAAAGGCCGTGGTAATTGTAGTTGAACATTTATATAGCGCCACTCAGAGATTCAGAGGCGCTTCCGAACAAAGTCAGTGATGTCACTAACAAATGACAGTCTTCAGGAGTTTCCGACTGCCATAGGCCTACAGTTAAATTCGACTCCTGACCTTGACTTGTTTCCTATTGAACATTGTTATGCCATTAGTTTTTTTTTGTTTTGGCTTTCTTTCATTTGACCCAATGAACTTTAACCCGCCGTCAATTCAGTAGACTTTGTCGACATTCACCATAATGATGTGGCCTATCAACAATGACAGTTAGGTAAAGGGTGACATTTACATTACGCTTTTTCTTAGTATTCTGGCGTCTTTGACTCTTACAGACGCTGTTTTGTTGTTCTGTTGTTGTTCTTTGCTTCGCGAAGTCGTCTTTTGTCAGCTTTATTCTTTTTCGTCTTCTTAGTTTAGAGTTGGGTATCCAGTTTTCCCTACAGGTTGTCGTTGGTTGGATCCATTTCTGCTTCTTCCTCCTTTGTGGTCTTAATATTAGACGAAGGATGCTCATCAGAGGAAGACGTTCCTTCCTCCACCATCTTGTCCCGGGCGCTCTCGTCACTGCTAGGGCTGTATATTAAATTCAGTCTTCGGCTTTTGCCTTTGCGACGAGTCATCTTTTAACAGTAAACCCCACAGGATCGAACCAGACTCTAGCGAATAAACGCATCTGATAAATTATGGCATCGGTAGAACACCGACCGTTCCACGCTATTTCAGTTACACTCGACAATTGGGAATCAAGACATCGATTAAGCGAAAATCCCATTTATATAGCATCGGTCATAAACGATTTAAAGGGGTCTAAGCGAATCATAACATTTATCAATTATTATACTAGAACATATTAAAGGCGATTTCTTATCATCAAAGGTCGTTGTCAATCTTTTCTTTCGTGCAATCCTTACTGCATTGAAGACTCTTACACATTAACCTAACGATTGAGTGGAAAGCTAATTACGTAAGCAATTTGTTTGGTTAATTATTGCTGTTTGACGACGCTGTGTCATAATAATTATGTGTATGTATTAATGTGTGTATGTAATGAATGTGTATGAATGAATGCATGCATGTATGGGTATTTGTATGTCTGCGTATTTGCGTCTCTGTCTGCTGTATGTCTCTGTATCTCTCTGCATCTGTCTGTTTATGTCTGTCTGTCTGTCTGTCTGTCTGTCTGTCTAGTCTGTCAGTAAGACATCATATTAGCCTATAATTATGTTGTCGTGTTTACGTAATTGCTTACGTAGTTTAATGTTTCCTGTTTAATTCTTATTGCATTAGTGCTTCAGCCCGAAAGACTCTCAAAACCTCTGAAAACAAAATTTATCTGATGGGCAGAGAGCCAAGATTTGTAGTTCTAGCAAAGCTCCTTTAAAGACAGACTACCCCCCCCCACCCTGACATTGCACTGCTCTCCAACTGTGAAGTCATCATCATCATCTCTAGTAGCACACAGGCGCTATATTGAAAGGAGCCCTGGTCACTGGAGCGTATATTCGACATACTCGAGCTGGCACTTGTTTAGATGCTTGTTCTCTGAGATTATGGTCTCACATTGTCCTGAAAATATTCTATATCTTTATGTAACTCTCCGCGGTAGTGTGAGCGCGTCTCTTAATCACTAAGCTTACTTTTACACTTTCTATTTCTGGCTCCTACTTATGTTCTCAGAGCTCATAATTATAATTACAATAAAATTAAAAGTAGTCCTAGTGAGGTGCTGCTGGTAATTTATTCCGAGTGTAGAGTTGAAGATCCGTGATGCAAAGATTCGCGGATTATTAAGGAAATAAATGATGCCTCCTCTCTCTAGTCTCTCAGGCAACCGGACTCGGACCCCCACTGGACGTCGATCTCTGGATATGAGGCAGCGCTCGTGAATAAGCTGGTGCCCTGCGCTTAGCTTAAGAGTAGAGCTTTAGAAGTTTGGATATTACGATTACAACAAATATCCAGAATTTAACATGTATTTAGCAACATATTATATGTAACAAGCATTCAGCTACGTGCCCCGGGTTCTAAGACCTGATTTCACATATTAAATAAATGCTGTAGCTTCGAAATCTACCTCTTGAACACAACTTACAACGAGGATTATGCAGTCGATTGGCAGCAAATTATACATAAAAATAGTGATCTCTTGAAGCATTTCAAATGCATTGACCTTTAAAATTAATGTCCTTGACCGTTTTAACCCAGTTAGAATATAATTATAATTATAAGTAGCGAACAAAGACTAAACGAAAATCCCTGAGTATCCTCTCATATTGTTATATTGCGTCGTTGATAAGCGATTTAAAGGTGTCTAAGCGGATCCGAACATGTATCAATAGTAACCAGAATGTGTGGACTTTTTTGTCATCAAAGTTGGTTGTCGATAAAAAAGATTTTCCTACAATCCTTACTGCATTAGAGGTTCTTACACATTTTATGCTGGCGACTGAATGGAATGTGATCACGGAGGCAATGTATAAGGTTAGTTGCTGTTTGACGACGCTGTGTCATAGGTCATAACAATGATGAGTAGCGTCGCCATCCTTCTTTATCCAGCTTGGGACTGGCACTACAAGAGAACGAGCAGTGGCGGAGTTATATGTGGAATTTAGAAGTTTTTCAAATGCTTAACGACAAACTTTTGGCTGTCAGGCCCGTTGACATGGATCTGACGTAACCCCAAATGTGTTTTGAAACTTTGTGGATATGGATTGGCTACAAAAGGTCAAGCACATCTTATGGCTGTTGACGTCGTTAGAAATAAATTAATACAGTTCTCATTGGAAGACGTAAGTTAGTGCACCGTGTTGTCGTATTCTACCTGGTGACTTTAGATTTATGTGGTGTTTAATATCAATAAGTAGAGCTTTAAAAAGGTATCTACACTTAGGCCCTACAGCCTATTTTCAACTGCCGAAAAATCGGAGAATATTTTCAGATTTCTATAGTTCTTTTTTTTCAAATGTCCATATAGGCCCTATAGGCCTAGTCTACTTACTGCAAATATCCCAGAATTGTCGTAGCAACATAAAATATTCACAATTTTTGTTAATATTAGTTCACAATTTGCAATGATTTCTCTGCTACGGAACACGCGTCACGACAATAATTATGAAGCCGAACGCTTTCCATAAACGTGACTTATTTTTTACGACAACGGCAAAGCTGTTGTTAGCTTTCAGTCTAAGTATAGGTTAGCCGATAGGCTTTTCAGTTAAAAGTCTCTAACTGCAAAGTTTAGAATACCCCCACGAGAACGAATCTGGATAAACTTGGGTAATCACAGATCCCTCTGGAACATTTTGTGAGTTAAAAGGAGCTATATCATCGTAGTTTATCGCAGTGAATTTTTTACATGGCTTCTGAACAACTTTGAACGTCACACTGGATTTCTTAAGTGAATAGAAGATATGTTAAGAGCGTTGTAAACAGCCGCCATGTTTCGTATTAGCTGTCGAGGAAAAGTGAAGCGCATTCTGGGTTTAGGAGTGGCACTGTTAGTAATCGTGCAATTGGTCAGGATTACTGTGTATGGCGGTATACGTGGTAGCACAGAAATGGATGTCGGTGATGTTCCTGATGTTAATGAGAAGATTTGGCCCCCGCCTTCTGAGAATAATCCGAATGAGAAAGTCTTGCCATTCACTTCTAAGAGTAAAGAGAAAGTCTTGCCCTTCACTTCTATGAGTAAAGATAAAGTCTTGCCCTCCACTTCTAAGAGTAGGCCTAGTGAGAAGATCTGGCCCATACCGAAAAGATGGTCGAACGGACTTGATGAAGACATCGAAGAGATGGGAGAAGAGGAGCTGCAGTCTGAGGAGGAAGTAGCTGACCATGGACATGCTGGGTCGAAGAAAAGAAAGGAGCTGGAACATCCGAGGGAAAAGCAGGGGGAGCTGACAGAGGAGGAAGAGCTCAAGTTCTTGGGGAAGCTCCTCGCGCGAGATGATAAATTGGATCCGGATGAGGACAAATTGACAGGATCGGAAGTGGATGGGAATCCGGAAGATGAACGAATGGAAAAGGATGAGGAGTCCGAAGATGAGGATGGTGATGATGAGAAAATAGAGTTGAGACGTCTGGAGAAGATGCTGGACTCCGACGAATGGTCAGACTCGGCGAAAATAAAACAAAAGAATCTGGAAAAAGCAAAACCATTGACACACAATTACAACAAGGCGGTTGGACAAGTTGGCGTCCCAATCAAACACGCCGCTAATCAGGCAGGAAAGGAAAGTAAGTCTATACCGAAGGAAACAGAAGAATTCGGGAAGAACACGGAGGAAGAGGAAGAACTACCGGAACAGGAAGTAGACGGAGAACAGGAGGAGAACGAAGAGATGGAAAAACCCAAAAGGAAGTCTCCTCAAATCACCATGACCTCCTACCGAAAGGACAACTCGGATGACCGGATTCACGTGGACACGTCACGCCCAATTCTGAACCGACACACCTTCCGGTACCTCATCACTGCCCCAGACGTCTGTAAAGGTTCCAAGGTCTTCGTAGTCTGCTATGTCCACTCAGCCGTACAGAACTATAAGCGCAGAAAGCGCATCCGACGAACCTGGGGCAACCGGAACAACTATCCGGGTATCGAGATCAGGGTGGTGTTCTTTGTTGGGCTGCCCCACCTCGACACAACCGACGGCAGACTCGTCCAGCAGGATCTCCTGCTCGAATCGAAAGCTCACGGGGACATCGTCCAGGAGGATTTCGTGGACGATCACAGGAACCTTTCTCACAAGGGAGTGGGCGCTCTCAAGTGGGTATCGACCTACTGCAACCACGCTGCGTACGTTCTCAAGACGGATGACGATATGTTCGTCAACATGTACGTCATCCTCAACCACCTGCGGAATCTCCACGCTGCGAACTTCAGGAGGCGTTTGATGCTGTGCTATGTCTACTGGCGCATCGAGGTCGGTCGCGATGCGGGCGTTTCGAAGACTTACTTTCCGAACAACACCTACCCTCCGTTCTGCTCTGGAATGGGGTTCGTAATGACGACAGACGTGGCCGTGGCACTCCACGAGGTATCTCCGCACGTTCGGTTCTTTGCGTTGAACGAGGTTTTCATTGGTGGGGTACTTCCAGCTGCCCTACACGGAGCTGTCAATCACACGTCGTGGGCCAGAACGTACTGTGCGCAATACGAAATGGGGATCTACACGCACCCCACTGAGTGGTACAAGTACACATTCACTCACACCCATGATGACAAACTGATCGTCAAAACGTGGAGAGGTTTGTCGGATATTGTGAGGAATCGAACGATACCACGACCTTCGGTGATCAGGCCGGGTCTCCTGGCGGATGTATACAGGCCTCTTAGTGAGTTGTTTCCTCCGCCGTAAGGGTTAGCGCCTGATGGAGTGACCTTTGAATTGAATGTAAATTTTGGGTGATTTTTGGTCGTTGCTTATCTTCGTGTTGTTGACTGGCTTTGTTCGTGTCTTTTCACTAATTGGTTTCAGCGCAGATTTCAGCGTAGGTTTTCATTAGCATAAGTTTCTCCAAATTGGCTTCAGCATTTCCTTTCCTCAGTACGTTTATGGAATTTGGTTTTAGCAGTAGGCCTATAGCCTAAGTTTCAGCGTATACGTTTTCGTCAGTATGTTTAAGAAATTTGTTTTCAGCAGTATACGTTTAAGAAATTTGTTTTCAGCAGTAGGTTTAAGAAATTTGTTTTCAGCAGTAGGTTTCAGTGTAGGTTTTCATGAGTAGGTTTAAGAAATTTGGTTTCAGCAGTAGCCTATATAGGTTTCAGTGTAGGCTTTCATCAGGTTTCAGCAAACGATCAGCGTAGGTTCAGAAACTGGTTTCATTAACACGTTCATCAGTTGGATATAATTTTGTAAATATTTGTTACTGATAACCTATTTGTATAACGTCAACACACACACTGACAAGCATCAATATATAGAGCTTAATAATTCTGTGTAAAGGACTGCAAGGCTCGTGCACATTGATTGATGTGTGTAGGCCTATGTTGGCTATAATTTATGTATGTGTGTAGTTGGGCTTTTATAGAGCGCATGAGCAAGAAACTCTCAAAAGCGTTGAAATTGAGGTAGGCCTATGCTCTAACAATGAAGCTAACCAGGCAAGGTGCGTTTTATTGAAACACAAAGACCAACGGTTTATTTGCAGAGGAATCTATACAGGCCCCTGTCTATTATAACAATCTAAGCCATCTTTTGATGTACTACTTTTGTTCGGACTCTATTTAGTGTGCTTACGGTTCGTGACCATAAAGCAATAGGTTTAATATTACATTCAAAACCTTCGCAATATTTCACTCAACCGTGAGGTTGCTATACAGATAGATGGCCAGCCAGGCCAGAAGCTGTCAACAGTGCTCTGATACGGCCATTCACTCTTAAAGGAGATGTCTGCCTAGAGTTATGAGAGCCATCACTAGAGTGGCTATGGAACGCCAACAGACATAAAATATCTGGTGTCAAATCATGACTCCATTCTGCAGCGTAACATCAGCTTCATACTCACTGACTAACAAATGAACCAATTGATGAATGAGTGAATAGATAGATAAATGAATAACTGGCTCAATGAATAAATAAATAAATTAGTTAATGCTGAGGAGCTTTCATTGTCGTCTACCACCAGACTTAGTTTAAAAGGTCACGACAGTGCCTGGCCTTGTAGGCCTGCCAATTGCTGCCATAGTGATTGCCCTCAATTTCTGTGCAGATGATATCTATGAGCATTAGGACTACATGACCGTGATAGAATTACACGAATTACATCCAAGTGCGCCACTGTTGTCAGTCCAAAACTCCCTTGGTGTCACATTGAGAGGTGCAATGGGCATACAGCATAAATCAGTGTCCCAAACCTGACATAGTTGTGCACATAGGCGTAGCTACATGGAGGCACGAGGAGGCATTTGCCTCCTCTTGCATTTTTATATACTGGAAATTCTATTGACCATGCAATGACCCCAATAACCAGGATTTTGCCAATGGTATGTGAAGTTGCCTCCTCTTGAATTTAAGTCTGGCTACGCGCCTGGTTGTGCAACCTTACTGCTTACATGTTCCGAAATGTGTGCATGTATAGCCTGTCTGGTAAGGACGTATGGGCAACGAATTCGAAATCGAATTTAAGGGCTGAATTCTTCTGGGGATGCACCCAGTGGCGGCGCCAGGGGGGCTAGGGAACTGCGGTTCAGCCCCCAAAAAGGAAAGGTTTTAAGCAAAAAAAGGTCGTCGCATCCCAATGGGAATAACTTACCATGGTTTTTGAGCTTTAGTCCCCCCGCCCAAACCTGAAATCCTGGCGCCGCCACCGCCACTGGATGCACCCACTGAACTTTCTCTCTGAGTACGTTCGCACCAAAGGATCCCAGAGATTATAGGCCTATAGGCCTATATGTGGAGATGGATCCGAAATCGCGAAACAAATCCTGACAGGGATTTTATTCTCCGACCTCTAGGTTTATAGTCCAGCAGGCTTAACAATAGAATATCACGCAACCCCGCGGTAATTATAGTTGAACATTTCTATACAGCGACATCTCAAGAGCAAAATATTCGAGGCGCTTACTGCGCCATATATGTAGCCTACTGGTCGGCGAGGTCTGCTTCGCAAAATGACTTGATTGTAGGCCTACCCTGCTTTCAAACTACCACCCGTGCTCGTTGGGACGTCTCGATGGCGGAAGCGCGAATATGGAATGCTCTTCCGTCCTCTGCTCGTGCCACTAATGCCGCATGTGGCTATATGGTTTTCTCTAGACTCTAAACGACGCACTTTTCAGCTGTTTGATGGCCTCGTGTTGAGCGCTTCTGAGAGACTCCCAGTGAAACTTTATAAATGTCTTAATGACATTATGACATTGCGCTACAGCATCGTCGGAAGATTGAAAGGGACAGCGAAATTCTATTAATGGAGTTCAATGTCTATTTACCTCGCTGGCGGCAACCGACGAATCATTCGACTCGTATCATTTAATAGGTCAGGTACGATGACCTAAATCAAGTTTAAACAAAATGATTGGCTAATGTTAAACTGACCTAGTTATCTGTGAAACGATTGGCTGTTGAGACGCACATATGTTTTGGTTTCACGCGGACTTCGTTCAGAGGAGTTTTGCATAGAAATAATGGATTTTTAGTTTCGCGTTTATTAATTTTGCTGATAATTACGTATTTTAGAATCGTATTTATGAGGTTGCAAAACGATGTCAGCGTCTAAGTTTTTTCGGAACTTTCTGATCTTACCGCAGATAGTAGGGCATTTCTGTCTTTCGTTGTACACTATTATTGTAAAGCGTGGTGCTTCTGCGGCGGAAAATGCCGCCACGCAACCCGCGAAAACTTAACTTACTTCTGCGGTGGATTTTTTTCCACATTTTGTCTAAAAACGAATGATTCGGTAAACTTGCGCTTTAGGGGTCCCGAATATTGACACCCATATTCGATGGGAGTATGTATTATAATCGGCCTAGTTCAATGGAAGAAGTTTAGTACTAATGGCGTCGTGAAGGTCGGTTAGGGTCAGGTTAAGCGTCGTGAGGGTCGGTTAAGGTCAGGGTTAGGGTTTGTGTTGTCATTAGAAAATCTTCAAAATCGGGACCCCTAAAGCGCAAGTTTACCAACGATTCTAACCCGGTAAAATCGTAGTTTGCGTTGCTAAATTATTTGATACTGTCACTCTAAAATGGAAGCTGGATTGATGAAAGAAATTGTTTCCCTAAATGGAAGTGGGATTGATGAAAACATTCCTGTTTTCAAAATTGAAGTTGGATTGATCGAAATAATTTTTACCGTAAATAGAAGCTGGATGGATGAAATTAAGTTTTCGATTCAATAGAAGTTGGATTGATGAAAATAATTGTTTCCGTAAAATTTTAGAAGCTGGATCCATGAGAACATATCTTTGCTTAAATAAAAGTTTCATTTGATCAAAATATTTCTTTCGTCAAATAGAAGTTGGATTGATAAAAGTAATTTTTTCCAATTAAATGGAAGCTGGATTGATGATAGTTAACATGCACATAGGTAGACTGCTTACTTACCAACGCCAAGTACGGCATTGAAGACTTTACAATAATTTAGCAACGTAAACTACGACTTTACCTCTAACCCTAGCACTGACCCAAACCGACCGTCACAGCGCCTGACCTGACCCTAACCGACCCTAACGACGCCAGTTTATAGGAAGTAACGCATTTTGAACAAAGGTTGCGCATGGGCAAAGGTCTTCCGCCACAGAATTGTGTCGAAAATGTTTCTTCTGAGGCGGAATTTTCCGCCGCAGAAGATTTCTCCTTAAATCTTCTGCGGCTGAAAATCGTGGATTCATTAATTCTGAAAATTTATATAGCCCCCCTTCAAGTAACCTACTGTGAGGTGTTCCCAGATGGTTTTGCTTGAACTGGTAACAAGAACTGCCAGGGTTGGTGTAGAAATAGAGTATTGTGTTCTTGAGCAGTGCTGATTGAATTAAGGGGCGCAAGTTTACTGGCATCGTGAGTGTCGGTGGGGTCAGCCCGAAACCCAAACCCCCAAAAACGCTGAAAATAGACAAAAGCCTGATTTCCCGAAAACAGTTTTCTAGAAAGCGGCCGAGCTATTCAAAGTTAAATTGTAAACATGACAAAGACCTAGCGTGGCCCTGATGTATATCGATATAATGCCTATTGAAATGTGTATTTGTTAATTATATTCATTCGAGTCGGACTTAGAAAATCAATTTCAGGGATCCGGCCGAAATTCCTTTCGGGGATTCGGCCCGCACCCGTGTCGGTTACGGTCAGGTTAGGCGTCGTGAGGTTTGGTTAGGGTTTGTGTTGTCATTAGAAAACCTGATACCATCCGGCATCTGCGCAGCATGCCCAATGATACTGTATAATCAGCCCACGATACTATAAGCTTGCCGCATTAAGTACGCAAGAATTTTTCATCTTATTTTGGTTTTGCTCTTTTATAGAAGTCTGTTATTTAATTATTTATATTTGTATACAGTTTTATTTACTTGTTACCATGCACAAACTATTTTCTTACTTACTTATGCACCGGTATACACATGTATCAGTCGCAGTAATAATTTCTTGTATACTTAGTTCCGGTATTAGTAATTTGGTCGCAGGTTGAGCGATCTATTTCTGTGCCAGTCTGGGTGTTCTTGTTACCAAATAATGCAAGACTCCTACATCTAAAAGTAGAATGTAGGTATTGTAGGGGAGACAATTATATCCTTTTCTGTGGCCCTTAAGATTGCAATGTACTGATCCCAGGGTCCAGGACACAGCCATTGTATTGCAGGAATTAGTGTTTACTTCCCAATACTGTTACTCTGTAACAGAAGCTTTCGTAATCGTTGGATCACGCACCATACACGCTGTAGATAGACCACTGTGTTGCTTCATGTTTTCTACTCTAGAGTAACCATAGAAGTCCACAAAATGAATGTTACCAATGTTGTTAATAATATTAAAAGCCAGATCTGTTTTGGTTGTTGCAGGGTACAAAAGAAAGCGGCTGCCATGCAGCTAGGTATATATTTTTTTCATTGTTTCAACTGTTATCTGCCCTTCTAACATAGAACTTGTTTTATGGTAATTCTGTTTTATTTTAATAATGATGACGATGATTGATTGATGATGATGACGACAACGACGATGATATCAAAACAATACCATTGTATCCCAGAGCATTTTGCTTCTCTTTCCAACTACTCCGTAGCAGCCATTCTCATTCTGGATTGCTGATTGTAAAATTTCCTTTTGCCATTTTTTTAAATGTTAACGATGCTTTTGTCACTTTTAAAAATTCTGAAGTTAGACTGTTAATTGATTAACGAAGTACATTTTAGGAACGATCACCCTTTTTGCGGTTTTCTTGGACTATTTCAGAGAAAAGGAGCGTCAAGACGATGATCCGAAAATACAAAGTACTCAAGGTAGTGTACATACATATATATTATTATTATTATTATTATAATTATTATTATTATTATTACTGTATGAAGATTTGTAAAACTCAAGTTAATATAACCAAAAACACCTCAAATTTGCTATTATTGGAGAGTAGGGTGAGCTGGTCATAAAACTTAGAAACAACATTTTGACCAGTACTGCTTTTTGGCATTGGTAAAAATGCCACATTTTCATTCTTCTAGCAATCATGTTTTGTTTAGCTCAATTCTTCTATTTCTAGACTTCCATTTTTGTCATGAAGCATGAAACACTGAACAGATTTGTTTGCTTATCATCATCATCATTTATATTTAATTACGATTGTTATTATAATACCTGATATTAATCATCAATCAGTGTAAAATAAAATACAGTTTACAAGAATGAGATGCCAAAAGATTGATGCAGAGGTCAATAGTTCTATCGAATAAGGTCTGATCCATTGGGCTTTGTGGGGCTATTTTCAAGGTCAATAAGTCAACTAAAAATGGTTTGATGACCCCTTTTGCTGGTGCCATTCTCGTCTTCCTTTTGATCACAATGTGGATTTAAGCAACAGAGCAAACTTGCAAAAACTTCTGTTCCATCTGCCGTATCTGAATAGCCAAAAACCTTGTGGCTGGCCTTGAATGAATTATTACATTGGGAGAAGTTTTATTGGTCCGTGTGTGATTTTAAGGTTCAGCGCTTCCTGTGATAGATGATTCACTGGATGAAGAGTGCAAAAGGAAGTTCTGCAACCCATTAAGAATTGATCATGGCACTGATTAGTGTCAGGAGAAGGTTTCTAAAGTTATAGACCCAAAGATCTAAATTAAAAGCTGAATGATGAGCATGGCATGCAAGACCTATGTTGGAATCTTTGAGTGGTTGGCACAATCACTGAGCGCTAAGAACATGGACAGAAATTTATGTGGCACCGGTCGAGAAGAATAGAAGAGTGCAGGTTGAAACAGTAACCGGCAATAAGGAAGGAAGGAATTAGTATATGCCTTTTTTGTAATGGACAAGTCAGAAGAATATACATTAAAAGACTTTAGATTAGTGTGCTTATATCCATTGCATGATGACTTTAATTTTCAGTGGCATCTTCAGATGATGAATGCATGTCCACTGCTTCATCAAGCACAGAAATTTGTGGAGAAACCGAGTACCAGGATTTCGAAATATGTAAAGAAGAAACTCAGGAGACGGTTTGGAAAGGAGACGTCAGTAACTTACCTGCATCAGAATGTGATGGTTCTTTCAGAGTCAATCAGTGGTTAGGCAAGGTTCCTCTTGTGCAATCAGTAGTTACGAAACAAGTTGTGGAGTCGAAAGGCAAACAAGAGGCTCATATGGTCCGGGAGCATTCAAATCAAGGCCACAAAGCCACTACTGCATTTGTTGGAGAAGTCAAATCTAGACCTATGTTACTGGTCCCAGTGGATCTTTGCCAAAATGGGATCAGAGAGACTCATATCGAGAAGGGTTCAAGCAACGGTGGAACGGTCGATCCATTGTTAAAGATACCTGAAAACGTTGAGCATTCTATGCAACTGCATGTAACAGGTAGGCAAAATGTGGCCATAAACTTTCCCTACATCACCTTCCTGTTAACAGGAAAACTAGTACCAACTAAAGAAAGTCACCTCCCTTTTATGCTAAATGGTTCAAACACTCCATTACTGAATACATCAGAAGGGCCAAATAAAACTATCAATGACTGCATCGGCAAAACTCAGGAGCCTCCTATGACGAAAATTCGGTCTTACAACAGCAGCGTCTCTGACCGTGTAGTGCTGTCACCACTAAGAAAGCTGCTACTAAGAAAGGCTGATGACCAAGAGAAAAATAAAACAGATGTTTCTTTCCTGTTAAAAAGCCAAGTGAAATTGAATCATTGCAGTAATAAGACACTAGAGACGACAACTGTCTTGTCTTCAAGTAATTCCACTGCAGTTGTGAGGCAGCAATTACCAGACATTGCAGGCCATGTCGAAACTAGCAGTGACCCATTGCAACTGGAAAACAGTCGTGTAATGGAAAAACCTAGCGTCACAATGGCACCAAGCAGACTAGCGACAACTAATCTTGGCTCTCCACTGAGCCATCCAAATAGTGGACGTATCAGCGCACTAGTAAATTTGGATAATAAGTCATCCAATATAGTTGTATCAGAGAGTTTAGTGGCGATTGTGGAAGAATCACGAACTTCAAATACCATGAAAACAAAGTTCAATCAAACTCAAGGTAAAGGCTACTCGACAAAAGCCATGAATGGAAAGCAGATTTCAGTTGCGTCTGGTATCGTATACGATGATGAAGTTTCATCTGCTGAGGGATCTCAAGGTTCTTCCACGACACAAACGTTGCTTTCATCCGAAAATTTAGAAGTGGCTCAAGAAGTTCTTTGCCATGCCGTTGATGACCATAGTATAGCCTCTTCATTGTGTAATGAGGCTGAGTCTTTGTTATCTTCAAAACTGCCGCCCGGTTCTACGTTACTGAACCATCAAGGTGTGTTTCGCACAAAAGACAAAGAAAAGCCTTTTACGTGTGGGAACTGTGGTAAAACATTCCGCGGTTACCTAGATGTATGTAACCACATCGCACTGCAGCATGAAGAGAAGCGTTACTCGTGTGAGTTTTGTGGCAGACGTTTTGCGCACCAATGTCATTTGGGAGCTCATATTAGAGTCCATAGAAAGGAGAGACCATTCACCTGCGATTCAGAGGCGGCTAAAGCACATCTTGCGTCATCATTTCGCCAGTCAGTTAATGAAGATGGTAAATCGTCTTCATTTCGTAGTCACGTTGAGCCCACGGTGTCTTCAAAACCGCCGCCTGGTGCTACGTTGCTTCGTTATCGATATGTGTTTTATACAAAAGGCAAAGAAAAGCCTTTTACGTGTGGATACTGCGGTAAGGTCTACAAGCTCAAGCATTCTGCGTATGGCCATATCATAAACAACCACGAAGAGAAACGTTACTCGTGTGAGTTTTGTGGCAAACGTTTTGCGATACAGCATTCTTTGGCACAGCATGTGAGAATTCATACAAAAGAAAAGCCATTTACCTGTAATCAGTGTGGCAAGTGCTTTAGATTGGCGACTTCTCTTCACGGTCATAAATATAGACATTCAGATGAGAGGCGTTTCCCTTGCAAAAAATGCAACAAATCTTACAAGACCAGCAACGATTTAGCAAGGCACTGCGAATCTCATAACATAGAGGAGCGAAGAGAAGGCTTCATTTGCAACGTCTGCAAAAGGAAGTTTAGAATACCTTCTGATTTGAAAAGGCACATGATGATTCATACTGGAGAGAAACCATTCAAATGTTCGTTATGCGAGAAACGATTTCGTATGAAGATACTGTTACGGAATCACATGAACACTCACAGCAGAAAGAATAGGCTTGCGAAACCGTGCTCTGTTTGTGACAAAACCGTTTGGGCCAAATACATGCCTATGCACATGAGAATGCACACTGGTGAGAAACTAGTAGCAACTAAAGAAAGCCACCTTCCTTTGATGCCAAATGGTTCAAATACTCCATTACTGAATAAATCAAAAGGGCCGAATAAAACTATCGATGACTATGTCGGCGAAACTCAGGAACCTCCTATGGCGACAATTCGGTCTTACAACAACTGCTTCACTGATCGAGGAGAGCTGCTATTAAGAAAGGCTGATGACCAAGAGAAAGCTAAAACAGACGTTCCTTCTTTCCTGTTAAAAAGCCAAGTGAAATTGAATCATTGCAGTGATGAGACACTAGAGAAGACAACTGTCTTGTCTTCAAATAATTGCACTGCTGTTGTGGGGGAGCAATTACCAGATAATGCAGGCCTTGTCGAAACTGCCAGTCACCCCTTGCAACTGGAAAACAGTCATGTAATGCAAAAACCTAGCGTCACAATGGCACCAAGCAGACTAGCGACAACTAATCTTGGCTCTCCACTGAGCCATCCAAATAGCGGACGTATCAGCGCACTAGTAAATTTTGATAATAAGTCATCCAATATAGTTGTATCAGAGAGTTTAGTGGCGACTGTGGAAGAATCACGAACTTCAAATACCATGAAAACAAAGTTCAATCAAACTCGAGGTAAAGTTTACATGACAAAAGCCATGAATGGAAAGCGGATATCAGTTGTGTCTGGTATCGTATACGAAGATGAAGTTTCATCTGCTGGGGGATCTCAAGGTTCTGCCACGACACAAACGTTGCTTTCATCCGAAAATTCAGAGGTGGCTAAAGAAGTTCCTTACCATGCCGTTGATGACCGTGGTACAGCCTCTTCATTGTGTGATAAGGCTGAGTCATTGTTATCTTCAAAACTGCCGCCTGGTTCTACGTTACTGGACCATCAAGGTGTGTTTCGCACAAAAGACAAAGAAAAGCCTTTTACGTGTGGGTACTGTGGTAAGACATTCCGCGGTTACCTGGATGTATGTAACCACATTGCACTGCAGCATGAAGAGAAACGTTACGCTTGTGAGTTTTGTTGCAGACGTTTTGCGCACCAATGTCATTTGGTAAAGCATATTGTAGTCCATACGAATGAGAAGCCATTCAGCTGCGATCAATGTGGCCTCCCCTTTCAATTCCAGGGTGACCTTCGCCGTCATACACTGACACACACAAAGGACCGACCTTTTTCATGCAGGATTTGCCACAAGTCGTTCATGTCCGAATCTAATTTACTCAAGCACAGCGAACTTCACAAGAAAGACAAAGACAAGGAGGGAATAAAATATGTCATTTGCAACATCTGCAAGAAGGAGTTTAGGCATCAATATCATTTAAAGGTGCATATGTCAACTCATATTGTTGAGAAAAACTTCAAATGTTCATTATGTGACAGGCGTTTCCGTGCGGAAGTAGACATGCAGCAGCACATCACTGTTACTCACAACAAAAATAGGAAACTACTCCTTGGAGATGCTCCTGATCCAGAGGAAAGTAAAATAAACGTACCAGTCCAGTTGGCCACCAGTCCAGGCAAATCAAAGTTTGTTCAGTGCAATAGTAAAACAGAGGAAAAGATAGTTCAAGAGCTTATTTTGTCTTCAAATGATTGCTCTGCTCTTGTAGAGCAATTACCACACATTCCAGGCCTTGTGGATAGTAGCAGGCATCTTTTTCAGGTGGAGGACAGACAAGCCCAGGTAGAACCCAGCCTTCCAACGGCACCAAGTGAATTAGCAACAGCTAATTCTCGCTCTCAACTGAGCTGTACGAATAGTGGGCTCGTTAGTGCACTCAAAAATTCGTCTGATAAAGTTGTATCAGAGAGTGAAGTTGTGATCGCGAGGGAATTGCGGATTTCAAAACCTGTGGAAACAAAGTCCAATAAAGGTCAAGGTAAATGTTGCTCATCGAAATCCATGAATGGGAAGCGTATTTCAATTGCACGAGGTGTTGCGTACGAAGATGACGTTTCATCTCCAGAAAGCTTGCAATGTTCTACCACAACTCAGGCGTTACTTTCAGAGGCAGCTGAAGAACATCCTGCGTCATCAACTCACCAGTCAGTTAATAACGTTGGTAAGTCCTCTTCATTTCGTAGTCGCACAGAGTCCACGGTGTCTTCAAAACTGCCGCCTGGTTCTACTTTACTGGACCATCAAGGTGTGTTTCGCACAAACGACAAAGAAAAACCTTTTGCGTGTGGGAACTGTGGTAATACATTCCGCGGTTACCTAGATGTATGTAACCACATCGCAATGCAGCATGAAGAGAAGCGGTACTCTTGTGAGTTTTGTGGCAGACGTTTTGCGCACCAATGTCATTTGGGAGCTCATATTAGAGTCCATAGAGAGGAGAGACCATTCACTTGCGATTCAGAGGCGGCACATCCTGCGTTATCATTTCGCCAGTCAGTTAATGACGCTGGTAAATCGTCTTCATTTCGTAGTAACGTTGAGCTTACGGTGTCTTCAAAACCGTCGCCTGGTGCTACGTTGCTTCGTTATCGATATGTGTTTTATACAAAAGGCAAAGAAAAGCCTTTTACGTGTGGATACTGCGGTAAAGTCTACAAGCTAAAGCATTCTGCATATGTCCATATGAGAAATAACCACGAGGAGAAACGTTACTCTTGTGAATTTTGTGGCAAACGTTTTGCGATACAGCATTCTTTGGCACAGCATGTGAGAATTCATACAAAGGAAAAGCCATTCACCTGTGATCAGTGTGGCAAGTGCTTTCGATTGACGACTACTCTTCACGTTCATAAATATAGACATTCAGATGAGAGGCGTTTCCCTTGCAAAAAATGCAACAAATCTTTCAAGACTGGAAGCGAATTAGCAAGGCACTGCGAATCTCATAACAAAGAGGAGCAAAGTAAAGGCATCATTTGCAACGTCTGCAAAAGGAAGTTTAGAAAGCCCTGTGATTTGAAAAGTCACATGATGATTCATACTGGAGAGAAACCATTCAAATGTTCGTTATGTGATAAACAATTTCGTATGAAGATACTGTTACGGAATCACATGAATACTCACAGCGGAAAGAAGACGCTTGCGAAACCGTGCTCTGTGTGTGGCAAAACCGTTTGGGCCAGTTATATGCCTACGCACATGAGAATGCACACTGGTGAGAAGCCATATGAATGTAATATCTGTGGAAAGAGGTTTCCGAAGAAGATAAATCTCGAGGGACATATAAGAAGTCACACGGGCGAGAAACCATTTGCTTGTAGCAGATGCGACAAGCGATTTGCTCTGTACAGCAACATGGTGACTCACAAGACCAAATGCACGAGACTTCCGGAGAACTTAGCTTAATTGTGTTGCTGTGATTTACGTTCTTAGTAGTGAAATTATAAATATTATTGGTAAAACTGTAGTTTACGTTGCTAAATTATTTCATATTGTCAATTTAAAATGGAAGCTGGATTGATGAAAATAATTGTTTGCCTAAATGGAAGTTGGATTGATGAAACCAATTCTTAGCTTAAATTAAAGCTGGATGGAAATTGAAGATAGATTGATGAAACAAAGTTTTTTCTTCAATAGAAGCCGGATCGATTAAGTTTTTTGTTGTAGAAATAGAAGTGGGATTAATTGAAAAAATTCCGGCCTAAATGGAAGTTGGTTTGATGACAATAATTCTTGCTTAAACAGAAGTTCTATTGATCAATAATTTTTTGCTGAAATGGAAGCTGGATTGATGACAGGTATCATGGACATTGGTAGACTGCTTACTTACCATCGTCAAGTTTGGCATTGAAGACATTAAAATAATTTATCATCGTAAACTACGGGATAAACAAAATTATATTTATGAAAATGACTGAATTAATGCTTCTCAATGCTTTTGTTGTTGCACTATGGGGTTTGGTTAAAGAGGTCGTCGAGAACGGACGTATGCAATAAATTACCATTCTTTGGACCCTTTCCTCCCTTTGTCAACATCTGGCATTACCATTTACTTTGCGAAGGTCCTTACTTAAGGGGAAAAATCAAGCCTAAGTTAAGACTACCCTGTTCATCTTGAAGAGCTAACAGTGCTACGGGGGAGGGGTAGTTTTAAACTGCCGCATCCTGTGAAGACTCCAAATGCAACGCATTGTAGACTATTTGCTGTCTGACTTGGTTTTTAAGGCCAAAGGCTGCAATGAAATAACTACATGTACTATATGTATCAAAGTCAGATTTACTACTGTACAATGGTTAAGTTGCTTTATACATGTATATAGAAATTAAGGGACTGGATGAAGTTGAAACGTGTTCATGTACTTTGGAGCTATACAAAAGGAAGTTCCCCAAGCCTGTCGATGCTCGAGTTTCCTCCAGTTTTCTGTATCCAGTCCAGCGTCATCTGTGTGGGTATTCCTCATTCTTTTTCCTCCATTCTTCCACCCATGATGGTGTTCAGTAGAGAATTCGCTCTCGGTTGTAACCAGTCTACTGTCTTGTACTTCCTTTATCTGTATCTCGAAGTAACTACCAGATATTCTTATTCGTCCACCACATCACCTCTGCAATATGCTTGATGTAACTCGGTGCTTTCGGGAACCGTTCTAAAAGGGTTCCGGAACTGAACAAATTCGGAACAATTATGGAAGGGTTCCGTGAACCACATATGGGCATTTTTTCTAATAATATTATATGGATGCAGCAGTAGGCCAAATTATTGTCAACGAACTCTCGCATGGGCGTCTATTGTTTTACTGTGGTCTGGAGTTTGAAGTGTATAAGCGGATATCTAAGTTCTTAAGATAGGAAACTATTCTTGAGTTCATAATAATAATAATAATCTTCGTTTTAATATGTCAGACTGACACAATGCAGTATGTGTAGGCTACAATTCACAGTATGAACGGATGATCACCAATTATTACAGAAGTCGAATTTAACTGTTTGGCAGCAATGCAAGGCGCCCATCACGTCCTACTGCTAATTTTACTTGCGCCATCTGGCGAATGAAAGGCTAAGTCGACCTTTGTGAGAGTTGCGGTAAGCGATCCAGCGTCCGTGCTGCTCTTCGTACCAGAGTGTAACATTACCACAAGTCCATAAATGCATCTATTCCTTCCTTCTTTTCAGTTATTTCATTCTTTCCCATATTAATCTATTCGTTTCTTCAGCATACAAACTCGTGGTGACAATGGGCGACAAGTCCCCAAAATATACGTGCAGCTTGTCTTTAGTCTGATATGTTTGAATTGCGCTAAAGCATCGCAAGAAAACTTGATGACGCAATATACGTTGCTGGGCAGCACGTGGTGAAGGTTGCCATTCTAAGAATATAAATTATAGCACTGCTGGGCAATATAATGTGGCTCTGGGTATAGGGCAAGGATTCTATAGGGATTTCCATCGACCGACGAATCATGTTATCCGTATTATATATTAGGTCAGACGCACATCACGTGGACTCCATTTGAAATAAAATGATTCGCTGACCTTAAACTGGCCTAGTTATCTGTAAAATCATTGGCTCTTGGGAGGCACTATAGTTATTGACAGTGCGACCACTGCTTGGGATTTTTCCCAAGATCTTGGGTCCTACTTGGGATCTGGGGATTTTGTCTGGCAATCTTGGGATTTTTTCTAAGATCTACAGACTAGTTTTTACCGTAATTTGCAACAGTGGCAGTGAATCACATTAGAAAAACTAGCTCAGTCTGAAAGACTTATTATTATTGTAACCTGTAAACATTGTTAATTCAATGTTGTGCTCCGGTTTTTTTCTTTGTGAGTTCTTAACTAGGCATTTTTGTGAATGATTGTGATTGTTAAAAGATAAAACGCATTTTGGTGTATTGCAGGCTGTCTGTTCTGTTAGTGGTTAAGATTTAAATTGCATAACATGTAAATGTACAGCGCAGTGCGTTTGTCAGGCGCTTATTAAAGAAAATATATTATTATTATTATTATTATTTCATAGTAATTTTCATCACAGCTTTTTCCTTTTCGGTAACTTGGGATTTTGTGGTACACTTTTGGGCAATCTTGGTATTTGTCTGGCAAGAGCTTGGGATTTCAGAAAATGGAGAGTGGTCGCACTGGTTATTGAATAAAAGCTTGATATGGTGGTTTGAAAAGAAGACAAAGTTCAATCAAAAATGTCTTCGTCTCTGCTGAGCGACATAACAGCTGTCGTATTAGATATCGAAGGGACAACGACTCCGATGACATTTGTTAAGGTAATAATGCTCTCGTTTCTACCAATTGCGAGTTTTCACGATTACGGGGAGCCCGATATCGCATTGGATAACATCTGGCGTAGAGAGCGAGAGGTACCGAGTTCGAGTCCCGTAGGGCGGATATGCTTTGTAGGCTGCTATTAGCGCCGTTGTATTGCAGGCTGTCTGTTCTGTTAGTAGTTAAGATTTCAATTGCATAACATGTAAATGTACAGCGCAGTGCGTTTGTCAGGCGCTTAATAAAGAAAAGATTATTATTATTATTAATATTATTATTATTATTATTATTATTATTATTATTATTATTATTACAAGGTAAATCCCGCGATCCTGGAATCCTTGAAGTCGGTCACCACCCTTCGACATATTTATTCGTCTGTAAATAGTCTATAATGCAATAAAATTTGCCTTTTAATTAGAGTCGTTTGAGAAGTGATTATCTCGTGGAATATTTTTTAGGCACTGGCTACGGAACCGTCCGGACGGTGCCGTAATTTCTTTTCTACGGAACCGTTCGCAAATAATCTATGGGCGATTGCACATATCTATGGCGTGAAAGCCGAACCATCAATAGCGCAGTAGTTAAGGGATTAACGAAACTAACCCTAACCCTGACCCTAACCGACCCTCACGACGCCTAATTTGACACTAAACGACCACACGAATACTAACCTGGCCCTAACCGACCCTCAAGTTGTCCGCCATATAAAAATTCCACGGGAAGACAACAAGTTCACGTGACAGGCTTTTGCCAATATTTATTTCAACCGGATGTACACGCCATAGATATGTACAATCGCCCATAGATTATTTGCGGACGGTTCCGTAGAAAAGAAATAACGGCACCGTCCGGACGGTTCCGTAGCCAGTGCGTATTTTTTATCCAGTAGAGACTGGCTTCAAGTGAGTTTTGCCCCATTGTATTGTATTGTATCTATCAATTTATATAGCGCCTCTCGCAGTGCACACCAATCAGAGGCGCTCACACCAATCAGAGGCGTTTTGTTACTTTGTTACGTATAGTCTGGTGGGGTAAGCTTCTAACACTAAGCCCACAGCAGTGCTTCCCAATGCTATGGAGCCCTTTTGATGTGAAAAAAATTTGTTGGCAGAATCCTGACCCTAGCAAACATTTTCTGGAATAGGGGCCTACATAGCACCATTTGTGTTTTTTACAGGACAAACTGTTTCCTTATTGTGCATGTTAACTAGTGGTTTTAATGTTTCATATTCTTTTTTTACAGGACAAACTGTTTCCTTATGTGCGTGTTAACTTAACAGCCTATCTGGAGAAGAACTTTGATTCAAAGGAAACTCAGGATGACATCAGTTGCCTTCGTAAACAGGTAATTTACCAGTAGGGCTTTACTGAGTAATCCACTTTACGGTAAGCTGAGGTGGGGTAAGGTATTTCTGAGAGTGTATTGGTTATCCATGCATACTCATATTTATGAACAGGTAGTAGAATTTTCCACTGCTATGACCTAAGAGGAAAGTTCATAAAGTCCTGTCATTTGTGTTCAATGGCCATATATCTAGGACTTGGATTTGTCAATTTCCGCTCAAGATTCTAAGAGATGGAAATGATCAGGCATTTGGAAAAGAAACGTCAAGAATACTCAAATAATTTACAATCATCAGCAATATGTGACAAAGTAGTGAGCTGCATTGAGCAATTGTGAGAGGGACTTACCGGTAGATGTGCTGTATTAAGTGTTCTGGTACACATAATGTATAATGAATGAACATTACATTACAATAGATAGATAGTTAATTGTTTATAGCTGCCAAATTTAAAGGCATACATACAAACATACATACCCCCTACATTCCAGTATGAAACACATTTGTTTTAACTGTTAATAACGAATTCATTTGAAAAGATCCTGATTTCCATTTCTGATTTCATATGGCACACGAAGTTGCTCTGTGAATGAGGATTCCCAGTTTGCACATCAATCGAAGCTTATTTCATGGTTTTTAAACTCAGGCTAGCACAGTCCGTACACATGCACCTTAAATGGCATGGCACCTGTTCAAATGGGCATTGGTGGAGAAGGATCTCACCTGATCAATTCATTGAAAATGAGCAGGGTCGAAGCCATATGGTTGCTCTAGAATGGTCCATACATGGGACCTTAAATGGCATGGTGCTCATTCAAAGGGGCAACAGTGATAAAGAATCTCACCCAATCAATTCATTGTAAATGCACAGGGTCAAGGCCATAATCTCTCTTCCCCAGTCTCTTCGTTTTGAGTTACTAGCCCTCTCTCCTTCCCAGTTCCGTAGACGTCTTAAGACTTTTTGTTTCCTAATTCAGGCACTGACGCAGGTCAAGAGCGCTGCTGATTTCTGAGCGGCGCTATATAAATGTTCGATTACAATTACAATTACAATATATGCTCACTGGATGAAAATGTGAACATTGATATTTTATGTTGTAGGCAGAAGAAGACAAAAATGCAGGACTGGAGGCAGTGTTTCCAGCCAGTGTGGAGAGCGATCGTGAGAAGATAATTGATACTGTGGAATGCAATGTTCTTTGGCAGATGGATCTAGATCGGAAGATAACCGCCCTGAAGCAGCTTCAAGGGCACATACTCCAAAAGGGCTACAGTGCTGGAGACATCCGTGGAGAGTGAGTTATCAACACTCTGTTCAACTCAAATTCTGTCCTTACTTCTCAGTCTCATTCGGAGCTCAAATCAGTGCTTTATTTCTCAGCCTCATTGCTATGCAACAAGGTTTTCTGATTGCCTTGTTCTGGTCATACCTAAAACTAGAACTGTTAACATGCTTTTTCGGTTGCTGAATTTCGTTTGTTTTTTAAACTCTCTCTTTGCATCTGAACACTGTTTTCAGTCGCTTGTGTCATTCTATGCCTCTCTGTCTTAGGGAGTGATCTTCTGGATGTTGACCTGATTACGACTTGGTCTTGGTGCGCCATCAGTTGATGCCTTGTGCATGATAGAAGATAATAATTACAATTACTGTATTATTTTCAAAACAACAAGATAAACGGTATCACTACTGCTTTGATCCTCTACTGCATTAAATTAAATTTATTTCTAAAATAAATTAATTCTATGCTGAAGATGATCATTGTGTGTTTCAGGGTCTATGACGATGTGCCTCGTGCATTGAAACGGTTGATTCGTGATGGAATGAAGATCTACACGTACTCCTCAGGCAGCATCGGTGCTCAGAAGTTGCTCTTTGGCTACTCCGAGCACGGCAATTTACTAGAGGTAGGTTCCTGCATCTTGCAACTTCTTGCATTTTGCTTTTGGCAGTTTCTGCAATTTTGTGCAAACTCTTTTGGGAGGCAAGTTTTTAAAGCCTGCTGTGGTCGAGCTCATACAACCTGCTCTAAAGAAGTTTATGCAACATACTTAAGGCAAGTTCTTAAAGCCTATTCAAGGCACATCTTGGTACTTCCTTGATGCAAGTTTCTACAGTGTTATACAAGAGAACTGAAATTTGATAATGATAATGCAAACTACAGAAGTGCTTGCTATAGCCAGGAAACCAGAAACATTAAGAAAAAAACTGGCTATAGGAGTTTTCTGCTGAGAACGAAAAGTAGTCTTGGTAAGATGGGAGGTGGAGTTCCAGATGGAGGGACCGGCAACTGTGAATGAACACCGGCCAAAGACAAGACATATTCCAGTAACAACATGCTTTCCAGCAGATGCTGATTGAAGAGTTAACAGAGTTGCAGGGTGTGACCATGGAAGATAAGTCAGATGGCAGTTGATTTGCTTGGTTTTGTGTGTGAGGAGTGTATGACGAGTATAAGAAGAAATGAGAGGGAAATGAAAGAACTGTAGGATGAGAAAAAGTGGAGGAAGAAGAGGAGAATAGAATCAGAGATGGGTGACTAATCGATTAGACAAACTTCTTATTCTAATGGATTAGCTAATTCTAATTCTAATGGATTAGCTGATTCTAATTTTAATGGATTAGCTACAGGATTCTGCTAATTCTAATGCTAATCGATTAGCACATTTCTGTAGCTAATTGTAATTCTAATCAACTAGCAGTTTAACTAATTGATTAGTTATTTGGCTAATTCTGATTCTAATGAATTATCTGCAAAATTTTGCTAATTCTAATTCTATATCGATTAGCAAATTTCAGTTGCTAATTCTAATTCTAATCGATTAGCAATTTAACTAATCGATTAGCTGGTGGTCTAAGTCTGGCTAATTCTAATTCTAATCGATTAGGATATTTCAGCAGCTAATTCTAATTCTAACCGATTAGAAATAGCAATTGAACTAATCGTGCCCATCGCTGAATAGAATGTACATTTCAGAATATGTTCATTGAAGGATCTCTATAAGAGAGCTGCATGGAATCCCATACTCTACTTTATAAACCAAATGGTCTAATCAAACAGCCACAAGTAATTTGAGAATGTTTGTGTTTCAGTTGTTTTCAGACCAGTTCGATACGACAATTGGTGCAAAGGTTGAGAAGGAGAGTTACGCAAGGATCGCGAAGGCCATTGACCTATCACCTGAGAAGATTCTATTCTTAACTGATATTCCAAAAGGTAGAATAATCATTGGTCCAGTATTTCACACATTTCCATTATGCCCGCATACATGAAGTGGGTTTCGAAATAACATATCTTTTGAATGAAGCACATTATTGACATTGACAGGATAACATGGTCTATGAGTGGAGACCTTAACTGGAATGATACCCATTCAAACGAGCAGTGATGGTGATGGTTCTCACCTGGTCAATACATTGAAAGATTAACAGGGTCGAGGCTATACGGTTGCTATAAAAAAGGTGTACATTTACATTCGTAACCATGCTTCAGATATACATGTTTGTGTGACATTGTGTACATTACACATTTGTGTACAGCACACAAGATTTATTCATTGAATAATTGACATGAAGGTTTCGGTGATTTTCCAGGATGCTATTTTCATTATGGATATATAGCGTTAGTAGAAATTCATGGAGAAAAAGTTAAAAATTCACACTGGCATTTTATAAAAATGGGCGAAAATCACGGCAAATTCACGGCTTGAAATCACGCTTTTATTTGCTAAGATTCGACGAAATAATAGCGCAAATAAGAAAGAAACAACGCGTTCGCCATGCATTACTGTCGGTGTAAAGTCCTGCATCAAATCACATTTGTATTTACTAAGATCTAATCAGTGCTTTTTTTCTAGCAAAAAAGGTTCCGGAACTCAACAAATTCAGAACAGTTATAGTGGCATATTTTATGGTAATATTTCTATTTCGTATAATATCAATATCAATAAACACTGAACGCACTTAGATTAAATAAAAATATCGAAATAATTTACAAATATTTTAATGAAAATTTTTAATTAGCTCAATTATTTTTTGATAGCTGACAAAAGGTCCCGGAACGGCGTTCCGGACCGTTCCGGCTGAAAAAAAGCACTGGATCTAATCAATGTAATCGTATCAATAACAAAGATCAAAGCAGCGAGGCACTGTCACTGTGTAATGTCATGCGGAGTATCAGAGTCAACTTTCGGCACATAGTTTCTGCATCTATAGACCATCATTACATGTAGCGCCAAGTTGTCGTCTGTGAAACTTTGATGCTGGTGCTAAACATGTAAGTTGCAAACGTTGTATTGCATCAATTTCACAAAATTTGCCCAAAATCACAGCAATTCACGGCATTTGGGGAAATTCACGGCAAATGTTGAAAATCATGGAATTCACGGATTTCTTGACTTCGGGAATTTCTACTAACCATATACATGTACAACATGTATTTAATAGATAATAAATGTGTAATAGTAATAAATGATTTTATTAAAAATATATATGATACAGTTGCTCAAACATACAGAGAAATTTGAACATACATGGACACATACATGCATACACTATACATGATGCTTGCATACATATATATATATATACATGGATGCACACATTTATACATACATACATGCTGACATACATACATAAACACGTGGTATATGCTTGCTTTCATACACACTTACATAAATACTTGCATGTATGTAAATATAGCTACATGTATTATGTAACTTAGTACGTAAAATCTTGCTTTGCCAGTTGATATTTTAAGGCACTTTAAAATAATTACAAGCAGCTAGCTACTTAACAATGCTCTTTACATAGCTGTTGTTACAGATACATGTATTTTTCTGTCTGATATTTCAGAGGCTGAAGCTGCCAGGGCAGCGCAGTTTAAGACTTGCCTTGTCATTCGAGATGGCAATGCGCCACTCAGTGAAGCCGACCAGAAATCATATCCAACTGTGCATTCGTTTGACGAACTCTTTTCCTGATCAACCTTGAATTTGTCACGCTGCATTTTATCGTTATTACTCATATATTAAACGCTACTATGTAAGACACTGTGGTGTAGCGGTATGTTCTTGCCTTGTTACTGGAGGGTTGCAGGTTCGAATCTACCTCAAGTCACTGCGTAGCGACCTTGGACAAGTAGCTCACCCATAATTGTCTGTGAGGAAGGCAACAGGAAACCACTTCACTAATCTCATCCCCGGCTGGCATAAAAGCCAATGGACCTGCATTCAGGCAGAGAACTCCTCATCATCTCATGACCAAGCATCAATCGATGGTGCTGAGCAATTGTGGCTGAAGGACTTGTTCAAGGTTCCTACACAGTAACCATCTCAGGGAGGAGGCTTGAACTCGTTCTCTGTATGTTACAAGGCCAGTGCTCTAACCAATTGGCAACAGTGGATCTGATGTATTTACAGCATGTACTTGCAGTTTATTGTTAATTAAAAAATACATTCTCATGTCTTATTGAAGCAATACTTTCAGTCAATGCTGAAAACTTATGTTGCTGTGATTTCAAAAGAGGGGTCGTCCTTTAATTATGTCAATAAATTTTAGGCAGTTTTTGACCCCCTCCCCCCGTCAAACATTGAGGGGATAGAGAGAGGTTATCCATTTGCAGACAAAGGAGAAGATTACCTGGTATGCAAAATGCGGATGTCAGTTCAAAATATGATACATATACTTACGTTCGATACCGGTTGTGCTTTAACTTGGTGCTACTCAAAATGTCCGATAGCGCATTGGATAACATCTGTCGTAGAGAGCGAGACGTACCGAGTTCGAGCCCCATAGGATAGACCTGCTTTGTAGGCTGCTATTAGCGCCGTTTATTACAGGCTGTCTAGCTGTTCTGTTAGTAGTTAAGATTTATGTCTTCTGTCATTTGCATTCTTGTGAATTGTTTCAATTGCATAACTGTAAACTGTACCGGTTGCGATGTGTCAACTGGATTGTTTCAATAAAGGAATTATTATTATTATTATTATTATTATTTCCTTAGTTAGCGATATCTTGTAGGCCTAGTTGTCAGGGCCGTAGACGCTGACCTCATTGTACAGAATTTGAGAACCAAGAATCGCGTGCTTTCGCCGTTGATGAATATATTTTATCGGTAGAAGACGTTTTAAAGGTGATTAAATAGTAAATGTAAATTTAGGCCTTTTTGTATAGCGACCGTATGACTTCGACCCTGCTCATTTTTTATCCATCTAGTTTAACTTGCGGGAATCTTGCTTGATTGATTGATTGCTTGAGCCACAGGCTAAAAAGTCAAATCTTGCGACGACTAATTCGATCACTTACAATCATTCAATCGTCATGAAACTTGGCAGATAGACTCGCCCTCGCAGACACTTCATTCTATCAAAATTTCAGCTCCCCAAAAAGGCTAGCTTATAGAATCGGGGACTCAACTTTTCGAATCGGGGAATCCCCTTTTCCCATACGCAGCGTTGCCATTGGCCAGCGTTGCCATTGGCCGCAACAGAAACGGGTGCGCTGCCTCATTAAACGCATGCGATGTCGTAAAATGAACGCGGACTATATATTTGTAGAGGTAACTGCTTCGTAAGACGCATTATAGGATACTAGATGGATATAGTAAAAACTTTGTTTTTACGGGCTGTATGTTATTCAGTTATAAATTGAATGAGATCCTTCACCACCGCTGCCTACGTATTCGAATGGGTGCTACGCCATTAATTTTAAGGCCTCCAGTGTAGGCCTACGGACCGTGCTAAATCTACCGTATGGTCTCGCCCTGCTCATATTTAAGTGAATTGATCGCATGAGATCCTTCACCTTTGAATAGGTGCCATTCAAACAGGCACTGATTGAATGTTTTGATAATTGATTGAATGCAGTTTAAATCAAGATGGAATGCAATTTTAGCCCTGATTACTGAATATATTGTGAACAGTTTACTATTAGCAGTAGGATCATAGCAGTTGTTCCTACCATATCAACCGGGTAACGTCATCTTGGTGTTAGTATTCCTTGAATTGAGGACGTCTGCAATTAAATATGAGAGAGTACGGCCAAATGCGGACAGCGGGGAGGGGTCTAAAGAGGGCAATTTTTCGAAGACGTCCTTAACGGTCAACTAATCGTTATCATAAACTACCATTTTCTAAAGAGCTCACTATGTCTAAATCCGGCACTGAATGCATGTAGGCCTACTCGCGTGACATTCAATCATTGCCTCGGCGACAAAGTGTTCGTGTCTAGCGTTTCATTCCCAGCACTTGAACAACGTTATTAAAATTATTCATCTGTTGAACTTCGCTGTGCAGCGGTGTTTGTGGCAATCTGTCGCGTAAGCTATAATTATTTACAAGAGTTCTGTCCAGGGACGTAGCCTATAAATAGTGCTCCCGCTCCTCCAGGCTCCACACATATGGTGACCTCTTCGTACCCCGTGCGCGAACTGCTTTTAGAGAGCATCGCGCCTTCTCTGTTGTTGGCCCATGGTTTGGAATGGGCCCCCATTAGCATTACGCCTTATGCCCACGGTTCACTCAGATACTTTTTACTGTAGCCTCAAGACCTTCCTTTTCAGCCGGGGTTGAGTCGGGAGCTCTTCTGGGCAGTGACCTTGAAGGGACGCTATATAAAAGTAAGTATATTCTTTATTGAGAAGCACTAGCAAACGCACAGCACTGTACATGGCAAGATTAATACATTCAAAGAAAAAATATATATACAAGCATCAATATCGTATCGCAATGACGCCTTGTAGGCCCTAGAGCGCCTCTTCAGGAGAGACGCGTCGATCGGAGGCGCTCCCGACCTAAGGACGAAAAACTAGGATCGTTCAAAACGGTTTTCAAGTGCTTGTAGAATAGAGGTAAAGAAAGACCGAGGATCGAGCTAATATCATGAGATCATAGAGGTAACCTATACCAGAAAGTTGAACCGATCACAGCTAAGCTTCTGCGCTGCGCTGTGGTTGTTTTTGGCTGAGGAACAACCATGTGAACCGTGTGCAGCAGAGCGAAGATAATTTATCTACGGTCAGAAATGGATGAGCCCGAAACACGCAACTCCGTGTGATACTAGTGTAAGATATCAATAAACATACGTGCACTATTTCACCATTGACAGCTTAATGGACATTTCAAACGCTCTTATGACGCACTTGTTTCGCTCTGCTAGAGAATGGCAGAATGCTAGGCCTATGTTAAGCGCCATTAGATTCGTCAAAACCAGCTTTATGGATAGATAGCTAAGCTTATATATGCATAAATGTAGGCTATATGGATTCATATTTCACATGAGACCGTGCGCTCGCGTTGCAAAATTTAATTAATAATTGTCATAATGCATAAATTTCTGATCGCCATAGAAAATCTGTGTTGGAGAGACCCGCTTAGCACTTGCGCTAGGCCCCTATATAAAATCAAGTCCGCAAGCGTCGCATTATTGGGTCAGTTTCGGTAACAGGGAAGAATCTGAGGAAGGTTCGAACCCAGATGTAGGCCCTGCATCGTATACGGTACTCTCGTGCTCTCGAGACTTCTACAGCTCCCAAAATCGAAGTCGCGTGAAACAGCTTATGCACAGGCGCTCAGTCAAAACAAAATCAATAGTCAGGTAAGGTCAAAATCGATTCCAGGTCAAGATCCAAAGGGTCAGGTAGGCAGACAGTTGGACGGATACGATGAATGGTGTTTAGAATTGAAGCGGTGAGGGAGGTAAGGGGAGGAGAATGGCTCAGGATATGATTTGTACAAGAGCAGTGTTTTCATGTAGACCCTCTATAAAAATTATGGTATTTGCATGTTCCCCTCCTCACTGTTCTATCATTTGCTCAAGGCTGTTCACTTCTGCATGGCCTTGGTCGAAAGCGCCTCTGAAGAGAGCACTTGAAGGGGCACTATACAAATTCCGATTGATTTATTGATCGATAGTAGGCCCTATACGGTTTCAGTATGTGCCGACTGCACCGTTACCTTGACTGGCGTGATATCCTTGGATTAGAGCAAGGCCGTAGCCAGGATTTTGTTTCGGAGGTGGGGGAGTTTACTCGTTCTTGAGCAAGCCGAAAGGCAACCGAGTCAACCGACTAAGGGGTTTGGAGGAGCGTCAAGAGCTCTCATAGCGGGTCCGAGGCGGCCTATGCATTACACACTGTAGTAGCCTACAGTTAATTGTATTGTATTGTATTGTATTTGAACACTTGTTATAGCGCCCCTACCAGATTTCCCATTCAGAGGCGCTACGTTAATACTATACGACTCCAGAGCATCAATTTTACACCGTGTGTTAGCCAATGCATTGTTTCATTTTCACATTATTTAATTTCAGGTGATGTTTAAACACCCTAGATACGGCCTTGGATTAGAGATCTATGGAGTACTAAATTACGTACGCGATCTCCATGCGCGGCGCTTGTAGCTTGTTGACAAACATTGCGCATTCACGCTAAGAGCAAACAGTTCACCGAGCCAGTAAGACACGATTGCTGTCAAACTGCCGAGTCTAACTGCTCACGAACGTAAAAAAGTTAACTGAACTCATACATAACTACGTGTTCGCACTACTGTCTTTATTTGAATAAACCAATTGACGACAGTCTAGCCTGGACTAAGCATATACAATAGCCTAACTAAAGGCTCTGAACTTAGAACGCTTCAATATATCATGAGACCATTTCAATGGAATCGTTTAACTGCGCACCTCTGTAGCGGATAAAGCTGAGAAAAATTCGTCGTAAAACCAGGGTGAGTGTACGTTAATTACATTTGTTCAGTTAAATTTTAACATTAGATTCGTTTCTTTCACTGCTAGGTTAATCTAATAATTAAAACATTTAGGCCTAGTAGATTCTATAAGTATAGACGACATAATTATATTATGGTCAATTTGTTAAGAACACAAGAGTTTCAACACTGTCAAAAGTTGGGCTTAAACTAGTTTCGTAGTAAAATAAACTCTGATTCGCAGGATTTGGTAGGTAAGATATAATTACGACAAGGTGTGGTAAGACACTGTAAAGTAACGTAAGGTAAGATAGTGGCTCATTAATGACACACCTGTACAGGCCTATGCTAACAACAGTTCTGAAAACTCCGTCACTGCCTGTACGTACTCTAGTATAGGGCCAGTCCCATGCCCCGATAATGTAGGAGGGCGACCTTGATCATCTTTGTTTTGACAAAGCGTCGATAAACAGCAGGTAAAATGTTCGGCAGATTTTTGGAGCCGAAATTTATCGATTTGTCCTTTGTTTGCATTCTCGTAAGTCCTATCTTTCAATTCTTGAATCAGATAAATGTAATTAATTTCAAGTTTTTGATGATATTGAAGCCCGCCGCTGCCCTTACTCGGGTAGTGCCAGTCCAAAGCCTGGATAAAGGAGGAGGGCGACGCTAATCATTTTTGATATGACACAGTATCGTTAAACAGCATCTAACCAAACAACTGCTCGTTCTCTGGTAGTGCCAGTCCGAAGCATGGATAAATGAGGAGGGCGATGCTAATGATTTTGATATGACCCAGCGTCGTTGATGAGCAACTAACGAACCTTTCACGATGGCAAAACTAAACGCGTGTTCTAGCCTTTCAATGTCACTTTGTCATAGAGGTCTATATGTCGTGAGCGATAGTCTAGAATGCAGTTTGATTCTTCTCACAGATTTTATTTCACTAGCAGTTACAGTAAGTTAAGTTAATTATTTTAATTTTGGTTATAGTTATAGTAATAGTTAGTATTTTAGTTATAGTTATAGACCTAGTTACTAGATTTTTATTTAGTTTCTATTTAGTTGACTCCAAATTTCTTAAGCGTGTGGCACCAGCGTTGAGTTTTTTATAGAGGCGCTACACAAATTTGCAGTTACAATTACGATCGATTGATGGTTGTTATAAAGAGAATACATGGACCATATATGAGCTGTCGGTGGATACATCAGACGGCGAGGGAGGAGACTGGCTACCCCGCCCCGCTACCCCGCCGTCATGAGCCAAGAGATAGATGCAGCGCTCGTGAATAAACTAGTGCCCTGCGCTGCTTAGCATTTAAGTCTTAGACCTTAGTCCTTCCCGCGCAGGACTGCACATCGGGCAACGCAGTTTCTCCATCCTTCCCTGTCCTTCGCCACCTCGGCAGCATCCTCCACCGTCAACTCCAGACATCTCAGATCTTCTCGAACATTTAGGCTATTCATTTCGGAGTCAGGAGGTCCACTGTCCTTGGCGAGACTGTGTAGCTCCCCCACTCCCTCGCCTCCATTCCTCCTGTTACGAGTTGAATGAATCTTCTGCATTGTTTCTGTTGCTAGCTGGGTTTTTTTTTACCTGGGTGGGTTGCAAGCCCACCGCAGAACCCTCCTCCTTTATCCTGGCTTGGGACAGGCACAGACTTCCTCAGAGGTAGCCTGTGGCGGAGTTAAGTCTTGCGTTAGAAAATCTGCAGTTTATCACTGAAGCAGAGGTGTCGAACCTTGCTTAATGGCAGGCCAGTGGCAATATTTTCCAGCAAGTGGCGGGATGCCGAAGGTGCTTGAGCAAATTGGGGTTGGGGATCTGGGAGGGGCTGGGAGCGGTTATATCATAAAATGGTGCACTTTTAACATACAAACAGTCAAATTAGGCCTAAAAATCATAATTTTGGTCTTCATCATCAGTCACGAACATCACATAATACTCATCAAGCCTTAAAAATGATAAATTTGAACTTTATTTCTCAAATTGTGTAGTCTGTAGGCAATCCTTGGTTGCTGTTTAACGACACTGTGCCAGTAATGGCTCGCGGGCCGACTTTTTGACGCCTCTGTGCTAGGGCGTCTTATCCATGGCTGTCGGTCTGGATTGGCTATAGGGCGACATCTCCTCTGCTTCGGTTAAGTGGCAATGTAGGTTCAGCTTAACTGCTGCAGTATGTCGGCTGGTGAGCCAACAATGTCGGCCTGACGCTATGCTGAGCGCGCAGCTTTAATACAGTATGGAGTCTAGTTAGTTTTACTTGAATGATCAACAAACCATGCATGGAACACCGGCTTATAGGCTACAGGACATTTCAACCCTGCATTACTATATCGCCTTTGTTGGTGTGCACCCATCAAAGCGTATGACATGCAAATATTTAAACTCTCTCCGACTTACATGGCCTGGATCTGATTTAGATATAATATTATATCCCAATTAGAGTTATAGCACGTATCAGTGTTTTTGTGGTTGGGGGTCTTGGGGGCTTCAACCCTCCCTTGCTATTCTTCAAACTAGCTCAGCTAAATATCTGAAAAGAATTTGGGGGTGACCTCCAACATCTTTTGCATTACTTATTTGAGGGAGTTAGGGAGGCTTGAAACAGTTCAAATTACTTTTTAAAGAAAAGTGTGAGAGTTCCGTCAGTCACGTTTGATGTCATTTTTGCGTGCAAATGTTATGCTCCGCTTAGTTTAGAAGTCTGAGCATTTTACTTGACGAGTCGTTAGTTCTTTCGTGTGAAACATTATTAGCAACATGCGACTTTGACCTGCGTTTGTATGCTATAAGTTTGGTAATCTGCCACATTTTCGATCTCTCCTCTTTTTTGACAACTAAACTCTGCACATAGGCCCCTATGGATAACTTTAGCTCTTTTTGCAATGGTAGTGCTTTTACATGCATTTTACTACCATGCGCTCGTTAAAGGGTTAATTAACTTAAGCATAGAGCATAGGAGTTGCATGCAAAAATAACACTTAAATTTTAGTTTTAAAAAGTAGGCCCTAATATGAGATAGGCCTCTGTGGATACCATTAGCTCTTTTGACAACTAAACTACCGCTGATATATGGCCCCTATGAATAGGCTACTGTTAGAGGTTAGGATTATGTTAACGAACGAAAAGAGATGCAACGTATGAGTGAATAGCTTTCTTTCCTCATAACGTCACAGGCAATTTCAACATCGCAGCACGCACTATCGCATGACAAAACAACATAGCATCAAACTGTATTGCGCTAATTTACGATGCAATACATTACAGTACAATAGTAATTTCACAATGCCATCCTTACAGAGTTCAGAAGTGCAACTCGCAGCCATGCAACAGGCAGGTGCAGGCTGAACAATCTGACGCCCATAAACCAGGGTTTTTGGAAACCCTAGTATTTATGCTCCAACGTTTTAACTTTAACTAATATCATTATTATTTCATTTATTTACTGTCGTCGTACTCGCAGTTTTAAATTAAAATTATTGTTCAATTTTTTAAAAATCCGCCTTCTTGAATGTGAGTCCCATAGGGCCTAGGCTATGGCCCCGTAATCTCACTGTTAAGACGAAAAAGTGAGTTGCCTACGGCAAATATACTATAGACTGTAAGTTTTGAGTGTCGGGCCAAAGATAGTCTCCGTAATACTACGACACAGATGTATTTTTGCAGCGCAGTAACTCACGCTGAACATCTCAATCACAGGCACTGCTAGAAAAGCCTACGTTTCAGTCTGTTAGCATCGAAAGAGACAGCGAGAAGAAGGAATTATCAGGCTAGCCAAGATGACAATGGCCGAAGCTTAACAACAGTGCGTGAGGTGACGAAATAGTTTGCCGGTCCGTTGAACGTTTCCAGGCTTTCTCAAGCAGCAATACCAGCTCCAATGTAAAATAAACCCAGAGTATGTTGCTTGCAGTGGCGTAACGAGGGGTTTCTGCGCCCGGGGGCAAAGTTTAAAAACTGCGCCCCTTCATAATTTTCTAGTTCAATGTTAATCGTTCATATCATAGGTCTAATATACCGAGTAACAGTGTTACTAATGTAATACAATTACAAATATGATATAGTTTACAGATTTTATTCAATGGTTTTTCTCTGTAATAAGTAATGAAACATAATTTGCAAAGGATTTTTATATATGAAAAGAACAAAGCGGTCAGCAGTGAGCAGTAGCCTTGACTTGTTAAAAATTTGTGTGGTGCCGTGGAATAGGGCGCAATTCAAGAGGGGTCGCAAATTTTGAAATATGATAATATGAAATAATAATCATAAATGAAATAAATGTAATAAAATGAAATAACAAATAATGGTGTGTTTGTATTATTTAATAGTATTAATAGATAGATACCTGTTAAGACTTAGCCTATTTAAAACTGTCGTTGACTCGTTTGAAAATATTAGTAAATCGCCGTTCAGAACTGTTACATTACATTACAATGTATCGTAGACCTATATATCCATACATTTTCATTTGTTTTATCTAGACTATATTCTCATAATTTGCATAATTTACGAAATACTCTTGGCACAGGGCGCAATTATAGCTTGCTACGTCGCTGACTATAATAATATTAGAATCTTAGAATAGGCTATATTCCTGCCACATTTGAAACTGAAAACCAAGTTGTGCTTGTTTTAAATTTAATTATTGAATTATTGAATTCAACAATACAATTTCTGTCGCATACTTAACACTCAAAGCTAATTTTGCGCCCCCTTGGGCTGCGCCCGGGGGCGGCCGCCCCCTCTGACCCCTCGTTACGCCACTGGTTGCTTGTCACCACAGGAAATTTGGCTGATGAATCTTCAGGAGCTACAGAAGTTAACACACGAAATAATTCAAAAGAAGACTAAAAGGCGCCAAAGAATGTGAGACATTACACAGAAGTTGGCCAAGGAATTTAAAAGCTAATAAAAGAATTTAATCTAAGATCAAATTCAGGCACAGTACTTTAAACGTTAATATAAGAAATTACTTGCAAGATATTTCAGGCGCTATGAAAGTCAATTTGATAGAGTAAACCAGCGCTTCCCAAACTTTTCAGCGTCACGGACCGGAAGGAATTTTCCCACTGCAGGAGGACCGGTGCCAAATTTATTAATTAATTCTCTTTTTCGTTTTCGATCAGCTAAATTCCTCAAACTGTATTAAAATTAATTTAAAAGCATATGACTCTACTGCCCTTTAAATGCTAGCCTAGTAAGTGTTTTTGTTTTGACTTTCAAAAATGTAGGCTAATAGCCCTTTCTCGATGCCAAGACAATTTGACCAGTGCTTCACTCACTTTGAGGACCGGCAACCGAAGGTTCGTGGACCGGCAGCGGTCCGCCGACCACCATATTGAGAAGCACTGGAGTTAACAATAATATGCACAGAGTTCGTCTTGAATCGACTACAGTTGTTGACTAGAATGTGTGTCGACGCGACGGGACTAGAGCAATAACGATACTCAGAATGGCGAACCCGTTGTCGAGGCGGAATCTGTGGTTGATGGTCTTGATAGGGCTTGGAGTAATTCTTTTGGTGGAGTATTTAAAAATCGCAGTTGTTATTGGAGACTATGAAGTTGAGAGTAACGAAATGGACGATGATCGACCTCTGATCACGACGAAAACTGGCAGAAAGAGGAGTGGCAAAGCGTTGAGGTTCAAGAAAACGTCATCGCCAGTAGTCGAAGACGAGGTGGAAGAGAAGATGGAGGGAAAAGGAACAGCGCTGGAAAGCGAGAAACGGATGGAAAAGAAAGGATTAGTGTTGGAGATGAAGGAGCAACAACGCTCGAAGCAAGAACAAAAGGCGGAAATGTTCAGACAAAAAAGGTTTAAAAGCGAGAAAGATGTGAGTGTGGAGAAGATAGAAATGCAGGAGGAAACGGAATCCAAAGAAACAGAAAATGACGACTTTAACGCTGACCGCGAACTTGACTTCGTTAGCCGACTTTTATCCGAAGACAACCAACGTCCAGGCAACTCCAAAAAGTCACCGCTAAACGTTCACGTTGACGATGCAGAAATCTACATCAATACATCTCGCCCTGTACTGAATCCTCACCCATTCCGGTACCTTATCAATTCCCCGAACTTGTGCAAAGGCGCCAAGGTCTTCCTCCTCTGTTACGTCCACACGGCAGTGAAGCACTCCAAGCGTCGCAAGCGAATCCGCGAGACCTGGGGCAACCAGACTAACTACCCAGGCGTCGAGATTCGGGTCGTCTTCTTCGTCGGACTGCCCCAGCTGAACACCACCCGGGGTCGACTCTACCACGACTACCTGAAATTCGAATCCAAGCGGTACGGAGACATCGTCCAGGAGGACTTCCTCGATACCTACAAGAACCTTTCTCACAAGGGAGTGGGCGCGCTCAAGTGGATATCGACCTACTGCAACCACACTGCATACGTTCTCAAGACGGATGACGATATGTTCGTCAACATGTACGTCATCCTCAACCACCTGCGGAATCTCCACGCTGCGAACTTCAGAAGGCGTTTGATGCTGTGCTACGTGTTCTGGAGGATGCACGTCGACCGCGAGGGTGGGCAGTGGAGCCTGACGAAGGACTACTTCCCAGACGACGTCTACCCTCCCTACTGTTCCGGAATGGGGTATGTCGCAAGCAGCGACGTCGCCATAGCGATGTACAGGGTGTCACCGTACGTTCGATTTCTATGGGTCGATGACGCCTTCATCAGTGGGGTGCTACCAGCCGCCCTCCAGGGAGCCGTCAACCACACGTCCTGGGCCAATGCGTACTGTGCCGCCTTCGAGATGGGGGTCTACACGCACCCCACGGAATGGTACAAGTACATTTTCTCGCACGTTCACAACGAGACCTTGAACCTAATGACCTGGAAAGGACTGACGGATATAGTCCGGAAGCGAACCATTCCGCGACCATCGGTGATCAGGCCAGGGCTTCTGGCGGATGAATACATACCGCTACGTCGGCTGTTTCCGCCGCCTTCGAAAGATGGCAAATAACTAAATTTAAAATTATGCACCCGGTGAATATATTTATGTAATTCTATAATTATTACCTTCAATATTGTGCAATGGGCTGGTTTATTAAAGCTTGTGGTCTTTGTTAAAAGTTACGGCGAAGTTTTATGACACGAACATGTTTGGCAAATTTTATTTGCGTTATAATAGCAGTTCCAGCAAATTGTAACTAACCAGCACGTTCTATTAGGCCTACACCGGTGTCTAACGCAAGAGGCATCAACCGAAGGAGCACCAAAAACCAAGCCGTAATCATGCCAATATCAAGAAGACCAGTTCGTTAAAATTTAAATTTAATTACAATTTGTATAAGCAATTGTAAATCTCCAAAATTTCTCACTGCCACACAAAAGCCACTTTGGGGAGATTAAGTTTCTCACCGACGATATAAAATTAAGTCCACAATAGCCAGCTACTTTCGGTGCCAGGGCAGAAACCGAGGGGACACACCGATGAGACCACATGGTGATACAGTACTTAAATTCTAGTGGCTATTACCAACCACCGAGAACGCGCTGAACCCAACAGTGTTTTTGTGCGAAACACAGCAGAAGTAAGAGCATCATGCTGATAGAGTGTAATACTATTTGCTGGCGTATGGGATGAGCAAGTTAGGCCTATCTTTACTGGCATGAGACAAACGCCAATACTTTACAGCAATTCATACAAAACAATAGAAGAATCGCCACCATGCAATATTATGAGAAGGTTGAACTCTAACTTTATAATGCATTATGAGCTAAAAGTGACAACACATAGGCCTAGGCCTGTAGCCTACGCCTGGGGTTCCATGGGTTCAGTAGCGCATTTGCAAAATTTATATTATACTATATTAAATTTAGACAGTAATAGCAATAGTAATTTTACATTCAAAATTTCTAAAGCGCTACTTTAAGGTTAAGCGTAGGGCACCAGCTTATTCACGAGCGCTGCGTCGTCCAGGGTACCAGGATAGTGAATGATAATAGATTTTATGCATCGGTGTATGAAAATGTGGCAATTCATGTAGGCTAATCCTGCCCCTTTTCCGTCAATTGAATTTGTGGGTTGCTTTGGAAAAAGAAACTGGCTAAGAGAATATGGGGGTGAGTCATGTTTAAAAATCAGCTTTCAAACAAATCGTCCCCAAGTTTGTATTTGTCCATAACAGAACGGTTACAAATTAAATAGGCCTATTACGTTTTTACATATTATTACAGTCTGACTTAACATAGGCCTATCGCAGTTTAAATGGCGCCTGCGCCTTTAGTTCAAAGCTTCATACTGTCCGTGATCAGTTTTGAAAACGCTATTGGTGGCGATATTCTCAATACGCTTTAAATGCATAACTAGCTAGAAGGACTTTTAAGAATGCTATGTCTAGTGTCTTGGTGCATAATACAAACATACATGTACATAAATACATACATACATACATACACACATATGCACATATACGTACATACACACACATACATAGGCCTACATACAAGCATACAAACATACATACGTGCGTACTTACAAACATATATACATGCTTAGTTGCTTACATATACATAAATACAGACATAGGCTTTCTAAATATACGCAAACATGCACACATATATTATATAATACATATATATGCTTAAGTACATACGTACGTACGTATATATAACTACATACACATTAATCCATAATATTTTAATTCAGACATCGCCAACATACTGCTGCACTCCTTTGAATGGCAATGAACCATGACATATCCACCAAGTCCCTTTTAAAGTCTTTGCCCAGGCGAAGAATTCCAATGAACTTGGTGACACCGTGCGGGCTGAGGTGATTCTTTTGCAATAAGCAGCGATAAGTCCGCGGAGAGGATAACCCTTTGAGTGACTCATTTGGGCGTAGTAAGTACTACACCTGACAAGTTCACATTCCTTTTGTTCGAATGTATTCGACCAGCGCTCGTAAAGAAGTCGGTGCCCTGCGCTTCGCTCTCGAGTGGCGCTTTAGAAGTTCGGAGTTTACGATTACGATTACATGTGTGTGTTTTTTCCTTATCGTCAGTTTGGTTGGATTTGTGTACATTACTTTCTGATCAAAACATATCAATTGTAATCGTAATCTCGAGATTTCTACAGTGCCCAAAAAAGCGAAATCGTGGGAACCAGCTTATTCAGAGGCACTAAGTCAAAATATAATCGATAGGCCAAGACGAGTGAAATCGGTTCATTTCAAGATACAAAGGGGTCAGACAGGTAGAAATTGTAATTGTATTTGTAACTGTACATTTATATAGCGCCACTCAAGGAACAGATTAATGAGAGGCGCTCGACAGTTATACCAAAACTGCACATCATTTTGCGAAGTTTAAAGAATTACTGTTACTCTTCACTGTTGCGCTGCTGAAACCAGAAATCTCCAAAGCGTCAAAAAGTGTAAACAATTACTATAATCTTTTACTGCTGTAGCCTACAAATGAACATTTGAAATATACAACGTTATAATAATACTGCTATAAGAATACAATACTGCTATACTGAAACCAAAACCGTCCAAATTGTCAAAAAGATATTAACGTTTAGAATGTCTAAATGAAATTACTCTTCAATGTATTATTACAGCCTGCCTTGTTCTAGGTGCAGTAGGATTGGTGCGCGAAAGCTTTCCTAGACTTAAAGCAATTGCAATTTCATGATCAATGATTCTGAAGCCAATTCGGTTCTCAAAGATTAATTAACTGTGAAATCGATTGCGTGAGACTTAGAGGTGAGTTAATTGGGTTTTAATATTTCATTATGGACTGTTCATTTAGCGCACGTATTCTGGCCTCTGTTGAAGAAGAGCTTATGAGTACATTAGGGTCAATCTAAGAACGACGAAAGGGTTCATGACCGCAAACAGTTCTTTATAATCTTAGTCAACAACGTAGTCTAGACGTTAACAGGTTCCTGCGTGTGAGATTGCGTGCTTGAGTGAGTGAGTCAGTTTGAGAGTGTGCGCGAGTGAGCGTGTGAGTGAGTGAGTGTGAATGACTGTGTTTAAGTTCTTCAGCTAGTCAGTGAGTGAGTGAGGAAGACAGTCAGTGAATGATTGAGTGAGTGAATATGTGCGAGTGAGTTAGTGTGAGGACGGGAGAGTGAATGTTCTAGTGAGCGAGTGAGTCAACGAGTGAGTGAGTGAGAGTGTGTCCACGAGTAAATGTGAATACGAGTGGTTAAGTGTGTGCGAGCGAGCGAGTGTGGTGTGTGATTTGCTGAGTGAATAAGAGGGTGAGTTAGTGAGTCAGTCAGTAAGTGAGTCAGTCAGTAAGTCATTGAGTCAGTGAGCCAGATAATTTGAGCGTGAGTGTGAGTTTGAGCATGTGCCTGTGTGAGTGAGCATGCGAGTGAGCAAGCGAGTGAGCGACCATGTGAGTATGAGAATGAGTGATTAAGTGAATGAGTGTCAGTGAGTGAGAGCGAGTGTGCGAGAGTGGGCGAGTGAGTTAATGAGTGAGTGACTGGGTGTCAATGATTGACCATAGGGCTAGATAGTAGGAGTTAAGAAATTGGTTTGAATGAGTGAGCCACTGGCTGGCTTATTGGTTGACAAGTGGTTCCGATATGTTGGACTTCCGACCCAGAAGTTCTGGGTTCAACTCCCCTCCGGTTCTCGATACTTTCGCTTCACTAGTGCGCTCTGGCGAAGTCAACTTTAAATCGCATATATCGGGTTTGTATTCGGTGGAGACCAGATAGCGTAACAGAGCTATAGACATCAGATAAGAAAATGAAGTGGTTAAACCAGACACCCGAAGGATCTTCTCTTAACATGCCATACGAGTTACGACGGCGTCTTCCACCCCCATCCAAACTTCTAATCCCACGGAGCCAACGCCTATTGTTAGTAACAATTTAACGGAACCGCGTTTCGAGAAGTTTCACATTATGGCACTTGACAATTAACAAATCGATGCATTTTCATATTACAAACGTTTGCACAACTTAATTAAACTGAATAAATTACGGTTGTCACTTAAATTCAATAAACTCGGAATCTGCGGAAAATCTGCCATTAAATGCGCAGTGTGTGGGTTCGATCCCCTATGGAGACTGTCGCTCTGTGAGCATCGAGACATTCGACAAGTCCCTCATGCACAGAAAAATATGTCTAGAGTTATATTATGAGCATTATTGTGAGATATTACTTTACGTTATGAATAGGTTATGAGGCATGTTACAAGATTAGTCATAAGGTAAGTTCTGAGGTATAGTACATCGTAGCCTACATGTATATTATGATATGTTGCAAGAATGAATCATTTATGAGGTATGTTACAAGCTTAATCATGAGGTAAGTTATGAGGCATATTATATCGTATATTATGAGATCGATATCTTGCAAGAACTATTCTATCGAAAACAGTATTTACCGTTACCAGTAATAATTCAACGAGTTTACAACACATTACGATCCGATTACACTACATCCAATGCGAGGTTAGATCAGGCTTACATTAACGCCAGCTATTACCAGGCCATACGGTGAGCAATTAGGATTACATTACGTCAGCTTAGCAAAATAAGTTTACAATAAGCTTACAAATCAATAATTACAACTGCCTAGACGTAAGCGAGAACAGATCTTCTAGTTCCGGATGCATTCAGCTTTCCCCGTCGATAACTGCGTCCAGCTGACGTCGAATCCGAGACCCTCAGTTTCTCCCGAAGAATTCGTCCGTTTGATGACCTTGGAATGTAGCTGACCAGTTCGACGCCTCCGCGCAGTTGCTTGTAGGACAGTAGGTGCGCTGTTCAAAGATATAATTATCATAGGACACAAAGTAGGCATGAGGTCAGGTGAAATGAGGTGAGGTAAGGTAAAGTAAGGTTAGATAACGTTAGGTCAGGTAAGGTCAGGAAAGGTCAGGAAAGGTCAGGAAAGGTCAGGTCAGGTCAGCTCGGGTCAGGTCAGGTCAGATAAGGTAAGGCAGGACAACCTTACCTTAATTGTCATATTCATATACGATAATGTAATGTCGCAAAACAGAGGAACCTGAGGCAGAAGTAAAGATGTCTCAGGCTATGCTTCATTCGTAGAAACAAAAAAAAAGCTGAATGGGGGGGGGGGCCCGTGGCGCTTTGGATAACATCTGGCACAGAGACCGAGAGGTACCGAGTTCGAGCCCCCGTTGGGCGGATATGCTTTGTAGGCTGCTATTAGCGCCGTTGTATTGCAAGCTGTCTGTTCTGATAGTAGTTAAGATTTCAATTGCATAACATGTAAATGTACAGCGCAGTGCGTTTGTCAGGCGCTAAATTAAAGAAAAGATTATTATTATTATTATTATTATTATTATTATTATTATTATTATTATTATTATTATTATTATTATTATTATTATTATTATTATTATTATTATTATTATTATTATTATTATTATTATTATTATTATTATTATTATTATTATTATTATTATTATTATTATTATTATTATTATTATTATTATTATTATTACATTGCAACATAAAAGCACACTTACTGTTAGCAAAGGCGAGGAGTTGGTGAGCTGTGACGTCCGGGTATCCGGGTTTCAGAATGACGTAGACTTTGGGGACCTGACCGTGGACTGGATCCGTGAGTCCGACGGATACGACTTCGGATACGGATGGATGGTGGAGGATGACGTTTTCAATCTCACGCGGTTTTATCTGCAAACAAAAGAAGCAGTTTGTGTCCGAGTTCGGTACATTTGGTTTAGCAACTGTTTGTTAATAGGTTCCTATTTCATAATAAGTATTCAAGAATACACTGCCGTTAACCCTTTGGAGGTGAGGTGGGGTATGACACACCCCAAGGCTATTCTACGCTGCTTTTTCTACGGAAAACGTTAAACCAGCTTGGATTATTTTTGTCTACCTTAGTGAATGTGAAATACGGACACTCTAGGACACTTTCAGGTACTTTTGGATGCCATTTTTTTATTTCTTGCATATTAAAGTGAAATTTTAATTTTTCGTATACATATTGATTTTAAGAAATTTAAAAAAGTAACGGCACAGTGCCGAAAAAATGTGCGATTATATGATATTACTGCATATAGTGTTGCATCGATGCAAAATTGATCAATTATTACGGGTATTATGTCACGACATTGTCACTTGTTCCCAAAATGTTACATGTTTTGAGGGCCACGAAGATGCCATTGCAAAGGGCCGCTTGATTTTGAGCGCCACCACGCTGGCCATATCAATTATGATTGAAAACTGTTATTTGTTCCTGAAATTCACCAGTTTAGCCGACAATTGGTTACATAACTGTAGTTTAGCTCACAATTTATATTATAGTTGATACTGCGACTTGCAAGTAATTATATGTATTGGGGTATGTCAGACCCCACCTCACCTGAAACGTTACAATGCTTCACCTCACCTCCAAAGGGTTAATTGTCGTTTACTGAACTTGCATCAAACTAAAACAACGCTGTAATGTCGCAAACAATATTACAACACAGGCTCACAACTGGTGGTGACTGTCACCACCACTTATAAAAGTGGTAGTGCCAGAACACCAGCGTCACAATACAAAATATAATTGTATTGTATTGTATCTATCAATTTATTATAGCGCATCGCAGTACACAACAATCAGAGGCACTCACACCAATTGAGCACCATTATCACCTGAATGTGAACTGATAGCAGCATCTAAGCAAATTTTACCTGGTATCTTTTGATAGTGATGAGCTCTTCATCTCGACAGCTTAAGTACAGGTTTCCATCCGAGTCGACCCAACCCATGTCACCTGAAACGACTTTCAGAGCTCGTCATTTGCACCTTAATCAATCAATCAATCAATCAATCAATTACAATCTTAGTCTAGTCCGGTCTGTTTAGTCTAGCCAAGTTTAATTCATTCCAAGCTGGTTCAGTTTGGTCCTGTCCAGTCGTTCTAGCCCAGTTCTATCTAGTTTACTCCCTCTTGTTCAATCAGTTCTAGTTCATTGTACTTCAGTCCAGTACATTCTTGTGCAGTGTAAACTTTTTCTGTTCACGTTTGTCTAATCCAATCCAGTTTAACCTCTGCCATTTAATTTTAGTCCAATTTCTTATGGTCCAATTCAAACGGGCCATTTTAATTCTTTTCAATCTGGTTCGGTTCAGTTTGGTCGAATCCTTTCTCAGATCTGGGTTAGTTCTGTTCGTTTTATTATAGTCTTGTTGTCTGGTCCAATCCCGTCCAATTCTGTTTAATCCAATCCAATCTAGTCTGGACTGATTCATCCCACCTGTTCGAAGCCATCCGTCATCATCAAGCACTGGCGTTCGGTCATCGGGTTGATCGAGGTAGCCCTTCATTACCTGAGGTCCCTTGATGAAGATGACCCCTTCCTCGTGAGGATTAAGTCGTTTGCCAGTATGTCCGTTAAGCACCTGTCCACAAAGAAACTTCACCTTTCAAAGGTGTTGATAGATGGAACATCAAAACTAAGCTATGTCTAAAAACCTTAAACCCTCATCCCTGCATTGCTTTCAAAGATTTTCTTATTTCCTCGGAGCTAGTCACACTGAGAGCGCCTCTGAATAGCTAGTACTGTAAGAGGCGCTTTATAAAATCTCAGATATGATACGATAGAAAATCTGAGATTTTAAAATGCGCCTCTTACAGTACTAGCTATTCAGAGGCGCTCTCAGCGTGACTAGCTCCGAGGAAATAAGAAAGTCTTCAAGCAATGCAGGGATGAGGGTGGAACGCGACTAAACTCTTAGTGCTGGTTGAGGGAAGGAGGTCATTCCACATCGAAGGGCCCAGAGTTATAAGGACACCAATTTTAAATCATTATTAATTCATTCACTCATTCGGGGTGTGAGATATTCTAGTGATGAGCGTGATGGACTGTCAACCAAGAGGTCGTGGGTTCAACTTCCTGCCAGGGTAGAAATTTGTTTCGATTTATGCGTCCCCAAATCAAAAGGGCTATTATGAGTACACCGATCAGTGTACGGTGGGAAAACTAGACGACTATGGAGAGGACTGGTCACCCGCCCTCATATGCCGAGGTTAGGCAAAATGAAGTCGCCAACACTTCATACCCATGACTGCCTTTGAGGCTGATTTCTTCTCAATTCCCAGTTGCACTACTCTCGTTAATTATAGTCGACAATATAAGTCAATCGATCAATCAATCAAAATTGATATAGCGACCCTCCAAGATTCCTACTCAGAGGCACTCCAGAGTCCAGACCCATCAGGCCAAGCGGAAAAAGCAGCCTTAAGCAGCATATGAAGTTGAGAGCAGGTAACGTAAGGGAGGTGGCGAATTGCCAGAGGGAACTCGTTCCATGTTGTCGGACCCACAAGAGAAAAAGGATTGGCGCAGCATTTGTATTAATAGTAAGTATTAATATCATTTTCGACATTATTTGTGATAACTTGTTAATGGTAATGTTGGTACATAATTATTATTAGTGACGTAATACCTTAGCCTGTGTGCCGGCGATTGGTCGTCCAATGCTGTCGTCGGTGACGCCACTGTAGCGTGTAGCGGTGGCGATGGAACACGTCTCCACGTAGCCATGCACTGTTAACAAATACATCCGTAAGATGTCGCATCAGTAAGCCAGCTATCACTGTTGAGGAATTCACAAAGGAGGAGGAGAAGAACGAGGAGGAGACCGAGGAGGAGGACGAGGAGTATGAGGGGAGGAAGAAGAGGAGGAGGAAGAGAATGAGGAGGAGGAGGAGGATAATGAGGAGGAGGAGTACGAGGAGAAGGAGAAGAATGAGAAGGAGAACAACGAGGAGAATGAGGAGCAGAATGAGGAGTATGAGAATGAGGAGAATGAGGAGGAGAATGAGGAGAATGAGGAGAAGGAGGAAGAGGAGGAGAATGACGAGGAGAATGACGAGGAGAATGACGAGGAGAACGACGAGGAGGAGAATGAGGAAGAGAATGAGGAGGAGGAGAATGAGGAGGAAGAGGAAGAGAATGAGGAGGAGAATGAGGAGGAGAATGAGGAGGAGAATGAGGAAAATGAGGAGGCGGAGAACGAGGAGGAGGAGGAGGAGGAGGAGGAGGAGCAACAACATCAGCAATAGTTGAATAGTAACATCAAGTGTTTAAGAACATCTCATAGCTGCCAGAACCGTTGACATCTGTCGAACTCACTTTGCCTATTAACTGGATAGAGGGGTCCGTGACTCCAAAGAGGGAGACATCTTATGGCAAGAAAGTCCACTGACGTCGGCACAAATTATTTCTAACACTTCTCACCGTTTGCGTGGCAGTTGCAAACTTTGTAGGACTATTGAATAAAATGAAAATGGCGTCGACAATTATGTGCACTTTTAATACAAAGCTACTCTTCTGCTTTGACTTGTAGGGCGAATATCACGCCTAAAAGAGGTGTGTAATTATTTTTGAACAGTTGAATGGATGGATTGTTATTGTTATTATTACTGCTGTTAGCACTGCCACTGCCAAAGCCACTGTTATTGTTATTACTATTTCTATTTTCTTTTTTAAGCCCGAGGTAGAAAGAATCCCTCAGGATCTAAGAAACTGTGCATTTGATTTAAGGTTTCTCGTCCCCATCGTGTTGCATCGTATTATCATTAGGCCTATCATTACCATAATTAATTAATTAATTAATTAAATTTGTAACGCGTGCACGGTCACACCGAAATGTGAATCTTAGATACGGATAGTCTGCACCCAGGAGAAGATGCAGTTTGATATTTCAGGGGAGGGGTTCGAACCCATGTTCTCCGCGTCACAAAGCAATCTCTCAACCAATAGGCTACATTTATCCCACTGCGAATAATAGGCCTATAACGAAATCCGATTTCCATCCACTTATCATAAATGACGTCTATGAATCTGTTTTATGTCCAGTTACCATAAATGACATCGTGGAATCCGAGTCCAATGAGGGTCCGTCTGTGTCTCATTGGGATGTGAGGAACTCCATAGACGACCACGACGACGTCCTGCTTCGCTGGGTGCGTCTTAAGGAGTGGATGGTTCGAAACGGTTCCAGTCCAACCAGGCAGAAGGTGAATCAGGTTCGCCTAAGATCATTACGACAACAAACGGTTCATTCATTCATTCACTCGTTCATTTGTTCTTTCATTTGTGCGCTCGTTCATTAATTTACTAATTCAGCTATTCGCTTGTTCTCTCTTTCCTTTGTTCAACCATTATGCCTAGCCTATTGTTTCGTTGAATCAATCTTTCCTTCGATTAAGAGCGAAAGAATTTTTACCAACAGATGTCATAAGATAGGTGGCGCTTCGGCGTGTTAACATCGACTAGGTTCGGCTCTGGATTTTTCTCTTTCTGGCCCCATTGGCTTTTCGTTTGCTGCCTAGGGTATTTTCTCATACGTTTTATTGTAACTTACTGTCTAGACTGTTCATTTTAGCTGGGGGCTGTGTCGGGGGCGCTCCTGAGTAGTTACCTTGAAGGAGAGCTATATGTATTTCCACAATGAATGACTGAACGAACGAACGAGCGAGCGAACGAACGAATGAATGAATGAATGTAGGTTGGTGGAAATGCTTAACACTGACCCTGCTCTGGTCCATCGCTCTGAGCATGAGACCTGTTTCGAAGTCTGAAACGACGATGACTTGGGTTCCTTGGACGAGGCTTCCCAACAGACAGACGACCAGACCAAAGATGTGATGATACGGAACCAGTCCAAGCACTATGTCCCTCGACGCCATCCGACTCAGTCCATCTGTTTGCCTGACGCACAACACATTAGGCAGGGAGATAGGTAGGTAGGCAGGTAGGTAGGTAGGTAGATAGTTTGGTAGGTATGTAGTTTGGTAGATAGGTATTAGGTAGTTTGGTAGATAGGTAAGTATGTAGCCATGTGGGTAGGTAGTTTGGTAGCTAGGTAGTTAGCTAGGTAGATATGTGTGCAGCTATGTAGGTAGGTGATTTGATAGGTAGATATGTATGTAGGTATGTAGGTTGGCAGTTAAGTAGTTTGGTAGATAGGTAGATACGTAAGTATGTAGATATGCAAGTAGGTAGTTTGTTAGGTAGGTAGGCGGGCAGGTACATATGCATGTATGTATTCATGTAGTATAGATAGGTAGGTATTGTATTACACTACAATATGATACACTACACTGTAATACACTATAATGCACTATGCTAAGCTACAGTACACTACACTACACTAGGCCTATGCTTTAACACCACACTATAAAATACTACATATCATTACACTTCACTATGATATGCTACAATTCAATACACACTGCACCTACACTACACTAAAATATAATGCACTGCACTACAATACAATATAATACAATAAAATAAATGACACTGTACTAACTACAATTATACACTGTTATACACTACACCATAATATGCTGCACTACACTGTTATTCAGTGGAGTCTTTGAAGTAACCTCAGTTGATTCCAGCAAGCGATCAGATTGGCATGCGTCAGTTGAACGATCTGAAGTTCATCGATGACGTCGGTAGAGGGAGCCAGGATGACGACGCTGTCACGTGACGTTCTGACGTCAGTCCAGAGATGACGACTTCCGGTGTCATGCGTCAGCTGCGCCAAGGAGTCACACCAACTCACGTAACCAATCGAAAACACCTTCTAAAAGACAATGTGTTATTTTTGTTATCGCTATCTTTATTCAAATTAAATGACTGTGGCTTTGAGTTTGCTGTGAGTTCTCCTTATAAAGACCATGGGCAAGTTGTTCGCGCACACCTGTTTCTACCGGTGTTACGATATAAAGTATCCCAATCAGAGTCCCTCTGGACTGACAAAATATCTCCCCCGTTTCTCTTTTCAATGCCCCTGAAAAAGTTGGCGACTTAACTGTAACAGATGGTTTAAAACTACTGAATAGTTGTAAAGTTAGGAAATCCGCCCGCTTTAGTACCGGTAGGCTACCATTAACTTCGAAATAAATGTGACTGTAACTCTCAAAGACGGCAGACTCTCCAGGGAGAGATCATTTGAACGGTGAAAGAAATATCCCTCCCGGAGATTTTGCATAGAATATAGTCTCCGGGGTGAATTCATTCTAAAGAGATCTCTCGAAGGTAGAATCTGTTCCCAAATATTTTTTTTAGAGAAAGACTTTTAGGGAGAGACACTGTTTCGAGGTCCGGATTGAGCTGAGAAGTATACAGCAAATTCTGCGTTGCAATGGTCCCGTGTTAAGAACTTTCTGATTCGTTCACTGACTGTTCAATGTCCAAAAGGAAATGATTGACTCGCCGCTGTGGGGAAGGACTTTTACTGACCCAATAGACCAAACAGACTTCACATGTTACTATTAGGCCAGCTGAAGAAATATTCTGACCTTCAGGCGTCCATACTTTCTGGCTGCTTTCCTAGCCACCGAAGAACAGACGAGGCTGGTGATAAGAAAGGTGGAGCATGTCTTTCTTAGATGAATCACCAATTCTTCTACCAAAAACGACCAACATTTCCTTAAACATATTAAATCTGAAAACCAGCCGATTATATACAAACAATGCTCTACAGTCTCTTAAGTTTCTTCAGTCAGAAAGCAAACCGATTTATTTACAAAATTTAATAGTGATCAATACAGTTCCAAAAATATACTTCAGGCTTATGAACCATTACTTAATCGATTACATGAGACAACAACAAATTCTTTCAATCAGAAAAAACCGGTCTTTCACTAACCGACAAGAGTACACGCTATATTAACAATACAGTACAGGCCAAACCGATAGAGTACAGGCCAAACCGATAGAGTACAGGCCAAACCGATAGAGTACAGGCTAAACCGACAGAGTACAGGCCAAACCGATAGAGTACAGGCCAAACCGATAGAGTACAGGCCAAACCGATAGAGTACAGGCCAAACCGATAGAGTACAGGCCAAACCGATAGAGTACAGGCCAAACCGATAGAGTACAGGCCAAACCGATAGAGTACAGGCCAAACCGATAGAGTACAGGCCAAACCGATAGAGTACAGGCCAAACCGATAGAGTACAGGCCAAATCGATAGAGTACAGGCCAAACCGATAGAGTACAGATAGACCAAACCGATAGAGTACAGGCCAAACCGATAGAGTACAGGCCAAACCGATAGAGTACAGGCCAAACCGATAGAGTACAGGCCAAACCGATAGAGTACAGGCCAAACCGATAGAGTACAGGCCAAACCGATAGAGTACAGGCCAAACCGATAGAGTACAGGCCAAACCGATAGAGTACAGGCCAAACCGATAGAGTACAGGCCAAACCGATAGAGTACAGGCCAAACCGATAGAGTACAGGCCAAACCGATAGAGTGCAGGCCAAACCGATAGAGTACAGGCCAAACCGATAGAGTACAGGCCAAACCGATAGAGTACAGGCCAAACCGATAGAGTACAGGCCAAACCGATAGAGTACAGGCCAAACCGATAGAGTACAGGCCAAACCGATAGAGTACAGGCCAAACCGATAGAGTACAGGCCAAACCGATAGAGTACAGGCCAAACCGATAGAGTACATGGCCAAACCGATAGAGTACAGGACCACACCGATAGAGTACACGCCAAACCGATAGAGTACAGGCCAAACCGATAGAGTAGTACAGGCCAAACCGATAGAGTACAGCGCCAAACCGATAGAGTACAGGCCAAACCGATAGAGTACAGGCCAAACCGATAGAGTACAGGCCAAACCGATAGAGTACAGGCCAAACCGATAGAGTACAGGCCAAACCGATAGAGTACAGGCCAAACCGATAGAGTACAGGCCAAACCGATAGAGTACAGGCCAAACCGATAGAGTACAGGCCAAACCGATAGAGTACAGGCCAAACCGATAGAGTACAGGCCAAACCGATAGAAACAGAAACCGAGTACACAGCCAAACCGATAAGAGTACAGGACCAAACCGATAGAGTACAGGCCAAACCGATAGAGTACAGGCCAAACCGATAGAGTACAGGCCAAACCGATAGAGTACAGGCCAAACCGATAGAGTACAGGCCAAACCGATAGAGTACAGGCCAAACCGATAGAGTACAGGCCAAACCGATAGAGTACAGGCCAAACCGATAGAGTACAAGACCAAACCGATAGAGTACAGGCCAAACCGATAGAGTACAGGCCAAACCGATAGAGTACAGGCCAAACCGATAGAGTACAGGCCAAACCGATAGAGTACAGGCCAAACCGATAGAGTACAGGCCAAACCGATAGAGTACAGGCCAAACCGATAGAGTACAGGCCAAACCGATAGAGTACAGGCCAAACCGATAGAGTACACGCCAAACCGATAGAGTACAGGCCAAACCGATAGAGTACACGCCAAACTGATAGAGTACATGGCCAAACCGATAGAGTACAGGACCACGCCGATAGAGTACACCCCAAACTGATAGAGTACAGGCCAAACCGATAGAGTACAGGCCAAACCGATAGAGTACATTACAAACCGATAGAGTACAGGCCAAACCAATAGAGTACAGGCCAAACCGATAGAGTACATGGCCAAACCGATAGAGTACAGGCCAAACCGATAGAGTACAGGCCAAACCGATAGAGTACAGGCCAAACCGAGAGTACAGGCCGAATAGAGTACACGCCAAACCGATAGAGTACAGGACCACACCGATAGAGTACAGGCCAAACCGATAGAGTACAGGCCAAACCGATAGAGTACAGGCCAAACCGATAGAGTACAGGCCAAACCGATAGAGTACACAACAAACCGATAGAGTACAGGACCACACCGATAGAGTACACGCCAAACTGATAGAGTACAGGCCAAACCGATAGAGTACAGCCAAACCGATAGAGTAACAGGCCAAACCGATAGAGTACAGGCCACACCGATAGAGTACATGGCCAAACCGATAGACTACAAGACCAAACCGATAGAGTACACGCCATACCGATAGAGTACAGGCCAAACCGATAGAGTACACGCCAAATCGAGAGAGTACACGCCAAACCGATAGAGTACAGGACCACGCCGATAGAGTACACGCCGAACTTATAGAGTACAGGCCAAACCGATACCGAGTACAGGCCAAACCGATAGAGTACATGGCCAAACCGATAGAGTACAGGACCACACCGATAGAGTACACGCCAAACTGATAGAGTACAGGCCAAACCGATAGAGTACAGACCAAACCGATAAAGTACAGGGCCAAACCGATAGAGTACAGGCCAAACCGATAGAGTACAGACCAAACCGATAGAGTACAGGGCCAAACCGATAGAGTACAGGCCAAACCGATAGAGGCCTACAGGACCACACCGATAGAGTACACGGCAAACTGATAGAGTACAGGCCAAACCGATAGAGTACAGGCCAAAACCGATAAAGTACAGCGCCAAACCGATAGAAGTACATGGCCAAACCGATAGAGTACAGGACCACGCCGATAGAGTACACGCCAAACTGATAGAGTACAGGCCAAACCGATAGAGTACAGGCCAAACCGATAGAGTACATGGCCAAACCGATAGAGTACAGGACCACACCGATAGAGTACAGGCCAAACTGATAGAGTACAGGCCAAACCGATAGAGTACAGGCCAAACCGATAAAGTACAGCGCCAAACCGATAGAGTACAGGCCAAACCGATAAAGTACAGGGCCAAACCGATAGAGTACAGGGCCAAACCGATAGAGTACAGGCCAAACTGATAGAGTACAGGCCAAACCGATAGAGTACAGGCCAAACCGAAGAGTACAGGCCAAACCATAGAATACAGGGCCAAACCTATAGAGTACACGCCAAACCGATAGAGTACAGGCAAAACCGAGAGAGTTCAGACCAAATCGAGAGGAGTACACGCCAAACCGAAAAAGTACAGGACCACACCGATAGAGTACACGCCAAACTGATAGAGTACAGAGTCCAAACCGATAGAGTACAGGCCAAACCGATAGAGTACATGGCCAAACCGATAGAACGCCAAACCGTACAGGACCACACCGATAGAGTACAGGCGAAACTGATAGAGTACAGGTCAAACCGATAGAGTACATGGCCAAACCGATAGAGTACAAGAACACACCGATAGAGTACACGCCAAACCGATAGAGTACAGGCCAAACCGATAGAGTACATTACAAACCGATAGAGTACAGGCCAAACCGAGAGAGTACAGGCCAAATCGAGAGAGTACACGCCAAACCGATAGAGTACAGGACCACACCGATAGAGTACGCGGCCAAACTGAGAGAGTACAGGCCAAACCGATAGAGTACAGGACCCAGATGATCCAAGATAACATTTGTAACATCCTAGATACTGACATGCGCAGTGTTTGGCTTTTAATCAAGTTTTTCACCTGTTTAAAAGGTGTGCTAGATTAACAGAAGCGATGAGTGTTATTGAAGCGACTGCAACCTGTGATTAGCACTGCGTGTGGTTATCAGAACAGATGAAGATGGACAGATCGGTTTTCATAGAGCAACAAATTTATCTGTATCTATTTCACTCATCGCTTAAAATCCACCCCTTCTCTTTGTACCTTAGATTTTAGATAAACACTATAAATAGCGGTAATAGTCCTTCTATATTTGCGGTGAACACGCTACGAGGCTAACATTTCTTGACAATTGACGAAAACCCTTTAAAAATTCCCATTGACGTGAACGGCCGTTAATGCCATAAGATGTCTTTAAACTGTCGTAACCAAAAGACTTGTTGACAATCAAGCTCAATGAATAAATTTATAAAATCTTAAAGTATAATGCGATTTGTATATAGCAGTTTTACTTTTAAGTTCTTTCATTCGTTTCAATTTGTTTCTGATATTTTACTGGTTTAATTTTATTAATCAATTAGATAACGAAGTCTTTAACTTTAAGATCCTTCTCGTCTAACAATAATATCCCCTAGGATGCCGCTCGTTGATCAAAGAGAAACGTTAGCTTTATTTGAAGGCGCCCATAATGAGCTTTATCACGTTAATAGTAACTAGTACGGATATGCCAAAGAGCGAGAGGTACCGAGTTCGAGCCCCGTTGGTGCGGATTTATGATTTGTAGGCTGCTATTAGCGCCGTGTATTGCAGGCTGTCTGCTCTGTTAGTAGTTAAGATTTCAATCGCATAACATGTAGATGTACAGCGCAGTGCGTTTGTCAGGCGCTTCAATAAAGAAAAGATTATTATTATTATTATTATTATTATTATTATTATTATTATTATTATTATTATTATTATTATTATCACGTTAACAGTACTAGTACGGATATCAAGCAGCGTCGCTCAAGCCACATTATAAGATGCATTCATCGTAAAATTGTTGAATTATCGCTGTCGGACTATGCGCCACATAAGATACCTGAGTTGCACGTTTAAAGATCCGAGTAAATTTGGTATCGTACGGTTCATTGAGTAAGCTGTTTATTCGTGTACTGGGCGAACATCACATTGGATATATGAGATATCTATTTAAAAAACAGACACCCTTAAAACGCTTAATACGGTGCTTACAAAATGACAATTATCATTTTCGTTCCTATTGCTTGCAGGTTATTGTTTGGCCATGTAGTGGGCATCGGGTATTTCCTTTGCTAAATATGAAACCGAGAAAAATACAAAAGATAATAAAAATTTTGAAATTACTTAAACTATTAAGAAATCAAATTGAATCCTCTCGTATGTAGAAATTTCTAAGGCGCCCCTCGCAGGGTATAGTCTATTCAGAGGAGCGTTATATATAATTCGATGTTGAGTCCAGCTTATTTGTTGTATAATAGCGAGACGTTCTGAATCCGGATATTTGGAAGATAGAAGTTGAGGCGACTGGTGTTTTATGTTAACGACACTTGTTCCAGAGTTATGAGGCCTAGAATGGATGTGAAGAGAAAACTCATAGTAAAGAAGACACTCAAAAAGTGAAAACCACCAGCCGGTAAAGGAACGAACCCTGTTCTGATAAAAGGTCATCCTCAGGACGTTGCCCAACTGACCAATTGGCAAGAGGCAGAGTCGGATCACTAGAGGGAGGTTACAGTGCTGTCACCCTAAATTGAAAGCGAATGATGATTGATTGATTGACTAATCGACTGCTTCATAAATGCTTCTGAATAGACTTACCTTATTCATGCAGTAGTATTGATTACCTGTGTTAAGCGACACCTTACGGCTGTCAGGGCCGTCAACTGACATTGAATTGTACTGAGAGTTGTAGTACTTTCAGTTGTGAAAACGAAAGGTATATAGGGTCTGTTGAAACCTATTTTAAGGTTTCTAAATTCTTTGTGTTGACCGTTAACGCCCGTCATGCTATCGAACCTATTGGCGCTGAGTCGAGGTTCGACTTTTCAGTGGTCATGACTACAGCTCTTGCCTAGCCGTTCCACGTTTTCATCCACACACGCCGGTTGAGATATAAAAACAAATTCTGTATGTCAAAATGTGGAGGGGAAACTTAAGAGTAGTACGGAGAAGTGAGAAATTGGTGAGTAAACTAGGGGTTGATTATGGCGAGATAACCTACCGAACTAAATGGCCTACATCTATCATGTCGGGTTCGAATCCTGACCATTTGTCAGCCTTCTATCCATCTTCATCATCCAAATGTAATGTAATGTAACGTAACAAAGCCCTGCAACAAGACGCGAACTCCTTTGCGCCGAAGACGGTGATGGTGACACTTGTGCAGCGGGGCAGAACGTAACAGAAATATCAGTTATAATTCTTTCCATGTCAACTGTTCGTCTATAGTATTTGCACACCCAGAAATTTTTGATGATAACACTCTGGTTATACTTGATTTATCTATGTTAATAATTATATTATAAGCCTAATCTAAACTGAATTCAGGTTTCCTTTAATAACAAAACGAGAAAAAATTTGTTTTTGGAGACATGAGTGAAAATTAATTAGCTTTTAAACATTCTCCAACGAGTTTTTATTCATCATTCATCTTGTAAGCCAGTAGTAGTAGTTTCAGTTTAACGACACAGTGTGATAAAAAAAAAGGTCATTAGCGTCGTCCACTTTATGACGTCAATAGATTTGTTTGACATGAACACATCAGTTCCGTCAGCACACATCATGAAATAGAGAAAAGAGGGGATGAACGCAAACTGCAGTTGTCACGTTTTTATTTTATCGAAGCCATTCACCTATTTAAAAAGGTCGCCAACATTGATGCATAGAAGCTGTGCGCGTACTTGAAGCTACTACGACTGCTACTACTATTCCTTTATTTCACAAACTCGTTGACACAAACGCAACAAGATTACAAAATCAACAGTTTAGATATCGATTAGACAAAAAAAAATATATAGTCAAATAGATAAGAGGTTTAAGAATGTATTAGTGACTGAGACCTATTGCTAAAGAAAATTATTGTTTAGCCAATACACCATAAAGTACTCTAGGTATAAAATTTCGATCATCCCTATCCGGCAGAGTGAAATCATGAGGCCAGGGTCGCAGATTATAATGACGAGTAAATTATTATTGGTGGAAACAGTGAACGTAACACATGGAAATCGACTGCAACCTGTGATTAGATCTGCGTTTGGTTAGCAGAACAGAAGATGGACAGATTGGTTTTCATAGAACAACAAATTATTTATTAATTTGCATCTCTTTCACGCATTGGCCAAAACCACCCCTTCTCTGTTTACTTCAGATTTTAGATCAACACCACAAATAGGTGAAATAATCTGTCTATATATATGGCGAACAGGCTGCAGGGTTTTACTCACAAACACTTTACAATCTTTCTTTTAGACGTGAACTGCCGTTGATGCCATGTCGTAAACGTAGGTTAAACTATTGGATCCAAAAGGCTGGTCAACAATTAACCCCAATAAATATATAAATAAATTCTTAAATTATAATCCGATTTGTATAACGATTTCACGCTTAAGTCATTTAATTCTTTTCAATTTGTTTCCCATTTTTCGCTGAATTTTCTATTAATTCAATCACGTAACGGAGTAATTGACTTCTACAACCATCTCGTTCAATAATTAATTTCCCGCTGATAAAGGAGAAACGCTAGCCTTCGCTTGAGACCAGTTCTAGTTTAATTATTTTGAAGGCTCTCAAACAGATCTATCAAACACTAATTGGTGAACAGTACGGAAAGCATGTAGCTTCTCTCAAGCCACATTATTGAACGTGAACATCGCAAAATGGTTGAATTAGCGATTCATTCATTCATTCATTCCGGAGATTTATATAGCGCCTCTCCGGGGCGCGTTGGATAACAGCTGGCGTAGAGAGCGAGAGGTACCGAGTTCGAGCCCGTAGGGCGGATATGCTTTGTAAGTTGCTATTAGCGCCGTGTATTGCAGGCTGTCTGTTCTGTTAGTAGTTAAGATTTAAATTGCATAACATGTAAATGTACAGCGCAGTGCGTTTGTCAAGCGCTTAATAAAGAAAAGATTATTATTATTTATTATTATCTTGTACCTTGCCGATAATAATGTGATAGAAATGAGGATATGGTGACGTCTTAATGTCGTAGTTTTTATTTATTTATCCAATATTTAATGACATCTTTTAGCAACAAAGGCCGTTGACGTCTTTAAAGTTTTGATGCATTTCAGTTAATTTTCGTGTAGTGTTTTCATCAGTTTTCTTTATCTTTTTTCCGTCTTGGATTCTATTTCTGATAGGATATTGACGACTTTAAAGTTTTTGTTTTTGTTTTTTAATGTCTTAGTTTACACGGGCTTCAAAAATATAGCCTTAAATTTTAGCATATTAAAGGTGTGTAATTAAAATAAGTTTTTGAAATATTTTCCGAAATCTTGTGGCAAATCAAAGACGTCATTGGATATGTCCTCGGTTTGGTTAATTGCTGTTTAACGACACTGTGGGGCGCGGTGGTGTAGGGGTATGTTCGGTGCCTTGCAGCCGGAGGGTTGCGGGTTCAAATCCACCTCAAGCCGCCGCGTAGGGACCCTGGGCAAGTCCTTCACTCGCAATTGCTCATGCGCTTCGGCGTGAAACTCTGATTCAGCGTCCGCGCAGTAGTCGGGAGCGCCTCTGAATAGGAATCTGGAAGAGGTGCTATATACAAGTGCTCATACACACACACACACACACACACACACACACACACTCTGTCATAACGTAGATGATTCGCATCGCCCTTCTCCTTTCTCTTGGCTTGGGACTGGCTTTGTCAGAGTACAAACAGTGGCGGTAGTAGTTTCAGTTGAACGACACTGTGTCATAATAAAAATCATTAGCGTCGCCCTCATCCTTTATACAGGCTTGGGACTGGCACTGCCAGAGTACGATCAGTGGTGGAATTGAAAATGTCCTCATTTACAACCGCAAAACACTACATCACACTACATTTCATTACATTACCTGCTATCGCATTGCATTCGAGATTGTAAATTTAGGACCAACATTTGAACTGATACCTTAGATAATTAGCTGACAAACCAAAACTGAGAAAGAGAGACATGCCTTAAATTTAAGGCATCTCTCTGTTTCTCAGTTTTCTTTCGCCATCGATTGATGCTTTGCGCATTTTCACCGGCGCCATACAATGTTCCATAAACTAATAATGTAACCTATTAAACATCAATCAATCAATCAATCAATCAATCAAAACTCTTATATTGAAGCCGTATTAAATCAAATCACATAACATTTCAACATAAAATATCAGGATTGGCCGCAAGAGGAGTCCCAAAAGGGATCAAGATCCCGCTAGCTAGGGACACCTAAAACAACATTTCACAAATCTGAATTAGTGACAGCTAAATCCTTGACAAACAGTGCAACATTAAGTTTCGTACAGCAATGCAAACAATATAGTACATAGTACACAGTAAATGATTAACTCAATTCAAAGCAATTTGAAAATAAAAAAAAACGAAAACCTTAACTAACAGTGAAAAAGAATATCCGGCAGGGTAGGTTATAGCTAATTTCCATTAATCAGGAAAGGCATGCAGCATTTTTTTAAAGTGCCGTAGGTGGGGGCACAACGTATGTGAGAGGGAAGCATGTTCCAGGTTGTGGAGCCAACAGATTTTATGGAAAATAAGCGAGTATTGGTGTGTGCGTATATGGGGCAATAAGAATTAAAGTTTCTGGTGTAGTGAGTATGAACATCGGATCCTAGATGAAAAACTTTCAACATACGTAATGTAATGAGAATGTAAATATGGGCTGTTAAATTAAATTAAAATAATTATGACCTAGTTTCGGGGCCCCACTTAGGCCTATGCTTTAGACACCGGCGCCATAGAAGTTGATAGTTTATAACTCAATTTGATGGATCGTTTGAAGTAAAACTCCGCCACTGTTCGCTTTCTGACAGTGCCAGTCCCAAGCCTGGATAAAGGAGGAGGGCGACGCTAATGGTCTTTGTTACCACACAGCTAGTCGTTAAACAGAAAAACCACCACCACCGTTTGAGGTAAAGTCAAACGTAAAATTATGATAACCTTTTAATTAAGCAAATGCAATATTCAATAGCATATGCCCTCATAAAAATTATGACAACATATTGATTAAATGCATGTTTCAATAGCATTTACTTATGCTCAAATCAAATATTTTGATATAAATAACTAGGGCTGCGCGTTAATCGCCGTTAACGCCCGCGATTAACGCGTTAACAAAATTTGCGATTAATTATTTTAACGCAAAAATAACGCGTTAAAAATCTCTGGATAAAATGTCTAAAATAAAAATGTGTAATAAAAAATTTAAGTTCTTATGATCAATATTTCTCAAATAATCGGTTATCGATTATTGTCCAATTCTGTTGAGCTACTCAGCACTAGGTTACTCTCTCTCTCCCCTGGATGCGTACAATGCCGTACATTCGGTCTTCCGGTGCATGTTCTTTTCACTCGTTTATTGACATCAAAGAAACGTGTCGAATAAAAGAAAACAAGGTTGATTTGTGTCGAACTTTGGAGTCAAAGAAAATACGCAAAACAGATATGGATGAACAATAATATTTAGATTTAAAACTGATAAAGTAGTTGCGATACTGCAACCGAGAATTTCTACGCCACCGGAGTAACTTGCCGTTGTCTTACCACATGCCTTCTTAGCACGTGGCTCGGAAAATCGAAGGACGGTGAATTTGCCGTTGATTCCCCGGGCAAAATCAAATTCAGACGCACTTCTTCGCTGCAAAGATGCGCTGGAGAATGAAGTGGATTCTTGTCCACTGCAGTGGTGGAATTAGCATGCTGGAGCCCAAAAAGTCCTAGCTTCTGTTGCAAGAAAATATCTGCGGCCACAAGTGTTCCTTCCGAACTTTTTCTCTGTCTATGGGGCTATTTTGAATAAAAGGCGAGCATCCTAGACTGCTACAGTTAAAGATTGAGACACTTGTTTTAGAATTTTGACTGAATTCTTCGAATTCTAGACCCTTAAAAATAAACATACAAAATCAATGAATGTGCAATAAATCGCGTTAATTTTGCGTTAATTTGCGTTAATTTTTTTAATTGCGCTATTAACGCGATTAAAAAATTAATCGAAATGCAGCCCTAAAATAAACATTTTCTAATAGAACTAAGTTTAAAATATGAGCCATTTGCATTTTATCTGTTCGGCTGTTAACTGAAGACGAGAAGAAAGCAGAATTGTTTCTGCCTACGATGACCTTTTGACTTCTGATACCATTGACACCATTTGCAAAACTCTGATTGGTTCATCCAGTCATGAAGAACTCAGCCAATCAGATGCAACGACATAGGTCACTCCTCACGACTGACAATTTGATCAAAGGGAAATTGGGTTGGTTCGTCGTTTGAGATAGTGTCGTGGTTAGGGTCCTGGACTGTCAATCGAGAGGTCGGGGTTCAAATTTGATTCGATATCTCTATTCCACCTGTGCCCTCTTGCCAACTGAGCCATAATGAGAACACTGACAGGAGTACACTGTCTATCCGAAGACGAGACGGCGTGGGACGGTGGGAGAAGACTTCATATGCCGTGGCTAAGAAAATGAAGTCGCTAACACGTCACACCCATGGCTGCCTCAGGTCTAGCTTAAGGGAATTATTCTCTTATAGTTATCTTCTTGCTTACTTTTTACTTATTCCCAAATTGTTTATTAACATGCTTAACTATTTATTTCTATTTATTTATTTAGGCCTACTGATTATGAAATCAAGAGGAAACTATTCTCATGACTATGCATTTCGTGCAATAATCGTTAATAGTCGTAATAAATTTCATTGCTTTTAGATTATCTAACGAATGGCTACACGTAATAATTTTAATTGCTTTTAATCGTAATCGTAATCGTAATCTCCAAACTTCTAAAGCGCCACTGGAAAGCCAAGCGCAGGGCACCAGCTTATTCACGAGCGCTGATTATCGCGTCTTATTCGTCGAAATATCGCCCAAATTCGGAGAACCGGATGAGCTGTTGAGTGAACGCTTTCTTTTGTATTTTCCCATTTCGTATTAGTTTGTTGATTATTACTCAGACCGTATCGAATGCTCAGTATATAGTTTCCCGCCACAATGGCGCGAAAGTAACGTTCTTGAAACCGTCAATTATAAAGACCACAAAAGATCTTTTTATAATCCTTTCAGTAGTTCCAACTCTGTATAATATTTCCAACAAAGTCGTACAAATTGTTTTTTGTATTTCGATTTTAACGCAGTTTTATGCAATTTAACGTGAACACTAAATATTCCGTTCAATGATATGTTGACGTCACGTCACACTCAATTTTCAGTTCACCTAGTAGCCAAGAACGAGAATGGCTTTATATAGAGTAGAGGTAAAGCGTTTTTAAGGTGTATAATTGAGCTGAGTCTGAACGTAATATTACTCTGATCAATGAGCAATTTTTCTTGCGCAAACGTTTTTTCAATGACCGCATTTTATTAGTTGCAATTTTAAAGTGCATGCCAAGAAAGCACTATTCAAGAAAGGTCACACGACCAGGAAATACTATAGGACACGATCGAATAGAATGGTCTTTAATTAGTTGCAAAATAATGCATCGAATGCATCGCTCTGCATCTCGTGGCGAACTTGCTGTTCCCTTTGCGCGCACTTCAAAGATGCAACTTTGTGCCTTCTCAGTGGTTGGGCCGACCATCTGGAATAATCTTCTTTCAGATCTGCGTGTTCTTCTAGCTGGAGACTCTGCATACACCTTTTACAAGAATTTGAAAACTGTTCTCTATCGCCGTAGTTGGGCTGGGAGCAGTGGCGTACGGAGCTTAAATGCCGCCCAGGGCGACGGCCCAAAATTCTGCCCTTGGCACTTAATTTTGGCAATTTCCGGAAAATTTTCTTTATTGCTTACGCCAAAATTTCTGATGACCTTTTTTTAACTTTCCCCTCTTTTTTCAGATTCCTCTCCTCACTATAATTGTCAGAAGCCGCCCTGTCCTGCGCCCGGGGGCCGCCGCCCCGCCCCCTCATTACGCCACTGTATGCTATTTATTGGATTATTTTTCTTGCTTTCCTTCCTCTTCTTTGTCTACTTTTATTACTTTCTCTTATACTTTTTCAATTTTTTCTGCAGTCACTCCTTTTATTTTTCTTCCACCCTATTTTGCCGCCCCTGCTCAAGTGCCGCCCGGGGCGACTCGCCCCCCTGCCCCCCGTACGGTATCGCCACTGGCTGGGAGCGCCTCTGAGTAGGTTATCTTGGAGGGGCGCTATATAAATTCTCTGAATGAATGAATGAATGAAAGAAGGTCATTTCGCATGTTGCTTGGAAGTCCAAGCTGCGATGAGCCATGGACTAATCTGAACCTATCTAAACAGGTCTGCTGTCGTGGCTGAAAAAAGGACAAAAAATTACGGATAGCACAAAAGAGATTTGTAGCAATATAACTCAGTATCTAAATTAAACACCTTTATAATGCATACATTTTAAGGTATAAATAGTAGCTTGCACGAACAATCTTCAGCTGTGTGGATTGCTCTTTCTTATATCGTTAATAGATTCGTGTATCACTACTAGTCGTACATCTAAGGCACCACTTTATTCACGAGCGATGCTTCGAGTCAGAGGGGTTGTCCAAAAGGGTAGTCTGAAATAGTTCCGAATCCGGTTGTGAGAGGATATGTTAAGGTTGGTGTCGTTTAGGTCGAGTGTTTGAAAATGGTGGAACAGATGAGTCGTAGTATAAATTCTTGAAGAGGTGACACTTCAGTTTTGAATGGAAATTAGGAGGGGTGATAGATAGAGAAGACTGAGGTAGATGATGGTGAACAGTACGTTGAATAAATTAGATTTCAATTTCAAAAGTAGACACCCCTAAAACGATTTATACGGCGTTTATATAATTAACAAGTTAAGAAGCCCATTATTGGTTTTATCGTCATAAAATTATACATTATCGTCTGGCTATCTAGCGGGCATCGGCAAGTATTTGTTGAAGCCGTAAAGTAAGAAATATACCAAAGGTAATAGGACTGTCGAAATTATTATAAAATCTACTAAGACTTCGCCATTATTATAAAACTCAGAGTTGTGTCCACCTAATTTTTGAATCGTAAAGGGGTCTGAATTCCGATATTGGGCAGGTTAGAAGTTGAAGGATTGGATTGGATCCGCAGTTTAACGGCAGCTTATGACAACATAGGTTGTTGCCGCCGACAAAGATTATTAGTAAGTATATACTTTATTCAAGCAACTTAGTCGTTAGAATTGGTGTCCCATACTAACGACAGTAGTTCTAGAGTTAAGTGGTGTAGAATGGTGATGAAGAGAAAGCCCATAACTGAAGAATGCACTCAATAATGGAGTAAACCCGCCGTTCATGGTATGAGTCCTCTTCAGAGAAAAGGCTGTCCTCAGGACGTTGCCCATCTGGCCATTTCGTAAGAGACAGAGTCAGTTGGGTGCTTTTCACGACACTGTGTCATAACAAAGATTAGGGTCAACCTCCTTCTTTCTCCAGGCTTGGGACTGGAACTATACCAGAGTACTACTTGTCGCGGAGTTATAAGGCAGAGTTAGATCACGAGGGGGTGTTTTATTGTGTTGTCATCCTTAAAAAAGCGGCCAATCCTCAACCTTCCTGGCAGTTGAACGAACAATGTACGTCGTATATATATGGAGAAATGAAAGTGATGTGGATGGTTCCAAGGGTAGAAATGGGTTTTGGCATATTATTATTACACCTTAGATAATATATCTTAATTCGTCCAAATTTATTTCTTAATATTATATAGGTCGAAGTCAATGAATTTGGCAGCCGTCAGATGTTAAACACTCAGAACAACAATAATTATTATCTTAGGCTCAGTTTAGACACCTCAAATAAGGTTCAAAACGTGCTATATAATTCGTGCGGTTTAAACGATAACACTCAGAACAACAATAATTATTATCTTAGGCTCAGTTTAGACACCTTAAATAAGGTTCAAAACGTGCTATATATATATTTGTGCAGTTTAAGTGATTACAGTTACTACGAGACATCAAGTTCTAATCCTGTAAAATGGAGAGAGTGATTGTTTAATCGTCATTGTTCTATAACAGCGTTGATAAACAGTAACTACAACCAAAAATAACAATTCTTGCATGATCTTGGTTTGTCTAATGTTTCTGCAGTGAAAACTGCAACAATTGTCTAGTCGATGCTAATAATGGCCTTTATGTCATAAGCCGGTAAACTACTGGTTGGTTGGTTACCTGCTTTTTAACGACGCTGTGTCATAGCAAAGATGATTAGTGTCGGCACTACCACAGGTATGATAGTGGTTGGATGGATGGATCGAGAGTTAAACGACATCTTGTAGTAACTAAGGCTTTTGTCGTCGACAGAAATTACGTTTAACAATTCTCAGAGTTCTATATGAACCGTTCCCACGGTATGTTGTTTAACAATTCTCAGAGTTCTATATGAACCGTTCCCACGGTATGTTGTTTAACAATTCTCAGAGTTCTATATGAACCGTTCCCACGGTATGTTGTTTAACAATTCTCAGAGTTCTATATGAACCGTTCCCACGGTATGTTGTTTAACAATTCTCAGAGTTCTATATGAACCGTTCCCACGGTATGTTGTTTAACAATTCTCAGAGTTCTATATGAACCGTTCCCACGGTATGTTGTTTAACAATTCTCAGAGTTCTATATGAACCGTTCCCACGGTATGCTGTTTAACAATTCTCAGAGTTCTATATGAACCGTTCCCACGGTATGTTGTTTAACAATTCTCAGAGTTCTATATGAACCGTTCCCACGGTATGTTGTTTAACAATTCTCAGAGTTCTATATGAACCGTTCCCACGGTATGTTGTTTAACAATTCTCAGAGTTCTATATGAACCGTTCCCACGGTATGTTGTTTAACAATTCTCAGAGTTCTATATGAACCGTTCCCACGGTATGTTGTTTAACAATTCTCAGAGTTCTATATGAACCGTTCCCACGGTATGTTGTTTAACAATTCTCAGAGTTCTATATGAACCGTTCCAACGGTATGTTGTTTAACAATTCTCAGAGTTCTATATGAACCGTTCCAACGGTATGTTGTTTAACAATTCTCAGAGTTCTATATGAACCGTTCCCACGGTATGTTGTTTAACAATTCTCAGAGTTCTATATGAACCGTTCCCACGGTATGTTGTTTAACAATTCTCAGAGTTCTATATCAACCGTTCCCACGGTATGTATGTAGGCTAAGTTACTATGATACTAAGTTTGTGATGTAACATTTCAGTCGGTTCCAATGGTTCAAATGAACATTCAGAGCCGCTCTTCGACGTTCTCTTATAGAACGAATAACACCAATAAAAGAGGTGTGCAATCATTTTATGAACAATTCTCGCTTTTGGTATGACATAACTTAAACTCTGGGTCCAATCGAAGAGATTATAGATCAGTGCATGGGCTAAATTGTGCTGTCAAGTGGACGTTAATATCATTAGCGTCGTCATCGTCATCCGGTTTCTGTTATTGTTCTCGTTATCTTTTTATTACTAATCTCCATCGTCTCGGTGTCTTATACACAAAGCATCGGTCGATGTGGCACCAAAAACGAACCCGTATAATTCAGATCAATATCAGCAGCAACAGAACATCAATCAACTGACAGAAATAGAGAGACAACCTGGTTGAATATGTTATTTCAACAAGTTAATTCTTAATCCGAGAAGGAAAAAACACAAGCGACTGAGAATGAACAGACAGACAAGACAGACAGACAGACAGAGAGAGACACAGATACAGAGAGAGAGAGAGAGACAGGCAGACACAGAGAGGCAGAGAGACAGAGACAGACGCAGAGAGAAAGAGACAGAGACAGAGACAGACAGAGACAGAGGCAGAGACAGAGACGAAGAGAGAAAGAGAGACAGAGAGACAGAGACAGAGAGACAGAAACGCAGAGAGAAGGAGAGACAGACAGACAGACAGACAGAGAAAGAGACGCAAAGAGAAAGAGAGACAGAGACAGAGAGTACTGGTCATTGCATATAAATTTATACCTTAGATATTAGATAGCCTACACATTATGTATGTATGTATGTATGTATGTATGTATGTATGTATGTATGTATGTATGTATGTATGTATGTATGTATGTATGTATGTATGTATGTATGTATGAGCACTTGTTACAGCGCCCCTTCCAGATTCCTATTCAGAGGCGCTCCCGACTACTAGAGAGCGGACACTGAATCGGAGTTTCACGCTGAAGAAAGCATGAGCAATTGCGAGTGAAGGACTCGCCTAGGGTCCCTACGTGGCGGATTGAGGTGGATTCGAACCCGCAACCCTCCGGCTGCAATGCACCGAACATAGGCTACCCTACACCACCACGACTGATTAATTTAGTTTATAATTATTACTTTGTTATTGTGTGTGCGTGTGTGTGTGTGTGTGTGTGTGTGTGTGTGTGTGTGTGTGTGTGTGTGTGTGTGTGTGTGTGTGTGTGTGTGTGTGTGTGTGTGTGTGTGTGTGTGTGTGTGTGTGTGTGTGTGTGTGTGTGTGTGTGTGTGTGTGTGTGTGTGTGTGTGTGTGTGTGTGTGTGTGTGTGTGTGTGTGTGTGTGTGTGTGTGTGTGTGTGTGTGTGTGTGTGTGTGTGTGTGTGTGTATTATTTTGTGTCTTTAAAATTATGTAAACATCTATTGCCGACCCTATTGTAACATGATGAAGAAATATGAAATAGATAGCCTCGTTTGGACATAAGACACAAGGCCCTAGACACCTTTTTATGGATATAACAGAAATCTATATTAAGGTTTGATAACAAACATAATTCAAATGATTTATACAAGAATTATGCAGTATTCTGCAAAACAAACGATGAGAACTGTTCAAAATACTTTCTTTCAATGTAAAGGGCCTTTGTTGCCTTAAGATGTCGTTAAACTCTTGATCCATCCTTAATTAGAATTGTATTTTGAACAGTAAGCAATCGATATACAGTATCACAAGTCTTGTTTTTCGATTACACCTCATACGAAACTTCGCAATATGAATACGTCGTATGATATGTGAAACCAAACACGGAATCCAGGGGGTGGAAACCTTCTTGGTAGCCAGTGTTAAAAAAAACTCGATAGCCTGAGGGTTAAATTGCATTACGTTTTCCAGCACACACTCAAACAATGCATGAAACTTACGTGCATATATATGCATTATGTGCAGTCACATACAGGTAGAAATTAAAGCGACTCCTATGCTCGTTTTGGCCTATGCCATAGACCCGTGAATAACAGGTACCAGTCAGAGTGATATAATGATATGGTATTTCGACATTTAGCGACATCTTTCGGCTGACTTGGACGCTGACGTCAACTTAAACTTCCGTATTAAATAGAATGGATCTGCACGGAAGGCACACAGTACGTATTGCTGTCTGTCTAACTACGCCGTTTGATTGCAATTAGTAACTTCTAATGAGTTGGCGTTTTTGCTCAAGGCATAAACCGATGGCACACCAAAACCAAGGAGTAGTCAGGTCAATATACAAAGATCAGTCCGCAGTATGGACGATGAATAACGTCGACCTCCTCTTTTTTTCAATCTTCGGGCTGGCACAACATCCTCATGTTGTCAAACTCCTTCGATGAAATGCGAAGAAGGGTGGTCGACGATATCCGCCAAGACACGCCCCGTCGGAAACAGATTCTGGTTCTCTTAGGGACTTACGAGATCTTTTAGATCCTACAGTTTATCCACTCTCCTGTTGGCCAAGAACTACATCCTCATGTTGTCCAACTCCATCGACGAAATGCGAAGAAGGGTGGTCGACGATATCCGCCTACAGGGTACGACGACAAGACACGCCCCAACGGAAACAGATCCCGGTCCTCTGACGGAATTACGAGATCATTTAGATCCTACAAAAGTTCTGAGGTTGGCCGACCATTCGCATAAGTGACTCCGTGAAATGTCAATTGGATTCACTCATACCTCATGTAGACCCCAAACGACCTTAAGAATACCCAAGGCCACCTGCAGCAGATCGAATGCTCTATCAATTGGATGTTTGTCGTAGTCCAATAGAAACCTCCGAGAGATATCAACAGCGTCTCATCTCACCTATTCTCTTATCCAGTCAACGACCTTCGCTTCCGTGTAAACTACCATCGCTTACTGCAGCTGGACTACCCCAACCACCCTCTTAGCTTGCCCCATACCGACCCCTTCGTCTCCTCAGCCTCTCAGCTCTATCTATCCGTCAACTCTCGGAACCGAGTTCAGTGTCAAAACCGGAAGAAGTCATCGTGAAACGATTTCACCGGAAGAACAAAGGCACTTCCGCTACAAACACGTCACTTCCGGTTGCGCTCTTTCCCTTCCACATCCTTGTCAGTGCCTCACTTTCCGTCTACTTCCGTTTCCCGTGTTTGGTCAAAGGGCAGCGATTGTACCGGAAGTGACAAAAACAGAAAATTGCACTAGCTGAGTTGATCTATTATAGCGATTGGATATTCATCGCACAGTTTAAGATCTGTTAAATCAACGAACAAAGATGCATTGAGAAAAATGTTCAACGTATTTATATAGCATCGGTAAAAGACGTTTTAAGGGTGTGTCTTTGTAAACACGAAATATCAGCCAACGAGTTACAAGCCCTCGCTGCTTTGGGGCCACCGACTGCCGTCCGACTCATCATCACAACTAAAAACATGTTTAGCTGAATAATAAAAAAAGTATACACAAATGGTTAAAAACAGGTTGTCAACGAAATTTATGGTTTGAAACTTTGTTGAAGATTTGAAAGTGTTAGCCTTTACAAAAGAAAATGAGGTCACTAACCTTGATACCCAGGACTGCCTCTTTTTCTTCGGTAAGAACTTACAGCGTTCGGGCCGCACAACTAAAAGGTAGTTTTTCTAAATCGGCGACAACCCTAACTGTGACAGTGCCAGACCTAAGCATATAGAAAAGAGGAGGGCGACGCTAATCATCAATGTTAAAACACAGTGTCGTTAAAAAGCAACTAACCAAACGTCACTACAGTGGTAGTGCCATTCGCAAGCCTGTAGAGAGGAAGAGTGTGACGTTTATCATCTTTGTTTTGACACAGTGTCGTTAAACAGCCACAAACCTATTATGAATTTGAGAACAGGTGTACAATCATTCAGACTATTCACGTCATCTTTGCGTCTGTGCTCCTGTTCTTGTCACTTCCGGTACAATCGCCAGACAATAACTCGCTGGACAATAACTCGCTGGACAATAACTCCCTGGACAATAACTCCCTGGACAATAACTCCCTGGACAATACTCCCGGGACAATAACTCCCGGGACAATACTCCCGGGACAATAACTCCCTGGACAATAACTACCTGGACAATAACTCCCTGGACAATACTCCCGGGACAATAACTCCCTGGACAATACTCCCGGGACAATAACTTTCTGGACAATAACTCTCTGGACAATACTCCCGGGAAAATAACTCCCTGGACAATACTCCCTGGACAATAACTCCCTGGACAATAACTCCCTGGACAATAACTCCCTGGACAATAACTCCCGGGACAATACTCCCGGGACAATAACTCCCTGGACAATACTCCCGGGACAATAACTCCCGGGACAATAACTCATGCAAAATTCCTGGGTCTTTAACCCTTGATTTATAGACCTGTCGCGCCTCCGTTTGCGACAAAGCCTAGCGGAAAATTCCGGGGCCCTCATCCCCAAACGGAACCCCTCATCCAAACTGATGAAACCAACTGCCGTATTTAGAGCTGTTACATGGGGCTGTGATTGGTTTCCCATCAAATATTGCTGCTATCCCAGTCAATTAATTAGACAACAAATATTAATTAAAAGCAAAATGTCTGCTTTCAATTTTAAGACTCGCTTTTAAAAGGTGTCTTTCTCCTTTGGCAGTAAAAGTTCGAAGCCTAAAATGAACAGAGTTTAAATTTGAAGACAGGCCAATCAGTTTTCAATGCGAGAGAAATCAATTAAATGAACGACCTTCTTCATAATTCTTACTATAAGTTTTTATAAGGTGAAAAAACGTCTTAATTCTGACATTTATTTCGTATTATTATTTCTGTGAAGTAATTTCAGATCTACCACAATGGCCTTGGTAGTCAAAAGAAGTTAATAGCTGCACAAATCCTGGACTCAATTTACACACCTTAAATAGCTGTTAAAAAGTATCATATAAATTCGTGTAATTTAAAGAATAATACGTTTATGGCTCTTCCGTGCTTATATATCTGTTGAACCAATTAAAGAACCGCGTATAAGGTTAATTGTGGCGTCAAGTGAACGTTATCATCGTCATCGTCATCGTCACCGTCTTTCATCATCATCATCATCATCATCATCATCATCATCATCATCATCATCATCAGCGTCATCATCATCATCATCATCTCTCTCTTTAGAATTTTTCTTTTCGAGGGGTTTCGCACTGGAAGCGCCTCTGATTAGGTTGTACTGTGAGAGGCGCTTTATAAGTCCGTAAATAGAATAGAATAGAATCATCATCATCATCATCATCATCATCATCATCATCATCATCATCATCATCATCATCATCATCATGATCAGCGTCATCATCATCATCATCATCATCAGCGTCGTCGTCATCATCATCATCATCATCATCATCATCATCATCATCAAAGTTATCGTTACTTGGTGACTTCCGTCGTGACAGTGACAGTGCCTTATACACAAAGCATCATCCGATGGCTCGTCAAAAACCAACCCATGTAATCAGGTGAATATCCAGAAGAACAATCAACAAATACAAAGAGAGACAGTCTGGTTGTGTAGAGCATTTATTATCATATATTCGTTTAATAGGAAAACCAGTAGACACACCGCGACTGGGAACAGCAAAAGGGGACAACAACTGAACTGAAAGTGTCTTTGAAGCGTCATTTCTGGCCAGATTGTTGGCCAGATTTCGTAAAAGTAATTCTTACGTGCCAAATTTTATAATATCAAGGTCAAACAGTCGTTTTTCGCAGAAGCAATAGTGTCGGAATGATATTATCCAAGATGGCGACCAATGTGGCCTCAAAAACAAAATATGCATATTTCAACTCTAAGTTTAGCTAAAATAACAAAAGAGGTGTCAAATTTTATACATTCAAGATCAACAAATCGATTTCTCGTAGTGGCAATAGTATTGGAACGTTGCAATACCAAGACGGCGTCCATTGTGGCCGTCAAAAGCAAAATATGAGCTGAGATATACAAACTTCTGTGTTTTGGCGCCATATTGACCGCCATCTTGGAAGGTAACACTCACACACTATTGCCACTACGAGAAATCAATTCCTTGACCTTGAATATATTAAATTTGACACTTCATTTGTTAATGTATCTTACCTGTGAGCTGAGATACACATAGTTTTGTGTTTTGGTGGCCATATTGCCCGCCATCTTGGAAAGTAACACTCCCATACTATTGCCACTATAACAGCTCGAATCTCTGACCTTGAAAATACTAAATTCGACACTTTGTTTGTTATTCTAGCTTGCCTATGAGCTGGAATATGCACATTTTTGTGTTTTGGCGGCCATATTTTTCGCCATCGTGGAAAGTAAACTCTCCACAATAATATTACAACTATTAAAACTTAATTCTTTGGTAGATTCAACACTTTATTTATGATTTAGGTTACTTCAGAGCTCAGATATTTTAAAAATTGTTTTTCCCTATGCATGAAAAAATAACGACGTCGAGGACCAAAAGGGGTAAATTTTTACACCATGACACTTTGGACTCAAAAATCTTTTCCCCATAACAAGAAATCATGGTGGTCATGCTGTCAGAATATGTCTGGGGTCTTAACTTGTAAACACATGAATCGTCAATTTATAACTCCCCACAGCTGCTCCGCAATCAACATCCAAATACCGCTGGGGTAATTATTTACCCCGCTTGGTCCTGCAAAGGTTAAGATCGTATGTCAATAGGGTGGATCGAAAGTATAGGCTAAAAATGTTTTTCTTAAATAACTAAATTTAATAGTGGGCAAAAGTTGCCTATTGGTATGACAAACACGCAGTAAAATTTGGTAATTATTGTGCATCATTTTGAGGGTCCCCAAGGACTGTGAAGTTTTGCTATATGGGGCCTTTGTGTGCATGGGCAATATTATGGATTACCCTGTCTCGTGTTACATGTAACGTATTAACAACTCATAGAATACATTTTTATGCATAACTCAAGTGCACAAATGTTAATTTGCAAAACGTTCAGGCTACGTGACTCGATAATCAGATTTTGTATTAAACGTTGGCATTATCAATCGAGGTTCTAGTAAGTAACTTTAGACTACACAGCGTTCCACAGCCTGCGAATGACAAGGTAACTTAGGAAGGTTAGCCATGGGTGGTTAACCGCTTGTCAGAATTTGCACACGCGGTTAACCACCCTATCGACTGACAAAATTCACACTTAACGGAACCGCCGCTGACGACTGACATTTCGGAGGAACATGTGAAGCGCTTTGTGACACAAATAGCTTCACATGTTCCTCCGAAATGTCAGTCGTCAGCGGCGGTTCCGTTATGTGTGAATTTTGCCAGTCGATCAAGTGGTAGACCTCTCGTGCGTCAAACCTCAGTTCTGGTACTTTGAATTGTCGCACAGCTGATGTTCGAGTTGACGAACATGACTTAAGAATGCGACAAATTCCGCACGAATTCAAATTCAGCACGTACGCGAATTCGGAATTCGCGTACGTGCTGATGATTTCTCTGTAATCATGGAGAGAAGTAGGTTTCCCGGTTGAGCAAAATAGGCATTCCGCTGTATAACAGGATCAACAATACGTTTCGGTTCAACTGTAAGATAACGGGACAGATGGACGGAACGGAGCAAATGTCTCACACAATCTTTTCACGACGGCTTAGCCTTGATACTGAACCACTTTAACTTGTTGCTGTGTGCCAATAACATTTTTCAAGAAACGAATATACCACAATATGAAGTACGCTGCAAGAATCTGCAAGTTGGCTAATAGATCAGCTGTTGTGATGTACTAACGGAGAAGTCGATTCGCAGTTGTAAGCCACCTTGAGTGATTCAATTTTCAGGGGTTTCGTTCAGATAATTCATAGCTGTCATGTGGACAGTGACCTTCGGAAACAGCGCTGGTTATTTCCCACAGATATTTCTGGTGTGTACCGAGTTCCTTTATGTTGACATATGGCAAGTCAGCATTTATTTTGATATAGTTTGTCACCGGTTACTGTTCGCATGCTGATAAACGTATACCAAGCGAACCGGAAAATCCACACGGACCAGAATGTTGTTCCATCGAGACTCTGCAGTAAGTGTCCAAATGGGAGTTAATTATCATGAAGCATGCAGATAAGCCACTGTAAGTTTCTCAGTCCTTGTTCTAACAACGTAATGAGTCCTCCAACCCTTCCCCGTTGACATTATTGCCGTCGCATCCAGCTGCAACCAACTTTCGATAAATAATTATCTGGTTTTCAGTCAGGTACTCAACAATGCTCGAATTCAAGCACTCAGCTGAACCACCTTTGGATGTAACATGACCATGTTATGCCGAGCCTGCTTCCCTGATCAATGACAAATGGTGCTTTATAAAATGTCGTCAATGAAAACGTGCGCCTTTTTATCCATCTAGTTTAACTTGCGGGAATCTTGCTTGATTGCTTGATTGAGCCACAGGCTAAAAAGTCAAATCTTGCGACGACTAGTTCGATCACTTACAATCATTCAATCGTCGTGAAACTTGGCATATAGACTCGCCCCTCGCACACACTTCATTCTATCAAAATTTCAGCTCCCAAAAAAACTAGCTTATAGAATCGGGGACTAAACTTTTCGAATCAGGGGAATCCCCTTTTCCGAAACGCAGCGTTGTGATTGGCCAGCGTTGTGATTGGCCACAGTCGTAAAATGAACGCGGACTATATATTTGTAGAGGTAACTGCTTCATAAGACGCATTATAGGATACTAGATGGATATAGTAAAAAACTTTGTTTTACGGGCTGTATTTTATTTCTAATTATCTTAGTTTTGTCTTTTCGCCCGTCACAGAATAGATAAAAAAATAGCCCTAAATAGCATAGGTATAAAAGAGTATAGTAGAATACACTATTGCTAGCCAAACATATTCTAATAGATCTAGATTATACCAACTGTCACACGATGCAACAATTGCAGGGAATCAACAGAGCTTAATTATAAACTGCCCGCGAACCGTTCCTTTTTGCTAATCGAGCGTAGACGATTTTTGATCTCGTTGAAGACCCTTAAGATGTTGTCGAAATTTAAAATAATTTGCACAGTTATTGACATATATAGGCCTACTAAAGGCAACTGTTGCTCACTATTAATATCTGATACGAAATTTTTTTCGATCCACCCTACTGGCCATAATGGTCTGTAATTTTTGACTCGTGATATCTGTTTTGGATCTTGGATCCATAAACCTGTAATTATTTTCAGCTGCCTATAATTTAAGACTGAAACGCTTGAGACTGCGCGACATGATAGACTAACTGTTTGCAACCTTGAAATGTGTGTGAAAGAGGCTGCTACGTCCCAAATTTTCAGGATGCCTATTTTGTTTGATGGATGGCATAAACATGTGTTTGACATCAGGGTACTATTTCTATGTTCGCTGACATTCAATTAATTCACTTTGAGATCAAACGGCATACTAGTCATAAAAGAAGGATCATAGATAAACGCAGGTCAGTGGAAACTTGGAAGTTAGAGTGTGCATTCAAATAAGTTTCTAAAGGTAAGCTGTAGTCGAACTTCATGAATCCATGGCCTATCATACTTCAACCGAGTTTATTTAACGCATTGTTATCATTCTTGAATATATACGGTTTTGCTTGATACGACAATCGATTGTTGCATCATTATAATAATTATTGTAATTGTCATTGTAATACAGATAATATCTACAACATCCTTTAAAAAGCTAAGTCGTTGGAACAAGTTTATTCAAAGGCGCTTAGTCAAAACTAAATCGAAAGACAGGTCAGTTCGTGATCAGTTCCAGGATAAGATCCTAGAGTCAAGCAGAGAAGGAGATAGATGGCTGCGATGGATGGTGTTTTAATTAGAATAGCGACAGAGGTAAAGACGAAAGGTGGAATCTGGATATGATTTATCGAAAACGAGTGTTTTCCACCTTGAGTGAGAGTCAGTCACAGAAATTGGAAGAAGTGTAAAGATGGATCAGACGATTGTCGTAATTATTCCAGAACAGCGAAACAGCTAAAACCATAAAAAAGCAGTGGGACGCTTGAAAATGTGAATGATGAGGAAAAGGAAGGGTGATTAAATTTGAGGGCGGAGGAATACTGGGTATATAGACGAGTTTCATTCAAAATGATTGACGAAGATTTTGGTGACGAGGGATTGAGTGTTTTGCAAGTAGGCCTAAGTGATTCGGTCAGGTATTTTAAGTCATTTGAGTGATATGAGAGCAGTCGCAACGCTGTAGGGTTTTGGTGTTTCAATGGTAGGCCTAACATGAGCGACAGCGTTTAGTGTGAAGTCGGTGTATTTTTGTAGTTTCTATAATCAGGTCAAGTGATGTGCAGTAGGCTAGTCTAGATAAGCATGGTCACGTTCAGAATTGTGGTAGAGATTTTTGAATGTTTTCGACGCCCTGATTGTGAAATGGATTTTTCTTCTCCACAGATGTTGGACGGAGGAGAGATTCCAGTATTTGCAGCATCCTTTACAGTCGTTGCTGCCTTGCTTCTCCTGCGTCGACTCAAGCAGAACGGAGTCAGAGATGGTGGAAAGCAATATCCACCATCACTGCCAGTTCTGCCATTTTTCCGCACGATTCTTCGTGGTGGAATGAATGCGGCTCCTGAACATTTTATGAGATCCGCGGAAACACTTGGACCTGTCTTCTCCTGTACATTCGGAAAAAGGTAGCAAGAGCGTAACTCTTGTGCAATAGTCATATTAAATATGACTATTGCACAAGAGTTAAATTTTAACGTAATGGTGTTTCTTATAACCTTGATCATCGAGATCATCACCTCATTCAGTCTCTGAAATCACAACAGTCGTCGTCATTTTCATCGTCATGATCGCCGTCGTCATGTACACCACCCCCACGGTCCCACCTCTACCAACAGCCAAAAACATCCTCCAGTACCATCACTACTACAATGCAACTGTACTTTATAGACTCTATCGGTCTTATGTCGGGTTTACGAGGCATGAACAGATGGCGCAATGAATGGGTATATGGATGTATCCGCGTATGCATGTATGAAGTCTGTGTGCTTCCATAATATATTATTTATGTGGCTCACAACGCACTAAGCATTACTTTTCAATGAATCTACCTGACAGTCATCATCAGAGTCACTGTACTTTCTTACGATGCCACTCCCTTGGTCTTTCCTCAGCACGATGGTGGTTCTGAATGGCTACGACGCGATTTTCGATGCTATGGTCAGACATTCGGAAGCGTTCGCTGATAGATGTTTTTTCTGGACTGAAGCGAAAGTCATCAACCAGGAGCTCAGAGGTCAGTCCAGTCGTTGCCAGCAACACCCTCGAATTTCAGCACTACATTACTTGCATAGCACCTCTTGAAACTCCATTTATTCAGAGAGCTATAACGCCAGAGGATTGAAAACTTACACCTCATATGATAGGCTATAGATTAGGCTGACCAGACGTCCCGGTTTTCCCGAAACAGTCCCGGTTTTCTGCTAGCTGTCCCGGCTGCCGGGAAAGGTAGGCCAAACTCTAATTATGTCCCGGTTTTTAAAAACTGACCTGTCTTTCCGATCTTATATATGATGTATTTCATATGCGTTTGTCATGTGATCAAATAAAGGATATAATTACTAACTTTATCAACGTCTCCTTGATTTTACTACTGGCATCTGGCGAGTAAATTCATTTTTAATCTCACTTTTATTTATTACCATGCATAATACCTCTTCCGGTTTTAAACGTCATATTGTCGTAGTGATAATATTCTGATGAAACACATTTTCATAAATAATCATTTTTAATTCTAAAATCTAAATCCTAAAATTTGAAACTAAATTACTGAAATAAGATTATAAAATGTCAAAACGAAAATGTTCTTTTAACGACGATCTGAAGGCCGAGTTTTCATTCTTGTCCAGCAGTGCGACTGATGGTAGTACCACAGTATACTTATACTGTGGTAGTAGGCCTAATGCACTCTGCAATATCTGTAAGTCAACTATTTCGGTTGCTCACGGCGGCAGGTCAGCAGACAAAAAACTTTTAAGAAGCATACATTCAAGCGCCAAATATGAGTGACTGATTTGATAAATTTAGAATAATTAAATTTAAATTTAAAAGCAAGATTTGTTATGATAGAATGTTAGCAGACAAAAAAAACTTTTAAGAGTAAGAAGCATACATTCAGGTGCCAAATTTGAGTGACTGATTTGAGAAATTTAGAATTTAATTTTAAATTTAAAAGCATGATTTTAATATAAGCTTTCACTTAGTCTTATAGTCTTATACCAGTATAATAAGCATAAAATAGATATTTGTGCAAGTTATATTATATTAATTATTGACAACATCACAAATTTATTTTGTGATTGAAGTGTCCCGGTTTTTAGTTTCCAATATCTGGTCAGCCTACTATAGATTTAGCATTCAATTTCTAATTTTAATTATTGAAAAGTCTGGCTAATTATTTTAATTCTGTTCGGAATTATGATGAAATATAAAATACATGATTTCAGAATTACAATTAGTATAGCGCATTATTTTAAAATCGTGCAATCAGCGACATGACAAACAGACTGAAATGAGCAATGAATTCCAAAGTTCTGGACCAAACACAATGTTTTTGTGTGGCGCACAGATAGAGTGAATGTAATGTATCTGTTCATGAAGAGCAAAAGTTTTAGCATTAGGCGTGAGCACTACACAGAGAGACAGAGCAGCTTCTTTTAAAACTATAAGACAGGTTTTAATTTGAATGCTTTATTCACGCATCAGCCAGGGTAAAGAAAGAGTGCATTATATGGGTGATATGCTCATTCTTAACAGTTTTGTAATGGCTGTGGCCACACAATTTTGAACCATTTGCAGTTTGTGCAAATTTCCTTTTGTGATAACAAAAGTGGCATGCAGTTGTCTAATCGGCTGGAACCCAACGCTTTAGCTATTAAAAGTAAAGCAGTTATTTGAAGCCTGTGAGATCTGATTCTGCGAATATGCTGTTTGCGAAATTGGACGGATTTCCATATTCTGTGAACATTTTCAGAAAAAAACATACTGGAGACAAAAATTGTGCACGATCCACTTGGAGATTTAGACCACGCAAATTAATGGAGTGCTGACTTTTACAAAGGAGAAGGAATTCGGTCTTAAAAGAATTTGAAGTCTATTAATTTTTTTCCATCCAGGACTTAATTCAGCTGAAAACAGCAACCAGGAGTTGGGAAGGCAGATTCAGCCGAATATCTGTCCAATGAGAAGATAACATCTGCATAAATGGTAGCCTGGAGAACTCTCATTAAAGAATACACCGAGTGCATGGCGTAAACAGCAAAGGGAACAATCGAAAATACTGCGGAACACATAGTTACAGATTATTAGCGCCGAAATGAATTGAATTAGGGCCCGTAGATAAAGAATGAGCAAAAAGGTAGAGGAATTGTTTAAGAACAGAATACAACGAGCTCAGAGGTCAGTCCACTCGTCGCCAGCAACACCCTCGAATTTCAGCACTACATTACTTACTTAGCACCTCTTGAAACTCCACTTATTCAGAGAGCTAGTGCCAGAATACAAAGACTTTTGTTCGACGCGGTGAATGAGTGTTTTATTATTTATGATATAAACTACAGCAGATTGGTCAAGGATAATGAGGACAGTCACTGCATCCACTGAATTAACCCTCGGGCTACCAAGGGGGGTGGTTGCCACTCCCCCTAGGTTTTTTTCATCTCAAACTTTTTCCATATGGAATAAAAATTTGACCTTTTAAGTAGCTGTAGGGGGTTCATTTGCACACGTTTTGAGGTAAAATGTGAGATTATATCTCACACCGTTCAAAAGTTATACCCAATATACCAGAGGTACCAGGAGGGGGTGGATACCACCTCCCCCCTAGATTTTCGACTATATCTTATCCGTCATTTAATATTAAGAGACACAAATTATACCATTCTATAGAGGGAATGTGGGGCTACATTTCTATGGTCACTGAGTTGACCTGAGACAACCGGAAGTGCTCAAAATAAATTATAATACGCGTAACATGCGTGAAAAATGGCTGAATGGAAGCACTCCCCCCTTAGTGTTTTGTCTGTAGCGTATTCATTTGTCTTCCTGGAAGAGAAACAAAGACACCATTCTTTAGAGGGAATGAAGGGCTTCATTTACATACCTACATCTTTGTCTTTTGAATACCGGAAGTGATCAAAATAAATAATAATACGCGTAATCTATATGAAAATGGCTGAATACAGCGTTATAACGTAAACCGATATATATGTATGGATATATATGTATGGATTTATACTATATAAACATGTGTAGGGATGATTTTGTGTATCTTTTATACATAGACTAGTTTCAAAACACACATAATCTTATATTTGTTTATCCAAAAAGTACAAAATGTACGCAATAATATACAATATTGCTAATTAATGGGTCCAATTGTTAAAAGTGATGTAATTTCGAGGTGCATTCACATAATGTACAACTAAATACACCATTCTGTGCAGAAATGAATGCTGAATCCAATGCTATATTACAAGTTATGATATGTAAAACCAAACACGAAATCCAGGGGGGTGGTAACCCCCCCCCTTGGTAGTCCGTGTTACAAAAAAGCTTGGTAGCCCTAGGGTTAATGTTGTTATTGATAACGCAAGGTAGTGCGATTTAAACAAAGTGGAATTTGCGGTAGGCAGGCTGAATAAGAAGTTATAAGTTAAGCTTATTGGATGAAAAGTGATAGCTCATGCGATTGGCAAATACTTTCTTGATGTTTTGGAATGGAAATTGTCATCGGAGATTCGGCGAGATTTTATTGGAAGAGGAGGTTGCTTTTAAAGAACAAGGTTAACAGTAGCATGAGCAAAACTGGTGGGAAGAGGAAAGTTGATTATATGTGTGATAACTAGGTGCAAAATATTTATTCTAGGGTCCTTATGCAAAGTGACCCAGAGCACGTATAGTGTCTCAGTCTCATTTAGATTTGTCGGTAAGAGTGCGCTGAGAACCTCCGGAGAATATTATTTGTTTATTGATGCCCGTAATGGGAAGGAATGTAAGAAAACTTGACTATAAATTTAGGAAGCTTCCTTATATTGATTTTATTTACTGTTTTAGGTATAATTAGCGCACGTTACAACGAGGCGTATAAGAAATACCATAAGCTGTCTCTCTCTATTCTCAAGGAGTTTGGATTTGGTGTCCAGGGGGTCTCTGAGACTCGAATCCTGCAAGAAGTGGAGTCAATGAATGATGAGATTTCGAAACAAAATGGCCGCCCATTCGACACAAAATGGCTGACGAGTTTCTCCACTTCAAATGTCCTAATAAGCATCCTCTTCGGTAAGGACTTTCTTCAGTCTTTTCCGAAGCACCATTCTGATATCGTTGACAGTTCGGCAGAGTGTATTGCTAACCTCGACATGAGACTCAACATTGTACCATTTGTGCGGTTTCTACCAATGTTTTGGAAAGGGATTCACGGTTTGCGGACGTCAAGTGCGAGGATGATGCACGGCATAGAAGCCTGGATAAAGTTCAACAAATCCAATAGTTCTGAAGCCACGTTTGTCCGGAGATTTCTAGAGATCGAGGGTACCGATTGTGACCACCAGGACCTGCTCTATGTCCTGCGAGATCTCTGCTTTGCCAGTACAGATACTGTGTCAACAACGTTGCAGTGGGCAATGGTGGAATTGGCCAACCATCCGGAGATTCAGAACCGTTTTCAGAGGGAGATCGATGAGATGGTGCCAGGAGACAGACTTCCATCACTCGATGATAAACCACGTCTACCATACACGGAAGCTGTGATCCTGGAAATCATGAGACGACGTACTGTAGGCCCGATTTTCCTACCACACGCGACTCTAAAAGACACCAAAGTACTTCAGTACGACGTACCTAAAGGATGCCTAGTAAGTATCGATTGGTCTGCTTTGCAATATTGAGTTTAGGTTGGGGGTGAGGCCAGATGGGTATATTTCACAACCGGAGACAAATTCAGAAATAGAATTAGAGAAAAATAAAGTCATGCAAAAATTAAAAAATTTCTTACACAAATATTTTACTAGCAGTGCTGAAGCATACTTAATATTGAGCAGCGCTTAAATTTGACAGATTTGGCCTAATTTTTCATTTCAGTTTTTTACTATGTGAAACACGTACAATTTTGATTCCTAAATATTTACAACTCCGTTACGTACTAAATACACATTACAAGATACCGCCACTATTTATAATTAGTGATTAATTAGTATTAAGTGTGTATTAAATTATTACACAGCAAAATAAATTATTATGACGATAAATTATCTACATGTACCATTAAATAAATTCATTTTAATAGAAAAATAAAGTAACGGAGTTGTAGTAACGGAGTTGTAAAATATTCATAATTAGGTCTCCACGCTTACAGGGCGAGTTAAGATATAAAAAATAGTTAGTTTATAGTGGCCAGGCTGTCAGTTTCAATATTATTTCTGAAAGAAAAAAATTATATATACACGCAAAATGCAATAATTACCGTCACGGAGTTGTAAATCTTTTTTATACTATAACATTACCGGATAAATTTCCGCAAATTGTCAACAGAAGCAAACATCCATATTGATTTCTTTTTGGTAAAATCAATGCAGACTGGTTCCCTGCTATCGAAGATGTCAATTAAAAAAAATTGAGTTTTCAATTCATTCCACAGATGGCAGAAACCCATTCGTAACGGAGTTGTAAGCAATATTTGAAGACAGAGGGTTTTATTTATTTTTAATTATTTAGTTCGTTAATAAGTTAATAAAAACCATATGGAGCAATGGATATATGTAAGTTAATGATCTAAAAATTTTAAAACATCAGGTCAGCGTTTCAGCTGTTACCCTAACGTAACGTTGAATTGACGCACCATTAGAAAAGACAATGCAATTTCGGGTTAAAATTGGACTTTATAATTTTTTTCTCATACTAATCATCTAAATAATATAACATAAATAATTTTTATAACTAACTTATGCCCTATGATGTATTTAAAAATTATACATAATGATTTTATTCTTTGTGTAAGCCGCCCAAAGGAGAAGACGGAAATTTATATAATTTGCCTCCGGTTGTGAAATATACCCAGATATAGTTAAGAATGTGTGTCAGGATTTTGGTACTGTATATGAGGGCCTATATTGGTAACATAGGGAATAGAATGCTTATTATGTGCGATAAATACTTTGACTCTGGGCTTACCTGTCTCCAAAGTCAATATCAAATTTTGGAGCATTAGTTATATTCTGCAAATGCTGCTATATCATCAGTTGAAGCTGGCACTAAGTCGAGAAAACATATTTATTTGCTAATTTTGTGAATGAGAATCAGTTCTTGCAGTGGATCTGCGTCAGGAGCGGGTATACTGTATGACTGGCTCTGTTTTTCCGTGAAAGGCCTTTTGAGATAAAGAAGGTGATCCAGGAGGTAAGTCAGGTTGTGCGTCAGGTTGGAAAGATGTAGTCAGATCGGTACGGATCGGGTAGGTGTACGATACCCGGTCGCCAGCTGACCCAGGCTGAATGTGATTGACCGCAATAAAATGGGCGTCTCTGAGCGCCGTCATAATCCAAAAATTTGCTTTGCTTTGCTTTGCTTTTCTTTTTCTCATTTTTGTATCGTTTAGTTATTGTTCTGACTCTGTGGCGTAATAAAGTGTTCATAATCGTGTGACTTCAGAACGCGCTGTTTGAACAGTGTTATTTAAGTTAACTAAAACTGAAAGTAACCTTATCGTTAACTGAATAGTTCCATTTCAGTTAACTGAAACTAAAACTAAAACTGAAAAGTTCTGAAAACTGAGACTAAACCTAAACTGAAAAGTACAAAACTAGAACTAAAACTAAACTTGAAAGTTGAAAACTGAATTAATTTTTCTGTGTGGCAAACACACCGAGTGGCGGACATGTCTGCTACGGTGTGCAGCGAATGCTTAAAACTGCAGGTAGCACGGAAGCATGAATTTAGTCAGAACTGTTGCTCTTGCTAATCAAAACGAATGTCGTTAATAAAAAATGACATTTAATTGCATGTTTACAGAACTGAATTAAAACTGAAAAAAAGTTTCGAAAACTGAAACTAAAACTGAAAAGATTTGAAAACTATAAATAAAACTAAACTGAAAAGTTAAAACAAAACTAAAACTGAAACTGAAACTGAAAAGTAAACTGAAACTTAAATAACACTGTGTTTGAAGCAAGTCTTAATTAACGCCACGCAATCGTGTCGTCGCTAAGAAATTTATGCAATTATACGTGTTCATACATATAATTATGCAATACCATAAATTGTGGTATTAACCCATAAGCGCCAAACTTTCGCCCAATGGCCAATCTTTATGATACTTGAGAATGATAACAAAATTGATGCGAGGGTAAGGTCCGTGGAACTTGTATTTATGTGATTCCGCGATTAGCCGCTAGATGGCGTGTTGTTCCCATTTGGGAACATTAGGCACATATGGAGTTTGTTCCTATTTGGGAACACCATGCAAATTTTTGGCAGATAAATTGTTAAATTTGCGGTTTTCAGTTACTACCCTAGTTTAACTTTGCGCACAGCACAGGCTGCTTTGCTAGAGCACTAAAACCACAAATCAATGTTGAAGTAAATAGTTTTCAGAAGTTATAAAGCAGTGCCATCGATAAAATTGCCATTTGTAACAATCTAATTCTGCGACTGAACACAGTGATAATGCACATCGACATATTCCAGGTATTTCTCTACAATGCCTTCCAGGAGACTGACAATATTCTGTCTCAAATGCGATGATGATTATGATACTAGTGCTCGTAGTGTAGATGAAGTAGAACCGTGCACTTTGTGCAGTACAGCCTTGTATTCTTCTTACACAACCGACATCTTGCTTGTCTTGCACTTGGAAACCAGATGATGATCGACTCCATCGTAGCGAATGTCACTGACCGAGTGGCTATCTGATAGAGCTGTTGGAGGCTTGTCCAACCGTTTAATAGTATCGTTCAGGAACTCCAGGTTATCAGATAATCCACCGACTTCAACTTGCAGACGCCAGACAGAAACAACAGCCATGTTCAAACCGTTGATAAAGAATGGCACCACCACTTCTTGGAGCGAAACACGAGGTGATAGTTAGACGTGAAGGGATCCAGAATGCCCACAACACCCAAGTGAAGAGTATCCTTTCAAATGACAGCTGGTTGATTTATTTCAACCACATACTTTTTGGCTGAGCTCCATGGTTTCAAATGGCTCTACTGCAATGAAATTGGTGAGCGACAGTCACACACTGTGACACTGGTTGTCGTGCCACCTCATAGCTATCACATGAAGAAATTGTCGTAGAAGATCACGTAGCACGGCGGGTTGGTAATGCAGCTGAGTAGAGAAGTAAAACGTGGTGACTCAGCCAAAGCCTCTGGTTCTGAAAGTATCCGGCATTTTCCGACAGTACGCTACACTTTGACGTTGAACGGATACCCTCGCCTGCTTCTGTAACTTCAATCTTAAGATCATCCGTCGACCATTAACACAAAGCATAGCCTTGTATAAAACAAATTTTTATTCAGGTCATAGCGAATGGCTACAGCGCTCACATGGATCTGAAATTCTGGAAAGATCCGGAGAACTTCAGACCGGAAAGATTCCTGGATGCAGACAACAAGATCATCCATAGTCGAAGAGTGATTGCATTCGGACTGGGTATGTTATGTTTTCAGTCTCAGATGTCTAATGCAATTAACGGAAATAACATTTTACAATTGTAATCTGACATTTATTATAAAGCGCCACTTGAAGGGCATACTTATCCGTGTTGACGGGTTGAGGCACCAAGGGATGAACGCCGATGGAACAAAAGTTGGTTCCGGTTTGATTGCTCCGATTGATGCTTTTTCCAAAAGGTAACCTACGGGAATATGTGAATATCGCTTAGGCTTAGCACAAGAACTACGCGGAACCAGATATATCCATTTCAACCTATTTAACGCAATGCATTGCAATCACACTGAATAAAGCCAAAGAAATTGCCATTACTGACGAATTCTCTCAAACTGACTGAATAATATGCAGTCAGTTTGCATCAGTAATGGCAAATTTTGGAATGAGGGGTTGGTTAACAAGATGGGAAAGAAAAGGACTGGACGAGGCTTAATGAAAGAAGTCACTAGCATGGTTGGAGTCATATGCTTGTGACTTCCTTTATTAAGCCTCGGAAGTCTTTTTCTTCCCCATCTTGTTAACCAATCTTTCAATCCATAACGAGTTCTCTGGAGGATGCGAGTAGGCCTATAGCAGAAATCTCGAAAAAACTTTCTGCCACATGGCGAAGATCTGAATCCATGTCACTGGGCTCTTGGTTGATAGTACAAGCAAGCTGATCACTTCAAATCATTCATTCATTCATTCATTCGGGAATTTATATAGCGCCCCTTCAAGGAAACTACTCAGAGGCGCTCCCGACTCCAACGCGCCCAAAAAGAATAGTTTTGAGTTTAGTAAGGAAAGTTTCAGGCAGACTCCCAGGGTGTAGACGCAGCTCTAGAGGAAGACCATTCCAGATCATTGGGCCTGCCACAGAAAAAGCTCGGTTCTGCATTGTTGCAGTACGAGCAAAAGGAACCATAAGAACTCCTTTTTCTGCGGAGCGTAGGAGGCGACGCCCTGGGACAACAAACAGCAGAGCTCACGGACGTAAGTTGGGGCGAGGCCCTGGAGACAGCGCAAAACCAAGGCAGCTACCCTGTCAAATCATGGGACTCCAATTGTTAATTTACCTTGATGAATGTGAAGTGCTTGTTCTGCTCTAGGAAAGCGGTCCTGTACTGGAGAGATCCTTGCTCGTCAGAGCACCTTTCTCTTTCTCACAAGTCTCGTGCAGCGTTTCGATATCCGACCACCAGAGGGCCAGAAAACGATCAGTGCGAAAGAACATAGCGCTGAGTTCATGGTCCCAACACGCTTCGAAGTTCGTCTGATCCCCCGAGTGAAACCAACGCAGGCCTAATGCTGAATAGGTCCAATAGGAGGAAGGAGGGTCGTTGGTGCTTTGCTTCTAAATTTATAATGCAATGCATTGCATTAAGCTGTTGCATTATATCGCATTTACGGCAGTGGCTGCGCCAGAGGGGGATCAGTGGCTGCGCCAGAGGGGGATTTCAGAGACTTAGCCCCCTAACTGCGGCTCAGCCCCCAAAAAGTGGGAAATCACTACAAATCACAGGGAGGAGGGACAAAAGGGAAGAGATTGGAGCTTTAGCCCCCCAAAACCTGAACCCCTGGCGCCTCCACTGATTTTCAGTGCATTTCATTATTAAGTTGCATTTTATTGCTATTGATTGTATCGCATTTGTTCAATATGTGACCACTAGATTTCCAGAAAACGATCAATCACAAAAATCACGAAGCCGTCACATAGCATCCAAATATAAACGTCAACTGTGACGCATAAAGTTCCACGGCTTCAATTTAATACCTCTCAAACATTTCCATTCTAAACTATATATTCGTCAACGGCTTTTAATCGCCTAACTCCAATACTTACCACTTATCGATTGGTGCCAGTGCCATTTCTGGAGAATATAGGAGGGCGCCACTCCATCTCCGCTATGACTGAACGCCGCTAAATAGGCCTAAAAACTACAGAAAATTCGATTACATGCCATTCTTAATCCATTGCGATTGGTCGCCATCAGTGGAGGTCGACAGCTGCGAGGGAAAGGCGATATTTAAGCGCTTTTTGTTTACTGAAAATGTATAACATTATATTAGACATGCATTGCATTACGTCACTTGTCATTACGTTCTAGGACCTGTACTTATCTTGTTCGCTTAGCTGTGGATTAAAAAACGTTAAATATGACAATGTAGCCGTTATTTTACATAAAATCTACGAAATTTGACCTAATAGGTATACAACCACGACGAATTCATTTATCAACAAAAGTGTTTGGAACTCGCATTTCTCTTAGAATAGTCTTTACTTCTCGTCCAATTCGTCGCCCCATTCGTAATAAAAATAGAAGTTGCTTGGGACATCGGCAATCATATCTGCTAGGCCGTGGAAGAGTGTAGAATCTGTATAATGCAGTCATTTACTTCGTGTCAATTAGTTGAACACGTCACAGATGATGGTTAAAGAAGAGGCGTAATTCTATTATAAGTGGATGGCCACTGAAGACTCTAATAACAGTGAAATTGCATTGTTTTAATGTTTGTGGTTCAATATAAAAATCGTTGAAAAACATTTGCGCTTCCAACGTTGAACTCGTAACTCATTATACTTCTAACGACCTTTGTATGCCCACTACACAGACTACGGAGTCATTGACTTTGCAGTACATGTATATGCTACTAGCGTACACACACGGCTTCGCCCGAGGTTTTTCGCAGGCGTGATATACGGTTTCACTATAATTATTTCAAGATAACAGAATATTATGGTAAAAGAGTAGGCTGCTGTAAGAGCGTAGGCTTTGAGCCTATATTATAATAATATATAATAATAATAATAATAATAATAATAATAATAATAATAATAATAATAATAATAATAATAATAATAATAATAATAATAATAATAAATAATAATAATAATAATAATAATAATAATAATAATAATAATAATAATAATAATAATAATAATAAAACAGTATAATAATTGGACAATTTCTAGAGCGCCGTAGCACAGCCGGACTCCAAGTTTACGTCATACTTGACTTCAAGGTTACATTCACAGATTCATATGCGCAAACATATTATGCATACTGTACAATGTAGGGGCCTACATACATACGTGGCGTGACGTCTGAGTGGCTCTTTGATCAATAAATTCACAGCTTGAATTTTTTCATATCCCGATTTCAGACAGAAACACTTTGGACTGTGCGACATGGTAGTCTAAAACGGTTGCAGACATGGCTTCTTCGAAAGATGGATGGAGATGGCTGCTGATAAAACACTTTAAGTGGCTGTACACGTATCAAATTTTTTCAGGTCACTTGCTTAAGATTTGTCTGATGGCTGGCGTAGACAAGTGTTCTAAATTAACAGACTTTTTTCTAGTCGCTAGTGTACACAGAGAGCAAACTCTGAAGGCTATACGTTTTAGAGGCTAACTATTGGCAGCTCCTCGTCACTGGAAATGTTCAAAATCCTAAACGCCGTTGGTCATCCATTTCTGGACTCCTCGGTCGCTCTTCACGTCCACCAGAGACTCCTTCCTTCTCGGCGAATGATTTTCTAAAGATGCTAACGGACAAGATGGACAGTCTTCCTTCGTGCGTCAACAGTTGGTTCTCCTCCGCCTCGATTCCCTTCTTCGGAATCCGTTTTTAATGGTTTTCGCCCCATCGCTGAATACGAACTATTTCAGGTTATCACCTCGTCGAACTTAAAATCGTGACAACTTGATTCTTTCCCGCCATTTATCATTATTGACATATGGATGAAATTCTGCCATTTTTTTCTTATTTGTTTAACAGGTCACTCTCTCTCTCTCTTGGTTACAAAACTAGGCCTCTACTTTAGAAATCAATGTTATGTCTCTGATATTGCGACTTGCAAGCACAAAATATGGGCCATCGTCTTCCCTACTCTTAAGAAACCCAACTTAGATCCTAATCTTTGCTGCAACTGACCGAACACAAATGATAATTTCAGGTGACTATTAGAACACCTTGGGTTACGATCAATTTTGGTGTCCCTCAAGGATCAGTACTTGGCCCTCTCCTCTATCTTCTATAATACAGCAGACATCTCCTCTCTTTTTGTAAAGCACTTAGCTACTTGCCACCTCTATGCTGATGATGTTTAGGCATGCGTTCATGGCTCACCAACTGATCAGCTCTCCATCATTACTCGCATTGATGCTCTTTCTCAGGACCTTCACGCATGGATGTCTTCAAACCGGGTCTCATTAAACCCAACTAAGACCAAATTGATTTGGTTTGGCACCCTCCAGCAACTTGCTAAGATTGACTATTCCCTTTTGGACGAAAATTTTCCTTTTCAACCTTTTCAACCTCTCTTCGTAACCTGGGTGTCACTCTTGATAGCTCTCTCTCTCTCCTTCTCTAACCACATTACTAATCTCACCCGTTCCAGCTATTACCATCTCCGACGCCTGAAGGCAATCCGACGATCTGTTTCTTCTTTGGTTTCTTACCTCAATAGTTTATGCCTTTATTTGCTCTCGCATTGACTATTGTAATTCCCTCTTTGTTGGCCTTCCGAAAGTGCGCCTATCCACTCTGTAATCGGTTCTTAATGCAGCTGCCAGACTTATTGCCCGTCTGCCACGATTCTCCCATATCTCTACATTCATGTTTGAACAACTACATTGGCTTCCTCTTACACACGCATCCAGTTAAAGGTACTTGTAATCATTTGCTGATCCTACCCAGGTCTTGCCCCTAAATACCTCTGTGACTCAATACGTCGGCCTACCTTACGGCTCTTCGGATCGCCTTGACCTTTTTGTTCCTCGTGTGAGAACGGCCATAGCTCAGTCCCGTGCAGCAACAGACCGACTAAAAATAACATATTTTAGTAATATTATTTCGCATTGATGCTCTATGAAATTTAAGTGTATTGTAACTGAAGAACTTTTTGTTAAGATAATTAAAATGTTAAGGTCCTACATTTATTAGAAACTACAACGGTCAAGTCTCTATTACGGTAGTCGAAGGTCAGCATAAATATAGGCTTATAGAGCTGCTGCTGTGGAAAAGAACACTAACAACCACTAATGCTGCAATTAACTGCAGCAGCTGTCTTATGAGTTTGATGGTAATTGTAATTGTAATTAGTCAACTTCTATTGCGCCGGTGTCTAATGCAGAAGATATCAACCGATGACAGGCCAAAACCAACCGTAATTAGGATAATATCCAGAAGATCAACCTGTCAATCACATGACATTTGCAAGATAGAGTTTAGAGTTACCTCTAGAACAGATGCATAAATTAGAGGACCCTGATATACTCCTGATCCTGTACCTTCCAATCCTCGACCTAAACGACACCCACCTTAATATCTGTTCTGCCCCCTACTCTTCATCTGGAAACCGGACTCGGACCTCCCTCGGACTACTCTTTGGACTAAACGTAGCGCTAGTGAATAAGCTTGTGCTCTGCGCTTGACTTTCGAGTAGCGCTTGAAGTTTGGAGGTTACGATTACGATTACATCTCCCCCCAAAAAAAATACACACGAGCGTAGCCACCCCATCATGCTTTTCACTGCGTGTGAGCATTAGCATTATTTGAACAGCCGCGACTGAACGATACACTGTGCAACAACGCAGCCGCGTCCGATGTTGCACAGTGCACTATAATTAACGCTGCGTGTAGAGTATGCCATACCTCTGGCTTTACGAGACGCCTACGATTTGTTTAGGCTACTACATGTGCTTACTGGAGGCTGTAGACACTAATCATAATCGATCTGACACGTCGTCGGTTAAAGCTGGTTTGTTCTTAAATCTAAAAGGTTAGTGGCACAATTGTTTTCGTATCGTATCGTATTTAAGCATTTGTAAAGCGCCTCTCGTAGGGTGAACCGTTCAGAAGCGCTCCCAGTGTGCTAAGCCCCGCGAGAAGAAGCAGGTTTTGAGAAAAGCGAATGAAGAAGAGAGACTGCCGGATTGAATTTTAGAGCGAACACAAGGAGAAAGAGCATTCCAAATTGATGTTTTGAAACGTTGTCGGATAATGCAGAAATTTATGTTTTGTAGTTTGACCAGAGAACAGTATGAAGGTCAAAACACAGTGAAGCCAGGCGGTGGAAGTCTGTTTTCAGCAGCTGAAATGTGGCTGAGCCATCATGATGATGATTAATATGATGATGGGCGTAGCCGCATAGGCAATGGTAGGATGCGCATCACTTATTGATGCTGCTTCAACCAGGTGTGCTTAGCCATCTTCTGCATTATTGTCATCGTGCCATTCGACTAAATTTCCTGCGGTATTTTACCCCCGTCTATCAATAAAGGATTTATTATTAAGTGACAGAAATTATTGTTACTTCCAAAATCTGCAGTAGCGAGCAGATTCGTCTTTCGTTTACCTGACTATGACCGTGTACCTGTCTTGATCTACCTGCGCTATTAATAGTGCGGGATTTTCCCCAGGTAGTCTACGTTTTTCTGCGCAACTGCTGTTTTGCTAACTGAAGCAATCAATACTCTCGTACGTATTGATATTTAACATGACATATGCTGACACAAAAAAAACGATTCTTATTTATTTTGCTGTTAGAGCGGCTCTAAATAAATGTTCAATTACATCTGGAATTGAAGTAAGTCCAATCATTCACATACAGTTGCAGTCTAAACAGGTGTCTTATAGCAGTCAGTAGAGACAGAGAAACGATTAAATAGGAAATTATTATTCGATTGTTGTTTGTTTTTGTCTTGCAGACGAATTGACAATAACATCTGCTGTTGCAACTGGAACCATTGTTTAATCTCAGCAGCTATAATGCGTGGAATCGATTGTTTCATAAATGGAATTGGAAAGAGAGGTATGTTTGTGCTACTGGTCATAGCTTAAGAACTACTCTGAATAGAGCAGATTTACCTTGAATAATTCTCTGCTCTTGTAAAATTACGTATTAAAATAAGGAAGTTGAAATCCCGTGGCCATGTGAAACTAGCGGCTGTGAATATGGCGAAAAAAGGAAATATTCAGTGCGTGATCAATGGTTGTGTTTCTAAGTCTGCGTGTGCTTGTCAGCGAGGGCTTTGTCCGACACCTTGAGCGTCTTTCGAAAAACAAGCTATCGTATTGCAGTCAGGCGTCATGCAGCTCATATGATTATATCTTATTTGCAGAAGGGTTTCAGTACCCTGAGTCAGTTTTATACGCAATCCACGCGATAATTCTGCAAATAGATTTCATTTCAAAGTGGTCCATGCATCCCCCGCCTCGCCCCTCTTGTGGACATGTGCTCCGCCCTCGGGCCCATGGCTTCTCTCTTCCGGACAAAGATAATCGTAACTTCATTCCTAGAGTGCTATATAAAGACATATTCTGAATAAATCACTTTAAATTAAATTAAACGATATCTAGAAAGGACAAGGTGACATACAAATGAACACATATATAAATATGACTAACTAATGTAACAAGCTGCGTTCTGTCAGCCTGGTGTTCGGAATAAACGAAAATTGATTGATTGATTGATTTACAACATTCATTTTCGTATTTATGATAATGTTTGCTAATGCTATGCACTGTACAATAAATCGTTTATCAGGCTAACTGTGGCTTGCGTATGTTGTGTCTGTTTAAGACCAAAATTATGTTTAACCTAGTCGTGACTGTCTAAGTCAGATCATTCGTGAGCTACACACGAAACTGCATTTCATGTGAGCTGTCGCGTAGGCCCCAAAACATATGCTCTACTTTGAATAGTATAGCCGACTACAAATCACTCCTACATATTTTTAGGAAATTCCGCATTTACAAAATAAATAAATCTTATACGGAGTTTTACTAAATAAATATATCTTATGTGGAGTGTTGTGCTTCTTTTTGTCGTAATGTGTAGAAGGTATGTACTCTTCTTAAAACGAATGCAAGACATACCATATGTTATTGATCTTATAACGGGGCGCGAATGACGTTTTACACAGTTTTACTTACCAAAATATTTGAATCGTTGGACTGTGTATTCTCTTAAACAGCGTTATTTTTGTACAGGTTTCCGATTCAGTTGGGGCTTTCTTTTGACAGTGGCGGTCTTCATCACACAGTATCCATTCACTCTCTCCCTAATTGTATCAAAACCGATGACTGTGGTGTCCATGGTGGGAAACAGGGTAAGAATTGGATGCAGTAGAGATTGGTCAAGTCTCTCGGTTGATTGGGAATTCGCTCCAGCAGATACTAATACGACGTCGTTTATCTACACTGGTCGACAGATAACATCAAATCTCACTTCAAGGTATAAGATCGATACTGACAACAAAACACGATACGATCTCCTCATAGATTCTGTGGATTCGTCTCACGCTGGAACATACATATGCACGCCTATGGAGGAAGGAGATTCAAATTCGCAGTCGGGCTCATTTCAACTCATAGTTATAGGTATCAGTTTTAATATTTATTAAAATCACGAGTGTATTGCAATAAAGTACTTTTATTGTGTGCCAACACATGTATTTTAGCTGTGATTTGAATGGGACATCGACGTTTTGGATGCGAATTTGATCATTGATGAGACTAGGGCCTAGGTGTTAGGAAGCACACTTTTTGATTGGCAGTGATGGGTAAAAGTTAACTTAAAAGTTTAAAACTTTTAGATAACTTAATTATTTAATTAAGGATGAAGTTCAACTGGAAAAAATAGTTTAGTTAAAACCGAAGTTTAATTTCTATTGTTTAGTTATTAACTGAAGTTTAACTAAAAAATCAGCAAGTGCTCATCTATCTTTCGCACTCATTGTCATGAGTAACTGATTTTATTACTCAAGTCAAGAGAACTGCATTGCATTGCATCGTTTACATATTAAGCAACTGTCTTCATTATTTTCTAGTAGAACTGTAGTTGGACTATAAGTCTAGTACACATTATATAGTTTGAAAATGAAATTGTCATTGACGCTCTGCGTTATTACAGTTCACTGAACCTATGTTATTGTGAAAATGTTTGTGAAAAAGTTAGTTAAAAAGTTGGAAAAAGTGTAACTAACTATTTTAATTTACTTAACTTATTTACAAAATCAGTTGCCAAATTTAGTTAAACTCTTTAATTTCAGTTGAAAAATAGTTGAAGTTTAACCAGAAGTTAGTTTAGTGCCCATCACTGGATTTGGCCGTAAAACGTACGGACCAAACTGTTTTATCCCACTAAGAGTAGCTCAGCGAAGGCATCGCTTTATAAATTATGGTCTCTGTGTGTGATGAAACAGGTGATAGCCTAATCAAAAATTTTCGTGCACCATTTTTACCCGAATTCAGATAATGTCAATACACTCAGTCATTAAACGCCAAAAAGCAGAATAGTTGCTCTAAGAACGCTTCTAATGGTTGCTGTGAATGGATTTCGAAATAATATAGGGCCTACACAACATAGCTTTTATTGTGCAGCTAGTCAGATGCAGTCAGTTTAAGAAAATAACAGTAGGATCTAAATGTTAATCTTTGTAAACTATTTTTGTATAATTTAGTCTAAATGTATTTACCAAATTCTTACTTACTCTCTCACATCTCCACTAGGCCTATACTCCATCAATATTAAAGCCCAAGTTCATGTACTTATTATCTTCCAGCATCGGACCCTGTTTGCGCTACGAATGTTAGCGCCTCGAACGGTGGCATTGTGGAAGGTGACTACCTAAATTTGTGGTGCACAGTCAACTACACTGGAAACTGGCTTCCTGTCATGGATTGGAACAAGACCGCCGCTGGACGACATCTCCTAGAGACTATTGAAACGACCGCATCAACGTCGTCACTAACAATACCGTTATATTCAGGTGACAACGGTGTTACAATCGGGTGCAAGATGAGCTTCAATTCGGGAAATTACAAGCACGTTAGAAGTCCGAGACCAGGCGAAATTCTTCCAACTAATGAACCTGTCTACCAGTACTTGTGGGCTTTCAAAGCCAGTGTATTATGTAAGTAAAGCATAAGCAAATCACATGCATAATTCGATGGCTACGATTGTGCAGCATGAGTTGGCCTACTATGGACATCGTATTCTACTTTGGTATTTGCTCAATTGACTGAGGCATTGCACATTAATGAGAATCTTGCGCAATATAAGTTGCTTGTTATTTTGTGAATCGCTATGCACTACTGGTCTTTATTAAAGTTATCTGCCAGTCAAAAGATACCGTATATCCTCGCGCAATGTCCTCCGTTTTGAAAATAAACACTGTTTGAAATGTTTTATGTCGCAAAATTATCATCTGAATTTTTTGACGCTGGATTCCATTGGTGGATACCGATTATACGCGTTTACTAAATTACGAACAATATTAACGGAGATTTGCTTATTCTTTGGTGATATGTTTATGTCACCTGCACCCTAAGAAATATTGCGTTCTATCCAAAAACACTTAATCTCAGTCTTGTACGAAGTTGGTTTCTCGGGCGCTGTTTGAGTCGAGTCTAGAGCTTTGGAGTTCATTGCCTGGTCTCTCCGTTCTCTCAGTTCTTCCGTTTTATTAAGGACTCAACATAACCTATTTCACATTGATAAGAGCTTTTCATATGGATCTAAGGAGATTCTTGACCACTATACAGTAACATAATGTTTATACATATGTTCTGCCCAGTTAATAATATGTCTTTTAGTCACATAATTGCTGCTTTTCTGCCTTAAGACCCTGAAAATTGTTCTGATCAGATGCAACAAGAAATCTTATCATAGAACCGAGGAAAAGCGTCTACGTGGTTGGCGAACATCTCGAGTGTTCGGCCAAAGGAAATCCCAATCCGACCTATGAATGGATGGAGACTGAGGCAAACAGGACTATTCATGGATCAGTTCTACCTATCCTCGACTACATGAGGTCAGAGAAGACTTACAACGTCAGCTGTACAGCGTTCAACACGGTGAATGGTACCCGAAGGCAGATTGATGAAATGATCACTTTTAAAGTCACAGGTATATTACTGCAAGAATCCCATAAAGAAACACTGATCAATATTGGCCTTATAAGACAATGTAATACTATAATGCCACACTTTTTAATCACCTGGTTTGTGAACTCCGCCATTGCTCGTACTTGGCAGTGCCAAATTCAAAACCTGGATGAAGGAGGAGGGCGACTCTATTGATATTTGGTATCACACAGTATCGTTAAACTGAAACTACTACCTGCTTTGTGGACCTAGGCGATAAACCTTAAGCCAAAACAGATCAGCGGCGTTGTTTGACAGAATCTATTTAAGAGTTTCTCAAACCAGTGTGCCGCGAAGGAGACAGAGTTGTAGGCTACAGACAAATTTTTATCGTCCATTAAATTATTTTTTAAGACATATTTGAAGTTTTTACAAATATGGATAGCTGATTTAAACGACGTTTTAAACTCGTGCTGCATTAGTGTCCTGGTGAAGCTGTGTTTTCTATACATTGATATTTATCTGTGGGGTATAATTCCATTTCTCTTTTTGTTGCTTTTCACTGTAGGAGCTTCGTCGAAAGTGGCTTCTACTGGAGCGATGGCAGTCATTGCACTAGGAATCGCTGTGGCGTTGTCAGTGGCAACATGATATAGAAGTATGGCTTCATTGAGGTTTTGGTAATTGTTTAGACTTGTTTAGTACCTAGGAAAGCTACAATAACAAAATAGGAAATAGGGCAAACACCGACACTATATTTGATGTGTTATTTATACTGTTAGACAATCAATTAATTATGCATTTGATCTGATGCCTTTTTCCTGTCTGAATACCTCCTGTTTAATTTTACTAAAGGTGTTTTTGAATATGAAAAGCAGTTATCAAAATCGATGAAAATGGAAACATTCACAATACTTGACTTTCTTCACAGAATTTTATGTCTTGATGTTTTGGCTGGGTCTAGGACATTTCCACTCGGACATTTCCGCTCTCCCGGACATTTTCACCCGAAGTGGGACTGATGAAAATAATTATTTACTTTAATAGAAGTTGGATTGATGAAAGAAGGTCTTTGCTTCGATAGAAGTTGGATTAATGACAGTTATCATGGACAATGGTAGAGCTATCTACTTACTGTTCGGGGGGAATGTCCTGGAGAAATGTCTGGATACCGTTTTGGCGACAGCATGCCTCATTGAGCCTGAAATCTGTAATTTGCCCTAAATATTTAGTCCATGATTCAAATGAATAGCTATAATTGTTGTACTGTTTGCCTTCCGTTGAAGCCAACGAATTCGTAAAACTATTTCTATTTTGGTAGTAGTGAAGTTTTTCTTTTAAATATTTTACTCTATTTTGAATTGTAATACATTATTATGTAACGCTAAATGTGACTCTATAACGCTTGCTGTCCTAGTCTTTTTCAAAGATGTCATTGTGACGGTTCCTTGTTTTTCGTATATATAGTGTCTTACTTGAAATGAATCAAATAACGTTGGGCTATGGTGAATGGTGATAGTTGTTATACATTATTGATATAGGCCTATGTCTTGTGATGTAGTTAGACTGTAATTATTTAATAACCGACATTTAAACAAACCAGCATCGTAAGGTGTTATAGTAGGCTATTTAGATAAGTTTCGGAAAGACCGTTTGCAGTGGAGTGTTGTTAGAACGAAAATATTGGATCAGTTAACAATGCACAGTAGCCTAAGCTGGAAGAATCATACCCTCCAGCAACTTGTCAAATTTGACTATTCCCTACTGGCCGAGAGATTTCCTTCTTTTACCTTTTCAACCTGAGTGTGTCCGTGTCCTGGATGTCACCCTTGATAGCTCTCTTTCCCTCTCTCACCACATCACTAATCTCATCCGCTCCTGCTATTACCATCTCCAACAACTGAAGGCAATCCGACGATCTGTTTCTTCTTTGATCTTTACCTCCCTTATAGTTCATGCCTTTATTTGCTCTCGCATCGACTATTGTAATTCCCTCTTTGTTGGCCTCCCTAAAGTGCGCCTCTCCCCTCTGCAATCGGTTCTTAATGCAGCTGCCAGACTTATTGCCCGTCTACCTCGATACTCACATATCTCTACATTCATGTTTGAACAGCTACATTGGCTTCCTCTTACTGCACGCATCCAGTTAAAGGTACTTGTCCTCATTTGCCGATCCTACCTAGGTCTTGCCCCGAAATACCTCTGTGACTCAATACATCGGCCTACCTCGGCTGCTTCCGCCCGCTCCGCTCTTCTGACCGTCTTGATCTTTTTGTTTCTCGTGTGAGAAGGGCCATAGCCCAGTCCCGTGGAATTGCCCGCATTGACCCTTCTCTATGGAATCAGCTTCCCCATTTGTTCGCACCACCATACTATGTGGTGGTCCTTCTACAGTCTACACCTTTTCGCTACCTCAAAACTTGGCTTTATACTCGAGGACTTTCGCAACGAGAGGAGCTTTATAAATCTCTGAATTGTAATAGCAATCGTAAACTCCAAATTTCGAAAGAGAAACTCTAAAGCTAAGCTCAGGGCACCAGCTTATTCACGAGCGCTGCGTCGTATCAGATGGGTTGTCCGGAAATGTCAAGTGGAGATCCGAGTCCCGATTGACGATTGGTTCCTTGATAGTTTCCTATTAACAACTTAACAACTTGTTCACAACAACTTAAAGGGGTGCTATGTAGAGTGTTGGAAATAAATATATATATATACACGGTGGTTCAATAAAAAGTAAGCCAAACATTTGGTCGTTCCCATTTGGTCTTCATTGATCCTGGAGTAAAAATTAACGGAGCCTATTATCGCTACGTTCTGCTGTCACATCTTCTACCTGTTATCAGAAATCTAGCCCCAGAAGGCTGTTTTGTTTTCCAACAGGACAGTGCCCCAGCCCACAGAGCAAGGGAAACCATCGAAATGCTGACAAGAGAGACACCATACTTCATTTCTCCAACATTATGGCCTCCGAACAGTCCAGATCTAAATCCTGTCGACTATAAAGTGTGGAGCGTCTAAGCAAGAGTGAGTCTACCAGACAGCAATCCATGATGTAAACGATCTGAAGCAACGCTTGTTGGAAGTGTGGGATGGTCTGGATCAGAGGATAATCGACGATGCTGTTGCACAATGGCGCCAGTGCTTCCAGGCTTGCATGCAAGAAGAAGGAGGACAATTTGAACATCTTCTTTAATTAAATAATCAAACCATACTACTGAGAGTTTCTTCAAAAAAATATTAAAATACTGTTTTCATGTTAGAAGTACTTATATGAAATACAAAGTTTGGCTTACTTTTCATTGAACCACAGTGCATATATATTTATTTATACAGGTGACTTTCGTTCTTATACAGGTTATGCCGACTGGCACCGCCACAGATTGCTGCAATGGCGGATTTTCGGGGAATAAATGATCTATGTTAGACTATGTATCGCCTACTGTGCATTGAAAGCGATTAAATGTTTATGAACAGATTTCTGTTTTACAAGCAGTAGTTTTGATATTATAGTGTTTTTTATTTAGAACAAGGTTTAACGTCGTCATATGACATCAAAGGCCGTTGAAACAATTTAAAACATATAGGCCTACAGTGTAGTGAAATGAATTCATAGCGTCCAAAAGACACCATTCTGGCTAAATTAAAAGTTCTATTTCAGTTAACTGAAACTAAAACTGAAACTGAAAAGTTCTGAAAACTGTAACTAAGACTAAACTTGAAAGTTGGAAACTGAATTAATTTTCTCTGTGTGGCGTACAAATCGAATGGCGGACATGTGTGCAACGGTCAGCGGTGAGTGCTTCAAACTGCAGCTCAGTAGCATGAAGGCATAAATTTAACGAGATCTGTCGTTCTTGCTAATCAAAAATGATTGTCATTTATAAAAATGATATTTAATTGCTTCTGTTGAAAAGTTACAAAACTAAATTAAAACTGAAAAGTCTGACAACTGAAACTAAAATTGAAAAGAGTTGAAAACTATAACTTAAACTAAACTGGAAAGTTAAAACAAAACTAAAACTGAAACTGATACAGAAAAGTAAACTGAAACTTAAATGACACTGCTGGATAGACAACATTAATGAGTACATAACATCATTTGCACCAATCGCCGCCAAATGGCTGGCATCAGAAACCGATGATGATGATGAAGGCCTTAACGTTATTTCGTGTTTAACGACATCTTGCGGCTGTTAGGCTCCAACGAGACAGTAATCGTCAGGCAAACGACTGAATGAGATTATATAGAGTAGTTGAGAAGTGATTTAAAGGTGTCTAATTTAGCCGAGTGTGAACGCAACAATACTCAGATCTGTAAGTAATTTTAACTTACGCATGGTAATTTTCAAGGACGTCATTTTTATTGTGTGCCTGTTTTAAGTGCATACTAACAAAGTACTGTTCAAGAAAAGTAACCAGAGATACACGCGACCTAACAATAGCAGCATACGATCAAACAGAATGGTCGCCAATCGGTTGCGAAATAAGGCATCAAAGGAAGATCATCTCGCTGGTTCCAAGTAAGCCCGAATAAGTCCCTTCGATGAGCCATGGACCGATCTGGACCTGTCTAAACTGGTCTGCTCTAGTGGTTGGGAAAGGATAAAAGCAATCTGGTAGTAAAAAGCATTGTACCGAGAACGCGAAACAGATGTTGTAGCGATATAACGTTGTAACTAAATAATTATTAGACACCTTTATAATGCGTCCATTTGAAGCTATGCAACTCCGCCACTGCGCGTACTCTAACAGTACCAGTCACAAGCCTGGTTAAAGGAGGAGGGCGACGCTAATCATCTTTCTTATTGCACAGCGTAGTTAAGCAGCAACTAATATGAGGGATGTCCTGCACTGGCTTCCTATCCCGCAGCGGATTATACACCGGCTTTCTGCTTTGGTGTGGCGGTGCCTCTTAGGAGTTCCGCTCCTGTGACTTACAAGAGCTCTGTCGTTCTACTTTGGATGTGCAGGGACGTAGAGCTCTCCGCTTCTCTCACACATGGTGAACTTCTTGTTCCCCGTGCGAGAACTGCTCTGGCTAAAGCATCGCGCCTTCTCCTTCATTGGCCCTTCACTATGGAATGAACTTCCATTAACATTACGCCTTATTCCTAGAGTTCATTTAGATGCGTTTTACTCTGCCTTAAAACCATCCTTTTCAGCCGTGGTTGGGTCGGGAGCGCTCCTGAGTAGTAACCTTGAAGGGGCGCTATATAAATGGTGTTCGAATGAATAATATGTCTTGTGCTCAGCTGATAAACTTATAGCTATAAAAAATGTCATTGATAGATTTGTGCTTGTAGAGATTTGAACGTCGATGACTCAAGTAGGCCTATTGTAATTGAAATGTTTGTTCATTAATTAACCACAATAAAATCAGAGACTGTGCGTCTTTTCCAAACCACATATCTGTCGCGACGATTCAAAACTTCTGAGGTTGATAACTTCGGAAGGTTGTCGACATTTTTTAGTACTTATTATGATAACATCAATTGTTTGACTTGACAATAGTAGCACAAGGAGAGCACTGCGAGTAGCTAGTGGTTTTCAGAATTAACGACATCTTATTATGGCATACCAGGACTGTCGACCTCCTTCTGATCCTCTGTTCATACTTGGGACTTTGCACTACCTGGCACTTTTGGCACGGACTGGTAGTTGAGAAGCGTCGAGCTTAATTTTTGTTTGGCGACACCTTGTGGCTAGCACACACAAACGCCCACACTCACACACACACTCACATTATCGTTGAACTCTAGTTAATTTCGTTGAGATCGATTTTATGTTTAGCCAGTTGCTGTTTAATGATACTGTGTCACTTCAAAGATGATTAGCGTCGCACTCCTCCTTTTCTCCAGGCTTTGGACTGGCATTACCACATTACCAGATTCACATTTCGGTGACAATGACATTTAGGGCAAGGCGAATGCTAGCAATTTCCAGAATTAGCGACTTCTTGTTATAGCTGGGTAGTGGCGGAGTTATTTACCTGGATCCAGAGTTTAACGACATCTTATGACAACAAAGGCCGTTGACATCGACAGAATTTATTCTTTGTTTAATACTGAGGAAACGAAACAATTAAAGCGTCCGAAAGACAACATTTAAAGTTGACAAAACAGAGCCGCACAATAGTACTGATAATTATTGTTTAATGACATAAAGTAATACATCTGACACTGTCTGCGATACACATTATTGTGATAAAAATGATTTGATGTAAATTGAACATCATTTGGCAGTAATTGTCACACACAAGAAACGCAATGCCCTAATAAATACAAAGTATAATGGCGATTGGCGAATTTATAGATTAAAATAAATACATTATAAAGGTGTTTAATTTAGTTACACCGTTTCTTGTAACAACATCAATTGTTTAGCGACACCTTGTGGCTGTCAGAATCATTAACATCGACCATAGGTAAGTCACCTTTTTAGAGTATTTGGGAACTACATGTTCACTGGATTTCAATAGTTTAACAACATCTTATGGTGTCGAAGGTCGTTGACGTCGGAAGAAAAATTTATTACATATCTACCGCACGCATAGTATGTAGTGCTAGAAATTAATTTCCTCGACTCTACTGTTTAGTTAGTGGTGTTTAACGACATCTTACGGCTGACAGGGTCGTTTACATCAAACTTACTTTGCACACAATCAGATTACCACTATATTGTCTAGTGTGACCACTCATTGGGATTTTTCCCAAGATCTTGGGATTTTAGTAAAGTAAGTAAGTAAGAATGTATGCAAGCAAACGCTCAGCGCTTTACATACAAAGTCAGAAATAATTTATGTACACAGAAAACGATAATTAGAGGAAAATTAAGTCAACTACAAAACATATGTCTAACTGTACAACATCCTAGCTAAGAAGCCACGCCTGGTAAGGGAATCAAATCTAGGGAGAACACGGTTATGTGAGCGTGGGCGCAGGTCATGACCAGTGCAATTGACAGGGGGGAAGGTCGTGGAGGGTGTGGCTAGTATTTGTTAAGATGTTTCTAAAGAGGTCTATATCAGCTTTTTGCAAAGCTCCTCAAAGGTGGGGAAAGATTTGGTAGGAAACCAAGGCGTACCAACTTGCGGACCAGCGCGCTCAGAGAGTCAAGTTCCTGCTTACTGGCGAAGCCCCACCATACTTGGGAACAGTATTGCATGCGGTTGATAGTGGTAGCCCTGACCACATCATTAAGCCTGACCCCCGAAAGCCCATGTGAGATCAAAATACGATGGGCATAAAGAGATTGCTTGGCCCGAATGCAAAGTCTTTGAACATACGAGGAAAAAGCGAACTTTTCGGTAATCTCAATGCCCAGTATATTCAATGACACTACCCTTTTAATGCCAGGCAGGACTGGAGGGGCCTGTATAAGATTCACTTTTGGTTTGGTAAATACAATCTCACAGGATTTTGAGTGGTTCAGGTGGGGATTACATTTACGAGCCCAGGTACTAATATGATCTAATTCTGCATGAATATAGGGTGTCGACTTGGGATCTGGGGACTTTGTATAGCAATCTGGGAATTTTTTATAACGTCTACAGACTAGTTTTTACCGTACTTTTCAACAGTGGCAGCGAATCAGATTAGAAAACACTCGCTTTTTGGTTGACTTAGTCGTTAGAGTTTACCTGAAGTTACTGCCAGACAAGACTTTATGCTATTGGCTTAGGCCGACTAAGCTATATATAGGTTAAACTGAAACACTTTTAAAGGTGTCTATTGAATTTAGCGTTTCAAGTAGTAATACCGAACGTTTTATGATATCTTATGAATGAAAGGGCCGTTGGGGTCAACCTTTTTAATTGAAAAGAGAACAATGCGAGAACCCCTCGAATTGACTGGTACTGTTTGTTTTCTTGCGATTGGACTGAATACACAAAGCGTAGGATATAGGCTATAATTATCATAATAGCCTACCGTTGACACCTTAAGTCAATTTATCAAGCACTTATCCCGACATCCAACGGGCAAACGTGTTTGCCTCGACGTATTAAGAAGTAGCTCAAAGTTTCTAAAGTATAATACCAGCTATAAATAAACTCTGTTGTTGTATATATACGTCAACCTCGTTGGCTACACCTAGGTCATAGGCCTATCATGTAGTATATGCGTGCTTTTGTACGCGTATTGTATGTTGTGTGTGTGTGTGTGTGTGTGTGTGTGTATGTATGTGTGTGTGTGTGTGTGTGTGTGTATGTATGTATGTATGTATGTATGTATGTATGTACGTATGTATGTGTGTATGTATGTATGTATGTATGTATGTATGTATGTATGTATGTATGTGTGTATGTATGTGTGTGTGCATATATGTCTGTGTCTGTGTATATATATACACATCTGTGTGTATAATATACATATATACATCATTATATATACATAATTCCTTCTTTTGTATACTATTACAACATTTTCAAGGCTTACGCTGTGTGCACCTACCTGGCTCCTACCTGTGAGGCATTAGACATGTTCAACGCCTACACTCTGGCTTTCAAGAACACGAGCATAGCTAATAGACCCTGTTCGTGGCCTGAGGACAATCTTTTTATGACTGGCCAACTAACATTGGCTGGTTTATGCCCATTGCCAGAAGCATACAGGCCGAGCTAACAAGCCAAGTAGTCAGCCATGTCTTTTTGGCCCATAAAGTATATATATGTATACATATATAAAATATATATATACACATACACATATGCACACACACACACACACACACACAAGCGCACACAAGCATACGTCAAGTGTGTCTTTGTGTGTGTGTGTGTTTGTGTGTGTGTTGTATGTGTAGTGTTGTGTGTGTGTGTGTGTGTGTGTGCGTGTGTGTGTGTGTGTGTGTGTGTGTGTGTGTGTGTGTGTGTGTGTGGTGTGTGTGTGTGTGATATATGAATATATTTACATAATATTATTGTTATGTGTGATATATAATATATGTGTGTGTCTGTGTGTCTGTATACGTTTTTGTTTGTCTGTGTGTGTCTGTGTGCGTGCGTGTGTATGTGAGTGTAGATATACATGTGTGTGTGGATAGATATATATATATATATATTAGGGTGGTCCAAAAACACAAAGTAACTCAGAGTTGCCCTCCACAACCCTCCTTTTGTTCTATGGCTGCCCACTATTACCTCTACCAAATTTGAGAGAGATTGATGAGTATTTAGAGGTCGCTCAAGGTCAGGGTATTTTCACCATATTAAGCATGAAATCGGTAATCTGCACTAAGGACAGAAAACAGAATTTGAGTTGAATTAAAACACATAGTGCAGCAATGAAAATAAGAAAAGGTTCCAAAATGTTCAATATTGCTATGGAAACACTGGAACTTTTCTTGAGTAACACATTCTATGTCCTCTGTCATCTTCATCAGCGTAGCCTTAGAGCAGGACGGACAGGTGTTCCTGCAGCGTTTCACGAGCTGAAGAAGGAACTGCTGCTCTTCATTCTCTGTCAACTCTACAGATGCATCAAACCAATGGCTCTCCCAGCAGAGTCGCTCATAACTGTCTTGACTGACGCTGCCTTTAGGAGGTTCTGGTAGGAGTGATCATCGCATCATTCCTTAGGATCCTTAACCAGGAAGCCATGGACCTTCTCTTTCCCATTCAAGTTCAGAATGTCAACGATGACAGTAGTTCTCTCTATGACGGAAGATGCAAGGCCAAGAGAGCTGAGGGGTTCATGAGGATGGTCAAGGCACTTCACATAATTGATGAACTGTGGAAGGTGGAGGTTTGTCACCATCAGTGTTTTCAGGACAGGATTCTGTAAACAAGGACAGGCTGACCAAAAAAATAACGTACCAGATATGCCTACCGAATGCGATCGAGGCAACCTTTGTCACTCTCATAATTATCAAGAAATTACTGAGCTCCTCCAGTAGCAGTAGATCGTTGAGTTGTGCTCTTATAGGCAGAGGAGCTTCATGCCAGAACCGAAAACAGACAAGGCTCACAAAAAGTGTAGCCCCTTTACAATGTGCTTCTATTTGGCAGTTGGAGAGAACAGCTGCTGGAAAAGAAATATTTTAATGCTAAAGATTGCTTTCACCATCTAAAGTGCATGATGGAATGCTCCTGGTGCCTGAAAGGAAACTCTTGCTCCCTTTGCACCACTCTGGAAGATCAAACTGAGTTTCAAAAATTCCTAGTAGTCTTCTCTCTGATGTGACCTTCAAGAGATGCCTTGCAGAATTTCACCATTTTTCTTCTCGAAGAGCAGAAGTGTGTGCATCAAAGATGTCGTCGGAAGCCACTTCATTTGTCGCCTGGTCAATGTGTGGCCAGCTATGCAGAATAGTAATGGCAGACCCTCCAGTTGGTCCAGATAAGAGCCAAAAACAGCAAGAGGAAGTTTCATGACATGATGGCAAAGCCATCCAGGTTAATTCTTGCTAGATTCGATTCTCAATAAAAGTGCAGGCACCATTCTTCAGGCGAGTATTGCTGGCAGTGATGTCATAGACTATATACCACGAACTAGACTCCGAAGTTCGAAGACCCCAGTCATCCAGAGTCTTCAGGCAGGCTTCAGCTTGTTCATTACCAGTTCTGCAGCCAATTTTTGGAACTCCCAGTATATATATCTCTTCTCCGTCACCTATGACTAGTACTGCAAGTCTGTCACCTGCTCCTCATGGTTCTTGCAAGCAGCATGATCGTCGGATGGAACCTTTGTTGGAAGATGGGACCCAGACAGTTATTATGTGCTCTTCTCTATCAGCCAAACTCAAGTTTAGCACTGCTTTTGTCTTTGCCATTATTTTGTTTATGAGCTATGTCAAAAACTCTACAGTCAACTCTCTTCAATTCCTGAACTTCGCCAATGTAGTAATAAATCTGACTAGTGTACAGAAGTTTAGAGTTCTTAACAGCAATTTTAGAAATTCCAACATTTGCATTCTACATCAAAGAATATTTAATAATGTTAGATTAGTATTTCTAAATTTCAGTTTAAAACAACAGTTCAAAATTAAGTAGCAAGAGGTTCTAATAAGATTTTTCAGAGTAGATAACAGTCAGTAATTTCCATTATGCCATCAGGATGCGACCGTACGTATTATACGTATTTTATTTTGGACGATAAAATACGTATAATGACAAAACTTTGCGTGCCGTACGTTACAATACGTTGTACCCTATAATTGTAAAATTGAACACGAAACGATGCAACATAGTTAACTAAGTTACTAAAAGGCATAGCTGCCAAAAACAAACTTAACAAAGTTTACTGTAAGGTATCTACTGCGCGTATTCTTCTGAAACATCAACAAATTCTCGTATGGCACACCATTGAACAATAAATTGTTTCTAAGTCAACGTATTTTTACGTATAATACGCGTATTTTACATTCGGGGATAAAAATACGTATGATACGCGTATTTTATTATGGGACTCAACGTACGGTCGCACCCTGTATGCCATGATATTATCAAGAGAATGTTTGGCGACCTTGAGCGACCTCTAAAAATGCTCCAATCTGCTTCAGATTTGGTCCACATCTTATTAGGAGAGGTAGAACAGATTTAAACTTGTGGAGCATAGTTCTGCTAAAGATGAAACTTTACCATTGTGTCGTGGACCATCCTAATATATATATGTATATATATATAATATGTGATATACACGCGTGTGCATGTGTGTGTCTGTGTGTATGTGTGCGTGTGTCTGTGTGCGGGTGCGTGCGTGTTCGTGTGTTAGTGTGTGTATGCGTGTGTGTTAGTGTGTGTATGCGTGTGTGTACAGTCATGCGTTGAACTGCTTGCTCATGTTCAGTCACCTGCGTAACGCATTCCAGACGTTTTTGTTGTCGTTAGCGAGTATATAGCCTACGTAGGCCAAGCGCTGGTTCAGCGAATAGCTGGCTGCGTCATTGAATGACTTATGTCACCCTATAATATATACGACTTGTAAAAGGTTCTTTAGACCGACTGCATACCTTCAGTGTTTAGGACAGGATTTTAAGGCAGGAAATAGACAATTTTTGCGATAATTATCAAGTTACCGTGAGTCAGTTGCAATAAATCAAAGACCGAACGTGATTATAGCATGATTTTTTAATTAATTTCGTACATTATAGCATAATTAAGTCGGTGGGTTTGCTAGTTAAAGCCAGTTGATTGGTTCTATTTAAGACTTCCGTAAGTAACCTGGGTGAGGTGTATGATTTAGCGACTGACGAGAGGATATCAAGCAACTGGTTTTCTAAAGGTGAGTATCGAAACAACTGCGTAAAGTAGATGATTGTAATAGAGGATTCTTGTAGTGCTTAATGTTTTGGAAGTTTGTTTTACGCTAAGTTCCAATGTTGTCATCAAATAGGGATTTGTTAAGTTTCTAACTGGCTGAGTCAGTGGTGCTGAGATTCTTTGACTGGTTTAATGAACTGAAAAAGTGACTGGCTGTGTGTCTCCATGAGTGAGTGACTTACTGAATGAGAGAGTGAATGACTGAGTGAGTTAATGAGTGACTTCCTGAATGAATGAGTGAATGATTGAGTGCGTGAGTGAGGGCGTGAGTGAGTGAGTGACTGAGTGAGTGACCGAGTGAGCGACTGACTGACTGACTGACTGACTGACTGACTACCCCCTGATCCTACCTCAGCTATACCCTACCCTGACCTACCTTACACTGCCTAACCCTACTCTACCATAATTCTACTCTCAGACTGACTGACTGACTGACTGACTGACTGACTGACTGACTGACTGATAACTGACTGACTGACTGATTTCAGTCCCCTGAGCGTCTTTTAGAATGGTTCATGGTTGAATGATTTTATGGGTCACTACGATGACAAACAACTGTATATCTTCTATACGTACACAGTAGGCTACCCTACCCATCCCTACCCCAACTCTATCCTACCATACCCTATCCTCCCCGACCATAACTGCCGTACCATACGCTTCACTGTTCTAACTACCCTACCCTACTCTACCACACCCTGCTTTACCCTACCCAACCTACCTACCTTAGCCTACAATACCTTACCATAATTTACCCTACCTGACCCTACGCTACCAAACCCTACCCTGCCTTACCCTACCTATCCTACTCTACAATGATACTACTCTCAGCCCTACCCTGCCCAACTATAGTTATCCCATGGCTACCCCTAATTATCCCTACCCAACCATCCCCTAGTCAAAGTCCCATGCTCTACGAACCCTACTCTAACCTACCCTACCTTAGTCTCAGCCACACGTAGCCCTGATTATCTCTACCCTACTCTGCCCTACTAATCGGTACCCTTATCTAGTCCTTCCTTCCGTACCCTATTCTTACCTACCTATAATCAATAATTATTGTCTAAGTTACTCTGTGACTTAATTGTTCAAAGAGTGAGTGAGTTAATGAATGAATGAATGAATGAATGAATGAATGAATGAATGAATGAATGAATGAATGAATGAATGAATGAATGAATGAATGAATGAATGAATGAATGAATGAATGAATGAATGAATGAATGATTGAGTGAGCGGGGGAATGACCGTAATCCGTCTTGAATGCTACAAACAGCGCACAATGGCTGGCTATTTACGGCGCTCGTGACATCCAGAATTGAAACGTGACGATTGACGACTGCGAGTGAGACTCATTGAGTTGATCGGACAAAGAGAAACTGACTCACTCAGCCATTTCTAAGAACTTTCATTGTATGTTTAAAAGCCAGGCGAAGGATTAATGGCTCAAAGTCACGTTTCCAATCAGAGCTAATTGAAGACAGCTGACAGTAGCCACGAATGGGAGTCCACACCTGCAACGTTTTAAGTTACGATTGCAACTAAAATTACAATCTGTGTTACACGGTAAGCAATTGGTTAGAGCGGTTGCCTTGTAACACGGAGAGTAGGGGTTCGAGCCTCCTTCCCTGAGACGGTTACTGTGTGGGGCCTTGCAGCAAGTCCTTCACGCACAGTGGCTCAGTGACATCCATTGATACTTAACGATAGGAAAGTTGTTCAACGACAATGCTCGATACTTAACAATAGGATAGTTGCTCAGTAACATAGCTTGATTCCTAAACAATAGGTTATTTGCTCAATGATATCGACTGATGCTTATTGATTATCAGGTCCGCCGAGAGGGGGGGCAGAGGGAGGGGCAAAAACCCAGGGGCTCGGCGACTTTTAGGGGCCCGGGCTGGGCCCATCATTCAACTTATGAAAAATAATCAGTTTTACAAAGTTTAAGATTTATGCCTTTTAAAATATAGGCCTAATATTACGGACACTTCACTACAATAGTTGCATATTTAAATATAATTTTGTAGGGTTGTACCCGCACTATTACTATTTCAGTTTGCTTTAAACAATTTCTCATTAAGTCTAAGGATAGTTAGGGGCTCGTGACAGCTGTGCCTAGGGGCCCGGAATTTCTGTCGGCAGCCCTGTTCATTACAGGATAGTGGCTCTAAATAAATACTGAAATAATAGGACAGCTACAAATCTAGTTGCAGAACAAACTCCTTGTGCAGGGCTTTAAGTGAATTGCCGTTGGTTAGTCGATAGTAAATGCAGGTAGTCGAGAGCCAACTATATTTCTTCAAAAATTCTCAGTTACGCTTAAGGAGAAAAACTGCTTACAAAAATGTCACAGCTGCAGTTTTCATAAAAGTCTGGTTGCCTGTCTGACGTCAACCAATCAATAAGAATTTATATATCGCCTATTCAAGATTCATACTGAGAGGCATTCATATGACTTGATGACCTGACGTGGACGCTTAATGAGTGGTTTCGAGTGAAATAAATTATTTAATGTGATACAGTGTCATGGGAAAAGGTATATAAGGTTATCTAAGGCGATTTAATGTGCATATGGTGATTTAAAGTGATTTAAAGTGATTTAGTATGATGGAAATAGATAATCCAAGGTGATTTAATGCAATCTGTGGTGATTTGGAGTGATTTGACGTGATTTAGTATTGTGTAAAGTGATATAGGCTACTGTGTTGAAAGGTGATTTAAAGTTATTTAAGGACAAGTAATGTTATTTAATGCGATGTTAAGCTGATGTGATCTGGTCTGTTGTAGCCCTATTCATTACAATGTAACTTCATGCGATGCAATGCGACGTGTTGTACCGTGACTCATGTGATACAGAGACATGACTTGTCATGTCATGTAATGTAAAGTTGGGCAGTTTCTTTGCAACATAATGTAAATTCTAGTTCATCTGGGCGCTCGATCGTCTAGTAGCTAGCGTGCTGGACTAAAAATCGACATGCCGGGGTTCAAATCCACTTAGACAGAAATTTGGTTCGAGATTTCTGCTCCACCAACACCCCCTAGCCAACTCATCTATAATTTGTACACTGGCCGTACACTGTCGGTGGGAAGATGAGACGGCGAGAGAGAGTACTGGCCACCCATCCTCATATGCCGAGGCTGTGAAAATGAAGTCACTAACACTTCATATCCATGGCTGCCTCAGGACTATAGCTTAAGGGACTGCTCGTATTCTTCTTGTTTGTCTGTCGCTTAAACCTGAGATATTCTTTTCAGGCACCGTGTTGATGTCGTTGTCGCTGGCGTCGCATAGCGGTGAGAAGATGCTCACAGTTGCTGCTGATGGTGGAGGAGGTGGCCAATCGGACGAGGAATTCTTAGTCAATGTTAAGATACCAGACATTCGCGTACAGGTAGGTGGTTAAACATAGATGTAGCGAAAAGGATTAAGGAGTCGGGGAGAAAGGTAGGGACAGAGACAGAGAGGAGAGACAGAGAGAGAGAGAGAGAGAGAGAGAGAGAGACAGAGACAGAGAGAGAGAGAGAGAGAGAGAGAGAGAGAGAGAGAGACAGAGAGAGAGAGAGAGAGAGAGAGAGAGAGAGAGAGGCAGACAGACTGGGGCAAGAGCCAGAGAGAGATACAGAGAGAAAAAAGGAGAGAGAGAGAGAGGTGAGGGAAGACAGAGAGAGAGACAGAAACAGAGACAGGCAGAGACAAACAGAGAGACATACAGAGAGAGACGGAGACAGAGACAGAGAGAGAGAGAGAGAGAGACACACACACATACACAGAGACAGAGACAGAGGCGCTGTAGTGTCAGTTTAACGACACTTTGTGATAACAAAGATCATTAGAGTAGCCCTAATCCTTCATCCAGATTTGGGACTGGCACTGCCAGAGTGCGAATAGTTGCGGATAATAAGTTATTAATTTAACGCATTCCGAACCGAACCTTTATTACCGTACTTACAGCTAAATAATGGGTGTTTAATAAATGAACATATCAGCGATTACTCTACCTGACATTACCTAAGCTCACTTTATTTCATCTTACCTACATTTATTTTACCGTCTCTCGTCTTCCGATTACGATTACCTAGCTTTATATTAGCAGAAATGCTCAATATAGGCTATTATTACCAAACATCTTTATAATATCTATCTGTAAAGCCAGTGAAACACATGGTGAGTGAGATGCTGATTGTGTGTAATACGTTTATTTAACGACGCCGCCATATCGACGATGATTGGCGTCATTAGAAAGATCATATGTACACTTATGCAGGGTACATAATTGGTCGTAGTCGACTGTTCTAACAGTTTGCCTATGTCTTATAGTAAATAGATGCTAAAATATGCCTAGGATATCAGTAGTAATAATATCTACTTTAGAGTCAATGTTTGCAGCATTTTGCTTTGCAATTGTTCCGAGTTAAATTTACAATAAAGATTGTATTCTGTATTCACAGAATACAAGAGTGTTCACGTCTTGCTGCTATAAGCGGCGTTTAGGTCTATGTTTATATTAGTAATATTAGTAATAATAATAATAATGATAATAATATTAGTAATAATAATAGTGACAATAATCAGAAGAATAATAGTAGTAGTAATAATAATAATAAGAATAATAGTAGTAATAATAATAATAATAGTAATAATGGTAAAATACTAATAGTTATAAAAATAATTAGTGGTAATAATCATAGTAATAATAATCATAATAATAGTGTATATATACATTGGAGTCTCTGGTAGTTAGCAGCGTTCTGCGTTATTGTTCTTGATTTATTTGAGATGCTGATTGAAAATGTTGAATATAATATAGCGTCCGTTAGCAGCGATCTAAAGGTGTCTACGTTGAGAAGCGAGAACTCGCAGAATATTGAGAGGAAACTAAGTTTAATACCATCGACTGATATTTCGTCTTTTAATAATACAAGCCCTACAAAAATGCAAAAATAAGAATAACTTTATACGTGAAGAATAAATTGATAATATGAAAAAGTTATTTATTGCTTAACTTTGTCATAATCGCAAGAAGTTTGTGACCCAAAAGAAACTCACATAATAACAAACAAAATCTTAGAAGCTTTACATACTTTCAGAGTTCGTATACTTGTGTTGAGGTTTGCATACTTGAGTACTGGTTTGCATACTTGAGTACTGGTTTGCATGCTTGAGTACTGGTTTGCATACTTTAGTACTGGTTTGCATACTTGAGTACTGGTTTGCATACTTGAGCACTGATTTGCATACTTGAGTACTGCACTGCGTTACAGTAACCGGTTTGTATTTTACGTTACGTTGTAGACATTTCTGTCACAGAAGCTGGAAGAAACGATCTGGAATTTCAAGCAATCCGTTTTAAATACGATCGCCGCTGTAAGCCGTATTCAGATGTCTGAGATTAGATCATCAATCAATCAATCAATCAATCAAAACTCTTTTATTGAAGCCAAATCAAAACACATAACATTTCAACATAAAATATCAGGATTGGCAGCAAGAGGAGTCCCAAAAGGGATCAATATCCATTTAGAATCATTAGATCAGTTTAGATTAGATTAGATTAGATTAGATTAGATTAGATTAGATTAGATTAGATTAGATTAGATTAGATTAGATTAGATCAGATTAGATTAGATTAGATTAGATCAGTTTAGATTAGATTAGATTAGATTAGATTAGATTAGATTAGATTAGATTAGATTAGATTAGATTAGATTAGATCAGTTTAGATTAGATTAGATTAGATTAGATTAGATTAGATTAGATTAGATTAGATTAGATTAGATTAGATTAGATTAGATTAGATTAGATTAGATTAGATTAGATTAGATTAAATTAGATTAGCTAGGCTAGATCGTGCAAGTCCAAGTTAACCTAAGTTAGGCTTTTGATTTTCATATCTTACATGTGATTTTATACTATTTTTATTGTTTATTTGTTTGATTAATTCAATCAGAAGTTAGTGGATGGTCAGAACTATGGAGTCTATTGTCCTCCGGCCAATGGAAAGGCGGGGAAGTTTCTGGACGAAGAAAGATGTTGGAGGGAGTACGGTCCCCACGATCGACACAATGTCGAGGTCAGTAGATCAAGGTTCACTCACTCACGTACTTACTTTACACACACATGCGCACACACACCCTGTCTCTGCCTATCTGTCTGACTGTCTCTGTCTGTATCTGTATGCATGTATGATGTATGTATGTATGTATGTATGTATGTATGTATGTATGTATGTATGTATGTATGTATGTGTATGTATGTATGTATGTATGTATGTATGTATGTATGTATGTATGTATGTGTGTATGTATGTATGTATGTATGTATGTATGTATGTATGTATGTATGTATGTATGTATGTATGTATGTGTGTGTATGTGTGTGTATGTTATGTCATGTGTGTGTATCTATATATCTGGATAACTTCTATAGCGCCTTTTAAGTACCTTAGAAATGCTTAATATAAGTTCTTTACAAGCAGTGCTTTTATGAGGTGCTTGAAAAAGGCGCAACACAAATGTTTTGAAATATTACAATACCCTTACATCACGTGGTCGGCTGCCTGTTAAATAACCGTGCTGCTTCTTTTGCCAGATCGTTTACAAGAGACGCATTTACAAGACACTGACCTTCAACGCACGCAAGGTCAAAGAGGTCAACGCCAAGGTAACTGGGTCAATCAATCAATCAATCGATCGATCGATCGATCAATCGATCAATCAATCAATCGATCAATCGATCGATCAATCGATCAATCGATCAGACAATCAAAATCAATCAATCAATATCAAGCAATCAATCAATAAATCAATCAATCAATCGAAATGAAGCAATCTATCTATCGATCAATCAATCAATCAATCAATCAATCAATCGAAATGTATATAGCGTTCCTTCATGCTCACTCGATAGATGGCGCTATGTGAAAGAACCGCATTCGTCTCTATGTAATTCCATGCTAGACTGCACTACACATAATGTTATATGGATGGTGTTCGTAGTTGAAGCAGCGAGAGAGGTAAGGGGACGAAGAGGGTCGGATAAGTGAAAGAGCAGTGTCTTCAGTTTTTAGTGACAGACCTGGGATAGACAGCAAGAGATGAGGCTTTCATTGAGTTCGTAAGATAGCCTACTTGACGTAATTCTGGCGGGAGTTCATTCCAGAGAGGCGGAACAGCTATGGATATGGTTATGGCTCTTGACTAAAGCACGAAGAGACAACAATAATTCAATAACCAGACAACATGAGGACAAAGTAAGGTCAACTACCTAAGGACAACTACTGTACATCCTAAGGACAACTGTGGAATGAAAGACTTCACTCGGCATGGATTGTGACAATCCATCACCATTACCACCGCCTCCTTGTCCTCCTCCTCCTCATCCTCCTCCTCCTCCTCCACCACCACCACCACCACCACCACCACCACCAATACCAGCAGTGGAGGCGCCAGGATTTCAGTTTTTGGGGCTAAAGCTCCAAGCCCTTCCCTTTTGTCCCCTCCTCCCTGTGATTTGAAGTGATTTTCCACATGGGGGGGGGCTGAGCCGCAGTTAGGGGGACTAAGCCTCCACTATCCCCCTATCGCCGCCACTGAATACCAGCTCCAAGACCACCGTCGCCAATATCACCATCATCACCAACTCGAAAAGTATTACCACCACTAATATAACTATCAACACCAACACTACCAGCACCAATATCACCACCATCACTACCACTACCACCTATCATTATCAGTTTAATGTGACAGGCATGAATTCGAGATGTTGTCTGTGACTTTGCATAATTATATTTTATCGCCCTTGTCTTCAACTTTGTGTGAGTTTCGTCTTTTGTTTTTCTCTCAGCCTGGTCAGAAGAAATTCATGAGCTACATAAAGGCTGGAAATCTCGAAAAGGTTACGAAACTGTTGGCCAAAGGTGTCGATCCGAACTTCCAAGACAGTCATACAGGAGGTCAGTTGAGAAATGAGAACCAAGGTCGTACCACGGTTCACGGCTTGTCATAGCTTAACATTGCTTAACATTAAATTGCACACTGGAGCATTTTACGTTATTGCAAACCACAGCATTGCATAGTCTGGCATACCAGAGCATTGTATGTCATTGCACAACACAACATTGCAGAGTTTGGCATACCAGAGCATTTTATGTTTTTTCACACCACAGCATTGCATGCTGTTGCATTAACAACCAGAGTGGCCAATATTGCCTAGAGTCCTACTTGTGTTTGTTCTGTCAAACTAACAATAGGCCTACACTCTTTTGCCAAACGTCAAATCTTTTACTGTTGAACTCTTAGAAATCCTATCGTTCTTGAAATGTGTTTAACTTTGGCAACTCCAAATTGTGCATGGTTTGCAGCGGGCAGCTGTCTGTCAACCTGATTACCAAATAAACGAATATATTTAATAATTGCACGTATCCCATTGCATTGTGCACATGACATTGCATTGCAGCGTCCTGCATGCTATAGAGTTGTATAGCATAAATAGCAGTGTGTTACATAGCATAGCATCACATTACATGTCATAGCACAGTGTTGCATTGTATAGCTTGGCATCGCATGATACACCATAGCATTGCGCTGCATTGTATCGCAAAACATAGCATCACATTTACCATAGCATTGTATTGTATTTCATAGCATAGCATCGCACCGCATACCATAACATTGTATTGGATCACAAACTTCTTGCGATTAAGAAAAAGTTATAAAATTAATAATGCTTTTTAATACTGTCGCATTACATATAATAGCATTGCATTGTATTGAACGTTGACAGAGACTCCTTTCACGCTGGCCATCCTTCGGAAGCTCCCTCGTGAGATGTTCATGACGTTGGTCGACGGTGGAGCACATCTCGACCTTCGCAACAAAGCTGGACTCACTCCGCTTCACTGCGCCGCACATTCAGGAAACAAAGTCGCCGTTCAGGTAAGCTCAACACTCCACAGTAATTGCAATTAAACAATTCTAATTGTAATTGTAAATTATATAATTATGTGGCTAAGGATAAGTAATTAGCACCACTCAGATGTGGAATGCTATGACAGGCACTCTTCCGGACTACATTGCCGACCTTTGCCTTCCAGTTGGCACTCAAACTGGTCGGCGGGCGCTCCGTTCTGCCTAGCGATATGACTTGATTTGTACCCTACTTTTGAACCACCACCGTGACTTCTCGATTGTGGTGACGCGGATCTGGACTGCTCTTCCGCCCTCTGTTCGCGCCACTAATGCTGAATGTGACTACATGGTTTTCTCTAGAGTCTGAAAGACGCACTTTCTCAGCTGTTTGATGGCCACGTGTTGAGCGCTTCTGAGAGAATCTTAAGTGGCGTTTTATAATTTATGTCTTGTTACATTACATTACATAAAAATATTGTTGGCCTACTGTAATCTTATACTGAATATTAATTTGATATTTTAATTTGATGACAGACTTTGCTGAATTTCGGTGCATCGCCCAACTACAAGGACGTCAAGGGTTTGACTCCACTCTATCACTGCGTCTGCAACGACACAGACCCCGACTGCGCTGACCTTCTGTTGAGGGAGTATGGCCTTCATGGGGTCACGGACGAAACAGGATGGACGGAAGTTCACCAGGTCAGGAAATACCATTTTCATCGTTTAAAGTTCTACTAGGCAATTACTTATTACCACTACCGCCAACACCAAAATCCCCAATCACCACCAACACCAACACCACCACCAATACCATCGCCACCAAAACTTCACCACCACCACCACCACGAACAACAATAACACGACCATTGCTACCAACACCACGACACCCCATCACTTCACCACCACCAACACCACCACCACAACCAACACCGCCACCTTCATCACCACCACCACCGCCAACATCACCAGCACAACAATCACCACGTCCACCAACACCACTATGCTTCGTTCTCTCCACAACAATGTCCGCTCCTCTTACTAGACACTGCTTTTATCAATTAGAGTGCACGATTAAAAACTGACTGGGAAGAACTGACCTAGGGCTCCCGTTGCAATAGCCGTTGCATTCCCCGAAGATCGTCCTACATCATTTCCAGTTTAATTTCAAGGGCAGTTGATTCTCTTTTTATGGTGTATCATAAAAGCATGCTCTCGGCCTTTTTTATGACCTCGATACCAGACTCGTTAAAAAATAATCGAAATCTCCGAGATTTCTCAGCGCCACGCAATAGCTACGATGGGAAGACCGACTTAATGCCCTGGAGCAATATCAACACAAATTGATGAACAGCTATAATTCTTGCCTATGAGAGTTTTGTCTTTTCTCACTCTTGTAAATAATAACATTTGTAGTTACATTTAAATTGCATATACAGATACAGATCACATCTACAGTTGAATTTAGTTTCATTTACATTTATAGTTACAAGCACATTAACAGTACATTTATACAGCTATATTTACATTTGCAGTTGCACTCATAGCTATATTTATAGGTGCAGACACATTTACAGCTAAATTTAAAGCGACATTTACAATTACATATGCAATTTAGTTTACACTTAACTTCACAATTACATTAACAGTTATATTTAATCCACTATTAACAGTTATATATATTATATAACATATATATTAGCACTTTATAACAAACATTAACAAACATTAACAAGTTAAATTTTTCATGCTTGCTTCGATTAGGCATGCAGATATGGACGCGTTCAACATCTTCAGCATCTTCTTTCCTACGGAGCGAACATGAACAGTCAGAATTCATCAGGAAACACTCCACTACACGTCTGTGCAATAATGAAACAGGTAACCAACATACTCCTAAAATGCGCCACAGTAACGTTGCATTAAATTTCTGACCGTATAATGTCGGTGGGAAGAACAGACAGCAAAAAAGAGGATGATAACGTCTTTGTGATGTTCTCCAAAGGCGCTATATAAATGGCCAGATATACATTCCACTGCATAATGCTACCATTACATTGCATCACATTGCATTACATTATATAGCATTACATTACAGTACATTACATTGCATTTCAGTACATTACGTTGTGTTAGCCTACAGCTACATTATATTGCATTACTTTACATTACATTACATTGTGCTATCATGGCACCTTGAACCACAGTGGTCATCGATATTTTTCTAGCGCCATTTCTTAAAAGCTTCTCCGAGGTGCTCTGATTAAACTCCGATAAAGCTTTGTGTCTATCTCTGCGCTGTAGGAGAGTTGTGCAAGACTTCTTCTGTTCCGAGGAGCAGATAAAACTCTGACGAACCTCGCCAACCAGGATCCAGTCACCGCAGCCATTATGGCCGGGAACCAGTCTCTCGCTACCGTCATTCGAAATTTCAAACCAGAAGAAGTCGGTGAGTTGACCTTTGAACTTCCAACCGATTCATCAAGACTATCAATGCGTTTAAAACTTTAATTGTCTATCGTGACTATCCAATATGGAAGAATCTAATTTTAAAATTAAAAAGTATATTTTTTTCAATCTGGCATCTCCAATGGATTATGAATTCTGATTGTTATTTTACTCGATGAGACCAGAGACGGATTTATGGACAGTTCCAATCAAAGTCGCAATACCCAGATTGATGGGCAGTTTAAAAGTTTCTGTTGCTGATATTTTTATTGCTTTTATTGTTATTAGACTCTATTATAATAATTCTTGTTGTTGTTGCTATTATTATTATTTTTTTTATGCACCGAGGTACATATGATCACTCAGGGACTTAAACATTAATTAAAAATTAATATTATTATTATTATTATTATTATTATTATTATTATTATTATTATTATTATTATTATTATTATTATTATATTATTATTATATTATATATAATAATAATAATATTATTATTATTATTATAATAATAATAATTATTATTATAATAATAATAATAATAATATTATTATTATTATATAACAATATTATTATTATTATTATTATTATTATTATTAACAATCTAGCATGGTAATGTCGAAGAAAAGCAGATGGCGTTTCCGCGTTGGAGAGCTACCGAGAGTCTTTGAAACAGGTAGCTTGTCTCGAGCGTGTCATGTGTTGCATGGGTTAACCTTCGTCCTAATTTGAGGACAAAATCCAGTCCTTCAGAGCTCCAAGAACCGCTGGACTCTAATGCAACCGCCACAAAAGCATGCGTTCGGGTGATTGTGGCGTATTTCAATGTCTTGGCGGCGGCTGCCCGGTTTGCGGCCTCGCCCGCTTCAGTTGATGTTGTTGCCAGATGTGACTTTGCGAATGTGTCCGAAACTGTCACATCCCAAGTGAGGCATCTTCCGCATGACCACGGGATGAGTGTCACGCCGTCCGGTCGTTTACCATCTTCTCTGGTGAGGCCCAACGGTTCTTTCTGAGAAGGGATGTTCGCTCTTCCAAACGATCTCCATATGATGTCGTTCAGCATGTTGTGCCGTTATTATTATTATTATTATTATTATTTTTATTATTATTATTATTATTATTATTATTATTATTATTATTATTATTATTATTATTATTATTATTATTATTAGTATTAGTATTAGTATTCTACATGCAACGAAGTGATAAGTTGTGTGTTTCTCTGTTCCTTATAGTGAGGTTGCACGAGGCACCCCATTACAACCCAAAGCGTCGTACTCTCGTCTGGCAATCCCAGCAGAGTACACTTCTGCGCCAGCGCAAGTTCAGCCACAGTACCCCACAGCTGCACCTCTTGCGCGATGCTCCGAATCGCCCCGGTCTCCCCTGGATGGACAAACAGTCTGGTCCTGCCACAGCGAAGATCAACGAGGGCACTCCTTACGACTCAGACTCACCTTTGAGCAACTACAGCGACAGCCACGACACAGGTTACTGTCACAGCATATCGTAATCGTAAACTCCAGCTTTCTAAGGCGCTACTCTAAAGCTAAGCCAGGGGCACCAGCTTATTCAGGAGCGCTGCGTCGGGCCAGAGAGGTTGTCTAGAGATGTCCCGTGGAGTGGACAGCCCTGTGGGGTGATAAGTCGAGGAACGGGAGGTAGGATATGGTGCGTGAGTGGCGATATTGCTGGGCACTGAGCAACTAGGAATTTATTGTTTGCCATACTGCTAAACATCTTTAAATATCCAATAAGACCTTAGTTTGTCAATGTATAAGTTGCGTAGGGCCTACTTGTCAGCTTATTTTTAATAAACGAAAATTGATTGATTTTTATGACAGTCGGTTACCATGACAATAGGAGTTATTGACAATGCTCTTGTATCAGCTAACTAGCAATTGCATATGAAGTGCTGGCAACTTCAGTTTCTTAGCCTCGGCATATGCGGGCGGGTGGCCAGTTCTCTTCTTCGCCGTCTCATCTTTCCACCAACTGTAGTGTAGCCTGTGTAGGTTAGTGTACTCATTATCGCTGAGTTGGCTAGGGGTGCAGGTGGAACAGGTACATCGAAGCAAATTTCAGCCCTGGCGGGTTTTGAATCCTGCACCCCTAACAGTTACTAAGTAACACAATAATTAATGGGTATCTGTGGTTTTGTTATTTCAGACTCGGAAGGCAGTAGCGAACTGAGTAAGTTGAAACTTCTGTTTACATATACAAATTAACACTAAAATTAAAAACCGTCTCTATTTTAATCGCTCAGAATGATTCTGCGCCATAATATTTAACAACGCCTTCGCTTCTAAAACGACAGCCTTTGAGGAAGCTTTCAGAGTAGTTTTGTCCGTAATATGTCGAGATATAACGCGAAGGAATTGCAGATATGTTCGGGAAGTAATTGAAGATGTCATTCGCGATCGCAATAAGCTCGGCATTTCTACGGCACCCAAAAAGCCTACTTGCCTAATGAGCTAATTCACAGGCGCTTAGTCAAAACAAACTTGATAGGCAGATAGGGTCAAAATCCGTTCAAGGTCAAAATCCAAAGTGGCTGATAGTCGGCTATATACGGTGGATGGTGTTCAGAGTTAAAACCGTGAGGGAGGTTAGGGGAAGAGGAGAAGGAATCGGAATAGGATTTGCGGAAGAGGTGTGTTGATATATTGGGTGTGGATGGGAAGGAGTTAAGAAACTCGCGTTTCAGTTGGCGCCTACTCTTTCTCCTCTCCTCCTCCTCCTCCTATTCTTCTTCGCCTTCTTCTTTCCCCTTCCTCCTATCCTCCTCCTACTCTTACTCATCCCGTTCTCCTCCTCTTCCTCCACCACCTCCTCCTCATCTCCTCTTCTTCATCTTCCTCCTCCTCCTCCTCCCCTTCCTCTTCCATCTCCGCATCCTCCTTTTCCTCTTCTTCCTTCACCTCCTCCTCATCTCGTTCGCCTCCTCTTCATTCTCCTCTTCCTCCACCTACTCCTCAGCCCCTCTTACACCTTCCCTTCTCTTCCTCTTCCTCTTCCATGTCCTCTTCTTCCTCTCCTCCTCCTCTCCTCCTCCTCTCCTCTCTCCTCTTCACTCCTTCTCCCTCCTCCTCTTCATCCTCTGCATTAATCAATTGGAACAGGTGCGCGAGGTGCGTGTGAGTGTCATATTAAAACGCCGTATAATTTATTACCACTGTTACAGACGTCCTTCGTATCAATTACGAAGTAATGCATTATGGCACCATTGATGCGGGATAAAATCAGACGCCACGCTTGACAGTCTTAATTAAAATAATGCTCGTCTTTTCAATAAATATATATACGCATACACATATACATACTATATATATAATATATATATAATTGCTTATTACAATATATATACATGTATATAACACATGCGTGTCCTTGGTACATGCCTCTATTACTACCGTGCTGGTGTACAGTCACTCGCGCGTACACGCACCTGCAGCAGACAATTATACATAAGCCTATACATATGCTTTATAGTACACAATGTTCTGCATAATTATATATATACATAATGTTTTGCATATTACGTATGTATATACAATGCATATGTTTATATTTGTATATGCTAGTTTGCATTATAGTTCCATTATACATGATGCTTTTGGATTGGATCCACATTTTAACGGTAGCTTATGACAACATAGGCCGTCATGATAGTTTTGATGCTTTACACATAATATCTATAATTAGGCCTATACGTTCCCTATAAACAGGTTTCTCGGCTATTTCGACCACACAAGTGATTTATGTCTTTGATCAGTAACGGAAATTAATACGAAAATTTAAATAACACGGAAATATAAATTTATGCAGACAGAAGGGCTTCGCATTAGTTCAACAGAGCAAAGTAGTTACTGTGATGTATAGGATCTGTAGTAGTGCGCAATTGACATTGTCGAGTGAGCCGTTGACTTTGTTTAGGGCGTGCATGCAGTTGACTTGTCTGGGGTGACATCGACTTTCGTATCGTATCGTATTTAAGCATTTGTAAAGCACCTCTCGTAGGGTGAACCGTTCAGAAGCGCTCCCAGTGTGCTAAGCCCCGCGAAAAGAAGCAGGTTTTGAGAAAAGCGAAGGAAGAAGAGAGACTGCCAGATAGAATTTTAGAGCGGCCAGAAGGAGAAAGAGCATTCGAAAGAGAGGGACCAATAATTATTGAAGCAAAGGAACGAGACCGAGCCATAGCAGTTCTACTACGGGGAACCAAGAGGTCAAGTCTATTGCAGGAACGAAGTGGACGGTGGGAGGAAGCTGGATGAGGCCGAAGTAATACGCCAACCAGACATTTCGGGGCAAGACCCCTCTGAGCCTTGAAGATCAGACTTTAACTCTTCCTGCTTAAAAGAATAAAAGCCACTGTACCCAGTCCAACAATTTTCAGGTTTTTCTATAGCGACCGTTTGGCCTCGTCTCTTCTCAATTTTCAGTGGATTGACAGGGTGAGATCCTTCACCACCGCTGCCCTTTGAATGAGCGCCACGCCCATTTTAAGGTCTCCTTGTATGGACCGTTGTAGCCCGAGATTCAAATCCCTTAAATAAACCACTTTCGGAATGCAAACCGGCATCCTGAACAATAGACGAGCGTGGGACGTATGCTCCAACCGACGTAGCTAAGCGGACCATACCCTATATCCTTAACCGTAACATGTTTAGAATCCCAAAGCGGATTAGCCGTATCCCTTGCACAAACGTCGTTATCATATCCCATTATACGGACGGGTATTCAATATTTCATTGTGTCGTCGCCAGGGAAGAGATGTCCTCGGGGTTCCATATGCTAATCGTCAGGGTCTCTTGCTATTCCCAGCATCCACACGTCTTCGTAAATTCTCCGAATAATGAGCCGACAGAGACAGAGAGACAGAGACAGACAGTCAGAGAGACAGAAGGAGAAATACATATGCAGTATTGGTCAGAGGCAGAAGCTCGGAGGAAGAGACGGGGCGAGGCATGAGAGATTCAAACGAGAGAGAGACAGACAGACAGACAGACAGACAGAGAAAGAGAGAAAGAGAGAAAGAGAGACAGAAAGACAGATAGCGACACAGATAGAGAGACTGACAGACAGACAAACAGACGTACAGGAAAGACAGAGACACCCAGAGAGATAGGGCCAAGAGAGACCGAGCGAGAAAGAGAAAGAAAGAGATAACGAGAGACAGAGACAGAGACAGGCACACAGGGATAGAGAGACAGACAGAGGAAGAGAGATACAGAGAGACAGATATAGAGACAAAAAGAGAGAGAGATTGAGACAGATAGACATACCGACAGAGATACAGAGACAAACAGAAAAAGAGATATATAAATAGCTAGAGAGAGACCGAGTATAATAGAAAGAGAGATAGACAGACAGACAGACAGAGTGGATATACGGTCGCTATATAAACCATTGAACATTTACATTCTCAAACGTATCCCTATCCATCTCCCAGTCTGGTCACGAACAGCATGTTGTAACGTCAACATGTCAAAATGTCGTCGCACATTTTGCCAGACGTTGCTTGCAAAACGAGAAGGTCGATCTTGTTTTATTAATACTGGCGTAGGAATACCGTTGTTTTATTAATGCTGGCGTAGGAATACCGTTGTTTTATTAATGCTGGCTGGCGTAGGAATACAGTTCTAATTGCGGTCGTCGGAAGGCTTCATAATGGCGGCGACTGACGATAGGTGGCGTGTACTGTCGTTGGTTTTTATTGCTGTGCGAAGCCAATTCAGGTCCGAATGACAGCTGCTTCGGAAGATAGTGTGGTTGGTTAAAGTGACCTATTGTACGGACAGCTTCCAGGAACATTGATACGACGCAATGCTCGTGAATAAGATGGTGCCCTGAGCTTGGCTTTAGAGTAACGCTTTAGAAATTGGAAGCTTACGATTAAGTAAGTAAGTAAGTAAGTAGCCTTTGAATACTGCAAGTCAAACGCTCACATTTTACAAACTAAAGTATAGACAGTTGATATTAAATTGTTACTGTCGTTGGATCAAGAAAGCCCAACACTGTCAGCAATTAGCAGCTACTATGAGCGCTACTGACGCTCGCTTCAAGATAATAATAATAATCTCTTTTCTTTAATTAAGCGCCTGACAAACGCACTGCGCTGTACATTTACATGTTATGCAATTGAAACAATCTAAACTAGTTAACTACTAACAGAACAGCCAGCCTGCAATACACGGCGCTAATAGCAGCCTACAAAGCATATCCGATAAGATATAAGTTGGTAAACTGTTCGAAGCTGTTCCGAATTACGATTACGATGCCGATATTAGTTCTCCAAAACACGGCTATACTCTCTTTTCTTATGCTCGCTCGAGAACTATTTTTAACTGTGGGGTTTGGTAACCTAGAGCGCTCGCGTTTAAACGTGGAGAGTACGGGTTCGAGCCATCTTCTCTGAGACGGTTAGGGCCACCTGTTTAGAGACCTTGAGCAAGTCTTTCACTGACAATTCCTCAGCTCCATCGATAGGTAGTGGCACTTAATTAATAAATGCATAAAAATTATACTGATAATGATAATCATATCTTTCTGCAGTTTGTCATTCAGACCTAGACTAAAAACTCATCTTTTCCCATACTCCAATCCTCCGTCGGCTGTTTCCGTGTCTTTTCGGATTCTCTTCTTGGCTTTCGATCGGACTCACCCTGGAATTTGGCTTGCACTACGATTTGAATTAGTAACGATCATTGACTTATGCCTTGAGCACTATAACAGTGGCACCACAGAAGTTCTTAGATTGGACTAAATTTGACACAGTCGACACCAACTGATATTGCTTCGTCGGTCAAAAAAACGTTTTGTCTATTTCAATTTCCTGAAATACTTACTCAAATACTTAATGAAATACTTACTGAAATACTTATACATGGGCCCTACTAAAATACTAACTAAAATACTTAAAGAAGTAAAATACTTACTGGAGTACTTACCGAAATAATTAAATACTGTTGCTTTAAAATTATCCTATAAAGAAACATGATACTTCAAAATTGAACTTCCTGTTTTCTGCGAAAAGTGGTATGACTAGGAACAGATTTCGCACTGGTACCGATTTGTGATCACTCCGGCTGATTTTCCTGATCGACATTTTTGCACGAGTCATCCTCGGCTACATGTACATTGCGTAGAGAGAGAGAGTCACAGAACCTTTGATCGAATCAGATGCTTTTGTACATCTTGCTTTGCGATCGAAACAAATGCTTTTACAAGTTGTTTGAACAAGCTGAGTACAGTGTATATAATATGACGTGATGTGTTTAAGTTCACATTCTCTGTCATTGAGTTCAAAGTCCGCAGCCTCGATCAACTGCACTGGATCTGACGAATTATGTAGCGTCATTTTCCCTTAACGAACGGGCGACTGTCTGCAGGGCTGTAAAAGGCTTGGTTTTTGGTGTGTTTTAAAAAAAAAAAAAAATCTGCAAATTTTGGTTTTTTGGTTTTTACAAATTTCAAAATTATAAATGCCAAAAATGTCGTCTCTTCAATTCTCTTGGCAATTGTTGTATGGTCTTTTTAACTTCGTTTATGACATTCTACGGTTCTACTGTTCTAATTGATTTCATTTATATACATCTGATTAATTTGAACGGTATTATGCCATTTTTATGAGTTTTATGATCCGAAATAGGAAAATCTCCAAAACAAAAAACCAAAAAAAACCAAAAAAAAAACCAACTTTTCATTTTGAAAAAAGTTTGGTTTTTTGCACCCCTGACTGTCGGACACGGTAACCGGTTGGTTAGAGTTTTTGACTTGTAACCCGAAGAATACGGGTTTGATCTTCCTCCTTCGTGTAGGAACCCTGAGGAAATTCTTCACTCACAAGTGCTCGATACCATCGATTGATGTTAGTAAGTAAGTTAGTAAGTAAGTAAGTAAGTAAGTAAAGTAAGTAAGTAAGTAAGTAAGTAATGTATGTATGTAAGTAAGTAAGTAAGTAAGTAAGTAAGTATGTATGTAAGTAAGTAAGTAAGTAAGTACGTGTGTAAGTAAGTGTGTAAGTAAGTAAGTAAGTAAGTAAGTAAGTAAGTAAGTAAGCAAGCAAGTAAGTAAGTAAGTAAGTAAGTAAGTAAGTAAGTACGTGTGTAAGTAAGTAAGTACGTGTAAGTAAGTGTGTAAGTAAGTAAGTATATTCTTTAATGTGAAGCACTAGCAAACGCACAGCACTGTACAATTGTACATGGCAAGCTTAATACGTTCAAACAAGCAAAAAAATTATATAAACAAGCTAAAAATTGAATGAGGGGAGTTTTTGTATATCAAGGGAACATAGGGAAGAAAGAGTCAGGGTTAGTCATAGTGGGAAAATGAAGAGCTTAAATAGGCTGATCAAGGGAAACCTTGTTTATATGAATACTTATTAGATAGTGGCGTTTAAGAAATGCACTGTAATAGCAACAAGACTTAGTGTTGAACTTTGAACTTGTGAAACGTTTTAACCGATGCTAAAAGATAACAACTGTAGCTTTACAACAACATTTTGACGACGCACTGTTAAATAAACACACTGCACTTGTTTTTGCGATTCCCGTGTCGAATCCGTTTTCAGATTTTGAACTCGTGAAACGTTTTAGTCGACCCGAGAAAAGACAACAGTTCTATTTTTGCCACAACGTTTTAACGGGTGCAGTAGAATTGTCCCTAACGAGCGGGCGATGCTGGTGTTAGTTTTGAATCCCTTGTCGGGCGTTGCAGCGGTATGTTTGTTCTACTTCGCACCATTACCTTCCCGCAGGAATAAACGGGTAATCGGGCCCTCGGTTCGCTGGTTCACGTGCCTGAAAGAGTGGTTCTGCACCTATTCAGGAAGCCAAAAGCCTTTCTGTTTTAAAAAACCGGTTTAAAATGTAGGCTACTCGTTACATAACTCCGAGCATCAACATTTTGCGCTGACAGTTAACTATCCTAGAAGTAGCTTGCTACAGACGATGCTATTTAAATTGTCGCTGTTACAAACAATTACATAATTATGACAAATATCTGATCTATCCTACGAAGTGGATAGATTCAGCCGAATCCAATCGGATCTGAGATCCTTCACCTGAACCATGAAATCCACCATGTAAAAGAGTAGATCTAGTCACCCAAATGTTTTTCTGTTACAAAAATCGACTATAGTTACTTTTATACACGTTGTGTCACTCATTTCATGCTTGTCCGAATAGCGAATATTATCGGTTATAGATTCGCCAGATAGGTTTAAGTTTTACGTTTGTAAAGATTTGGAGATCCGGCACCTCTGGATGAACAGTTTGTCTATGAACTCAGCCAAACTTCACCTCTGGCTATCTCTCCACAGGTCTTTTACTCAAAACTGAAAACACTACGGTACTCTTTCAGAAATCCTATCTCGATTCCTCCTCTTCCCCTTACCTCTCTCACAGCTTCAGTTCTAAATACCATCCACCGTAGCCGTCTGAATGTCTGCCTGCCTGACCCTTTGGATCTTGTTCTGGAACCGATTTCAACCCCCTCCCCCGCCAATCGATTTTGTTTTGACTGTGCGCCTGTGAATAAGCTGGTTCCCTCGAATTCGTTTCATGGGGCTGTAAAAATCTAGAGACTACGGTTACGACATTGCTGCTAATTTAACCGACGTGACAAATGTAATGAAAATTCGCCGAGTTAACCAATTTTTCGCGTGACTTGGGCAGCTTTGGAGATACATGGTCTTCTAACATGCCACTTATGCCAAGAGTCATCATGGCTGATGAGCGGCAGACACATCAGGTTCAGGTATAATTGACACGGCAACAGCGTCTCAGATTACGAGTAAAGCTAACACAAGGGCACCAGCCTGTTGATGACTGCTTTGACATGGCACCAGTGTTTAAGTAGCCTTGTAGTCAACAGGATGCCAGTAAAGTACAAAAGTACATCCGTCCATCGATGAAAGCTTAGACATGGCGATAGTGTCTCAGTAACCAAGACAACAGAGTATCGATAAAGCGCAAAAGGGCACCAGTCTGCTGATTCAGGCTCTGACAGGGCACCAGCGTAGCGCGAGACGGCATAACCGCAATCGACGAGAGCTGTTTATCCCGCCTCACGCGATACTCGCATTATTGGAATTCAATATCCGGAAGCTTTAGCGTGCCATAAAATCCGGGAGCAGCAGCTCGGCGCGCCGACAATGCGATTTGCCGACCCCGTTAATATCTGCGCCGATCCGAATTGTCGGCTTTTCCTGCAGACAATGGTCCATAAAACACGGGGATGATTTTTCACGAAGCCAGCCGAGGAGATCCGACAGAATACGGAAATCGAACGTCACAGTTAATAATAATTATTGACTGCGCGTTCATTTATCACTTCTAAATAGTTAATGTGAAGGTCAGATCGTAGCGGTCGCTAGGAGGCGTGCAGGCGACTGTTTAAAACAATGCGTCAATTAAAGTCATTTGATATTCGGTAATTATCGAATCTAATCAAGAATTGTAATCGTTAACTCTAAATTTCTAAAGCGCTTCTCTAAAGCTAAACACAGGGCACCAATTTATTCACGAGCGCTGCGCCGTATCAGATGGTTGTCCAGATATGTCAAGGGAGGATCAAAGCCTGGATACCAGAGAGACCAGAGAGACCAGAGAGAGAGAGAAGGCAGAGAAGCTGCTAAGGCGGGTTTCGTTGAGGGGAGAAAGCTTGGAAGGTGGAGGATTTGATGAATTAGGGAATGAATTCGTAAAAAAAGTGGGCCAATTTGAATTGGAAAGCCTGTGGAGTGAAAAGTAGGGAAGTGGAGGCAGATGACGGTGGGTGAGCTCTCAAAACAGGTAGAGATTTGAACCCCGACCTAACGATTGACGGTCCAGAACATCAGCCACTGGACTCTATATATAGTAGACTATCGTGCACCCTGAAGATCAATAAATTGCACTTCATAAATCAGCAAGAATTCCTATGATATATGTACAAGGGAATCGTCGATTTTTTGCGCCTCTATAATACACACAAGCAACAATTGAAACATTGTTTCTAGTAAGCTGCAAAAGTATAATGTAATTGGATGTAATGCAAATGAAACGTCAATGTGCGCTTATATAGCGGCCTTAATTCAAACCATGGTCAAAATTAATATGAGAATTCAGAAGATGTGGATACAGAAGATACAATGTATCACAGATGCTCCTCCTATTTTCACTTAAGGCGTCTCAGGGTCATTCGTCGTTCTGTCTCCTCCTCCATATTCACAACTTTAGTTCATGCTTTTGTATTTTCTCGGATTGACTACTGCAATTCCCTTCTTGTTGGTCTTCCTAAGATTCGTCTCTCTCCTCTTCAGTCGGTCCTCAACACAGCTGCTAGACTGATAGCCCGCCTTCCCCGGTACTCTCACATCTCTACCTTTATGTTTGACGAACTTCATTGGCTCCCTCTGCATGCTCGCATACAATTTAAAATCCTCTCTCTGATCTTCAAGGCTCAGAAGGGTCTTGCCCCTCAATATCTGGTTGGTGTAATTCTTCGGCCTCACTCAGCTTCCTCCCACCGTCCACTTCGTTCCTGCAATAGACTTGACCTCTTGGTTCCCCGTAGTAGAACTGCTATGGCTCAGGCTCGTTCCTTTGTTTCAATTGGTCCCTCTCTTTGGAATGCTCTTTCTCCTTCTGTTCGCTCTAAAATTCTCTCTGGCAGTCTCTCTTCTTCCTTCGCTTTTCTCAAAACCTGTTTATTTTCACGGGGCTTAGCACACTGGGAGCGCTTCTGAACGGTTCACCCTACGAGAGGCGCTTTACAAATACTTGAATACGATACGATACAGATGCATTTGATAAAGCACTTATAAACTTGCAATAAAGTGCTATAAATTATCAAGCATATTAATTTATTCTGCGCATTTTTTTCAGCGGAGGACCCGAACTCTTTGTACTGCACAATCCCCAAGAAGGAAAAGTCGAAAGGTGAAATGCGCCATGAAACAGGTAGAGATCTTTGACGTATGAACTGCTTTTTTGCAACGAAGAAGGTCCTCTGCATAAAACTTTAGTATATCTTGCTTTTTCATATATATTTACGCAGGTGTCAAGATACGTCTCCAGGCTTAAAAAACAGTAAAAATCTGTTTACGTTGTAACTTTTAGCATATGCACTGACAGATGACATTGTAATATATCCTAGAAGTAGCTTCCTACTGACGATGCTATATATAAATTGTCGCAGTTACAATTTAAATTACGTCGATTGGCGCCTGTTCGTACCTTTTGAAATAGTGCCATCAGGGTAATCATCACCGTCACATTCGTCGTCATTGTCATCATCGTCACCGTGTTGGAAGTCATCACCCTCCTATTTTTTTCTCGTCCTCACCAATTATCGTCATCATTATCGCCATTTAAGATTCCCAAAAGAGCTACATGAAAAAGTAAGATTCAATAACAACGTTGCGATCATCATCCCCTCATCACATCCTCACAATTATCGTCATCATCATCATTATCATCATCATCACTATCAAAACCAGCATCATCATCTTTAGTAAGTGTCCTGACAATATACATGCATACATCATCATTATTATTATCACCAAAGCCATCATAATCATCATCATCAACAGCAACAACATCATAATGATCTCTATCTTTATCAGCGTGTTTGTCGTCATCATCATCGTTGACTACAGCTACAACTACAACAACATATTCACCGTCATTCACGCTTTCGTGATCATCATAGCCGACATCGTTACTGTAAAAAGCCAATATAATTTTTCTAATAATCAACACCTGATGTTCCTACCTGTACAGGTAGCCTGGATATACTCCCTACCAGCAGCGACTCGGACTATCAGAGCATCCGTAGCATTCGCAGTCTTTCTCCATACGCTTTCCTCTACCGGAAGAAGGTCGAGACGGAGGCAGACAGCAAAACCGCTTCCATCCGCTCCTACCCCAAACGTCTGACCACATCCATATTCCAAGAGGGTCTCTTCGAAGACCCCGCTCAGGCAGGTGTCGAACGAACGCCCCAGAAGGTCCTCGTTCCTACGAAATCCATGCCAGAAGGAGACCGATCACGAGTGAGTACATTCACGACGTTTGAACCCGTGGACCGCGCTGATAGTAGTCCGAGTCTGTTACTGGACGATACGACTGGACATAAGACATCCGCGGCATCTGACAGGAACAATCTACTAATGTCGCAACCTCCTGGAGTCCTGCGTAAACAGAGGGGCTTTGGATCAACCAATGACTTGATCGAGGCTACCAACAAGGGTGCGGTTTCCGGCTCAGCTGATGGGCTCGCGGGGAATAAGAGCGCTCCGGAAAAGACTCAGTTTACTCTTCGCACGTATGGATCGACCAACGACCTCCTGGAAATGGAAAGCCACGTGAAATCCCCCAACTTACCTGTTGGTGGAGAAGCGAACCAAGGCACAGGTACCTTACCCTTACGGAAATCAACACCGCTGATTCCAGATAATACTAAACCCAGTGGATCCAACTCCGCTGACTCTCTCAATGCCAAGGATGGACAGGAAGCAAATCATAACAGACAAACATCGAAGCTGTCCGTCCCAATGAAGCTGAGGTCCTACGGGTCTACAAACGATCTCATCGATACCGACTCACCTACTTTTCTCTCACTTCCCGGCTCGGAGAAGGATCAGGCGCGCAGATACCTTGAACCAAACCAACTGGGAAATACTGCGAATGTGTCGGCCATTTTGAACAGACAGTACGGATCCGCCGATAATCTTTCGAAACCGGATCAGAACACTGGAACCCAATCCAGAAAGAAGGCTCAACCGCCTCCTCCACCTGTTCGTAAAAGCCAGGGTCCTCTGGAGTTCGACGTTAAAACTACATCTAGGGTTTCCGGATTGAGTAACGAACTACTGTTAAAGTTTGAACAACAGAACAGACCACAAGAAGGTGCACAACCCCCGAAGACATTCCAGAAGGAGAGCGGAAGAGTTCTTCCAGGACCACCAACCGACCTTTCCACCACTAACATCCCACCACCTCCAGTGTTCAGCGACAACTCGGGCGATTTGACGGTGGTCGATCTACCACCTCCACCTTTTCCAGACCACGTTGGACTTCCAGGTAGTTCTGGTCCAGGGACCAGGTCCTCTACAGCAATTACCAACGCTGATCTTCCACCTCCACCTACATTAGAGAAAGATGCATCAACTGTATCAAACGCTTCCAACGATAAAAGTAATCTTCATGCCTCTCTGATTGCGGCCGTTCTCAAGAGACGAAATTTCGCTGAGAAAGGTCAAAAGGATGAAATCGAAATTCCGGAAGCCAATCCTAAGTCCGTGGACTCCGCCAGTTCTCCACAGACACAGAGAAAGACGGTATCATCGATATCACCAGGACAACCGAAAGTTTCAACAGCAACCGTGTCAGGTCATGGTGTAAGGTCAAATATTGTGTCGGGTCATGGAGGACTTTCAGCAACTGCATCGGGTCACGGCCCGTCGACTGCAGGAGGTCAGCCGGTGGTTTCGGCGACTGGGAAGCGTGAGAGTGGAACAGACTTCATCCAACAGGCAGAAATTATGCTCCAGACCCTTCGAAAAAGAGATGCAGCAAAGTTCGGGCAGTCGAACGCCTCTGGAGCTCTCGAAGTTCCTCAAGCTCCACCACCTTCCTCCTCTTCAAGACCTACTTCTCCAGCTGCTCCGCCACACCCAACACCATCTTCCTCTTCATCATCTTCCTCTCCAGTTCCTCCACAACACCCACCACCATCTTCTTCTCCAACTCCTCAACGACATCCACCACCATCTTCCTCTTCTTCCCCAGCTCCTCCGCCACCACCTCCACCACCGCCTCCACCACCACCTGTTCCATCATCCTTTACAATTCGTCGCAGTCCCGGACTCCAGAATCCGGCGGATGCTTCCAACAGGAGCAGCAGTCCATCTCATCATCAGTCTACCACTTCAACGGAAGCACTCACCGACACACCCACGCAGGCGCCAAAGCCCAAGCAACCCCCTGCGCAATCTGGCGGACTCTTTGGACTGGCAGAGATCGTTGCCAAGAAGGCGCTCGAGAGACAACTGAAGTCCCAGGACAACGGTGCAACCAACTAAGACTTATAAAACATAGCAAAAACCAATTATTAGGGTCCAGGGTCCTTGCGTTTAGTATGCATACAGAATCTCTTACATACATATATACTAATATACATTCATACATGCTTTAAAAGATACGTACATAAATAGGTGTATGCATAAATAACACGCATGCGTACTTACGTAAATTTATTAGAGAGCAGACACTGTATACAACGAGAACATTAACAGACATAAAATGTCTAGTTCGGTGAAGCACAGTCAGTGTGGACTACGACCAGACATTCATGTGGCTCGTTCAAATTTTTATAACTCCATTGACAGACGGTCATTGAACCTGTAAACATATACCTTATCAGCGAAGGTTCTTGTCACACGAATTTCTGATAGTAACAGACATTATTTTATTGCATTGTATCTAAAAAATTTATATAGCGTCTCTCGCAGTGCACACCAATCGGGAGGAGCTCCCAGTGCGCGAGACCCAGAGAAAAGAAAGTCGTCTTGAGACAACGAAAAGAGGCACTTGGCCAACCAGTTAATAAGGAGGAACGTCTGGAAGGAGGAAGCTGGTTCCATAATGCCGGGCCAATGAAGGCAAAGGCTCGAGACTTAGCCATAGCAGTCCTCGCTCGCGGGACAAAGAGATCATGCCGGTCAAGTGAGCGTAGCGGGCGAAGGAAACTGACTGTCAACAGCCAATATCAATACTGCCCTCCCGTCACCAGGGGCATGCAAAGGTTGTTACGGGTTCCATTGAAGACTGCTTGACAGCTTAATAGCGAGGACGAATTCTATGCCAACAGACAAGACAGTGACATGTACTATTGATTCTTATTCAGATGACAACCCGCTTGTTATAGAGGCAGCTTGGTGCTGACGATGCTATATAAATGGTCGTAATTGCACTTTGTATTTGGTACCTCCTGTTCTTTCTCTCTCCATTCTTCTCTCCATGATAGTCATTCCGGGGGGAGGAGGGGTACCTCTCCGTTTGGGATCAATCCACTTCCCCTATATTTCTCCCTCTTATTGTTGTCACCAGAGTTCTTTCTTCCTTTCTTCTTCCACCTCTTATGGATCCTCTTCGTTTCTTGAACCGAGGATCAATACAACAAGCATGCTGCTCTATACCAACGGACAAACAAATGACATTCTATACAAGCCTATGGATGATCGGGTTTACGCTTTGAAGGACAGATAGATCTATATGTGAAAGAGTATACTTATTGTTAGAAAGACTATCGACATCATGTTATTTGGTTAAAATATATATAATATATATATATATATCAAGACACAAAAGGACATATATATATATAATTCACACTAATATATATATTTTATATATATTTATATAATAATATATATTTGATATATATATATATATAACTCGGATTAAGAGATGTTTCGTTCGATTTCAATGCGTACATGCATGTTGGGTGGCTGCGATCGTGTTTCGCTTCTGTCGAAAGATCCTTTGATCTGCCAAGGACATGCTTCTGATGATATTGTGTAGAGGTGTTCTAACGTGTGTTCCTATGTTCAATGTTTGTGCTATTCTGTTCTAATGCATTTTTATCTAACCAATGAATATTTCAAACATGATAAAGGTCTCTGAGGAGTTTCTAGACATGCCTTAATTAGCTCAACATGCCTCAACTTACCATAACTTACCTTTGATATACATTAACTCATCCAACCTTACCTTTGAAATACCTTAACCTACCATAACTTGCCTTTGACATACCTTAAACTACCTTTGACATACCTTAACTTACCATAACTTGCCTTGATATACCATGGCTTGCCTGTACGGACTTTGACTAACCTTAAGTGACCTTGATTACTCCGAGTGACCTTGATTGACTCCAAGTGAACTTGACTGACCCTGTCACACAGAATTGATTTCGTTTCACCAGACAGGTAGAGCTCTGTCCTTATTGACTCGTGCAAGTAAATGGAGTTCATTTGCTAATTGCCGGTTTATCGGTTAATTAACACAGAATAATGAAGCCACGTGCGATCCAGACAATATTAATAAATGAATACAATAATCTAACCTAATTAACTAAATACCCTTTTAATTAATTAATCTAACCTAATGGCTTCTAAAGCGCCTTTATCAAAATGCCAATGGCATCAAGCGATGGCGCTTAAAGTGAGATGGTAGTCAAGAGACTAGACAAGACTACACGAGACTGAATTGAACTGAACTGAACTGGACTTGATTGGATTGGATGAGATGAATCGCTAATGATGCAATCGGAAAACAAAGCAGCAATTAGTCAGATACATGTGTTGATTAATTAGTTTTCATAGATAAACAGAAATCAATGGAAGAAAAACATCCGCCATGAATTGCATTGTTATCTGTGAAGGAAAAACGTACGCACGGACAGACAAAAGGACGGACAAAAGGACGGACAGATAGAAGGACAGATAGATGGACGGACAGAAGGACAGATAGAAGGACAGATAGATGGACAGATAGGAGGACAGATAGAAGGACAGATAGAAGGACAGACAGAAGGACAGGTAGAAGGACAGGTAGAAGGACAGGTAGAAGGACAGACAGATAGAAGGACAGATAGATGGACAGATAGAAGGACAGACAGATAGAAGGACAGATAGATGGACACGTGGATAGGCTGATAGATTGATGACAGGGCGGAACGATAGAGAAACAGATTAACAGATTGACAGCAGACGTAACAGGTGGCAAATGAACGATTAGTCAGGACCGTAATTTAGGATTGGACAATTGAGGCAGACATACACACATACACATATACAGAGATACATGCACACTTACACACCTGCGCACATATGCATAGATACATACATACACTCATACATGAATATTATAATATGCAAAAACATAGCTATAGGCCTACATTCATATATATATATATAACATATATATATTAAATATATATTATAAATACTTAGATGCATGCATATACAATCAATCAATCAATCAATATTTTATTGGCCCAACAAAAGAACATTACAATCTAGTAATTGCATTTTTAACAAACAGAAAAAGTCCATCGTTGGAAACAAAAGGAAGACCTGAAGAAAATAAATATACATAAACATAAATTCATAAATAGACACAACCACAATAACATACACAAATACATGCTACATACAAACATACATACACACATACATATAGACCTACATAGAGACAGACAAGCAGCTTCTATCAGACACAGACAGACATACAAGCAGATATCCAGACAGACATTCCTAAACAGAGGACATAACCAAATTGACCGTGCGCCTCAGGAAAAGCCCGAAGCACTGGTACATATATATATATATATATATATATATATATATATATATTGTATTGTATTGTATTGTATTGTATTTGAACACTTGTTATAGCGCCTCTACCAGATTTCCTATTCAGAGGCGCTCCCGACTACTGCTGTAGTCGGAGTTTCACGCCGAAGCGCATGAGCAATTGCGAGTGAAGGACTTGCCCAGGGTCCCTACGCGACGGCTTTGAGGTGGATTCGAACCCGCAACCCTCCAGCTGCAAGGCACCGAACATACCCCCAAACCACCGCGCCCCAGTATATTGTGTTGTGTTGTGTGTTGTATTGTACTCCACGTTTATAATGCGACCGAGCCACCCGCAGTAAAGATCCGAGAAATTAATCTCTGATAAACCGACCCGACCGGGAAGCGAACCCGGGGCGCCGGTGCGGCGAGCGGGCACCAACCCACTCGGCCACTCAGGATCCTGTATCACTGCTAGAATGTGCTGTGTGAGTGTGTGCATGTGTGTATGTGTATATATATATATCCCAGATTGTATAGCGCCGTTCATCTTTCCGTGTGAGGAGAGCGTCTCAGCCACTGGGGAATTGTCCGAATGGGGCTTATATACGGAACTGGAGCTTTTCAATTCAGCCAACGACGCACCATATGTTCTTCGGCGCTTTGATCAAGAACTGCGCCAGGCCACGCGAAATAGACACAATACACACACATACACAAGAAGACAGGAAGACACACGCATACAGATGCAAACAAAAACACATACAAAGACACACATACACACATGCACGTACTACCACATACACACAAATAAATACATACACACACATAATAACACAGACTGATACACACAAATACACACACGTACATACACACACAAACACACATACATATACTAGCACATACACATGCATACCAATACACGCACAGATATATACATGCACAGAAGAACAAACACATACATATACAAAAGCACACATACACGCACGCCCACACACACACACACACACACACACATGCACACACTCACACAGCACATTCTAGCAGTGATACAGGCGAGCACTCACAAGCGCACATACACATGCCAACACCAATACGCAAACACAGAAACATGTAGGCTACACCAAAACACACAGTAGCACATGTACACATACAAGCACACATCTAGACACAAACAGACACAGACATAGACGTTCGTGGATACACCTAAAAGCGAAGAGAGAAGTTCATTGACGGAGATTAGCTCTCGGTCGTCGCAATAACAGCAATTCACTGGAAGACAATTCCACTGGAATACTCTTAGCAGTCAGTCACGAACGACAACTAATTGGGAAAACGTCGACGCCCTCCAAAGACCACGGCCCAATTATGTCACTCCCTGCCTCCCTGCCGCCCTCTCTGCCTGCCTGCCTATTCTATTCTATTCCATTATATTCTATTCCATTCTATTCTATTCCATTCTATTCTATTCTATTCTATTCTATTCTATTTTATTCTATTCTATTCCAGAACATGCTCCTATTCTACCCTATCCTATCTCATCCTCCCCTATCTTATCCCATCTTATCCCATCCTATCCTATCTTAACCCATCCAATCCAATCCTATCCTATATTACCTTATCCTATCCTATCCAATCCTATGTTATCCTATCCTATGTTATCCTATCCTGTCTTGTCTCAACCCATCCTATCCTATCTCACCCTATCCCATCCTATCTTATCCCATCTTAACCTAACCTATGCTATATTATCCTATCCAACCCTATCATATCATATCATATTCCATCCTATCGTAAACTATTCTATCATATTCTATCCAATGTCTTATCCTACCTTATCCAGTTCAATCTAATCTAATCCATCCAATTTAATCGATACTAATCGACACAAATCAAATCAAATCAGGACCTTTGTATAACGCCATTATCGCGGCGTGCAGGATATAATTGACTCGACGGTCGTTTCTAAGGAAAATCCCTAATCGAAATCAGAATCCATTGGGCAGAAACGAGTCGGTCAAGATACATGAGACCAGACGGACCTCTGTTCCAACATACAATCATACAATACAACACTTAGCTTCTTGTCTCCCGGTCGCGGACATCTATTATGCAGCGCCATGTCTTTACTGTTGCTCGCCCTGCAATCTGGAATGGGCTCCCTGTGGATCTACGCCTAATGCATAGAGCCCTTGCGGCCACGTTCCTCTCTAACCTCAAGACTGTTGTCTTTAGCCGGGGTTGGGTCGGGGGCGCCTCTGAGTAGATAATCTTGAAGGGGCGCTATGTAAATATCTTAAATGGATGAATGGATGAATGAATGAATGAATGAATGAATGAATGAATGAATGAATGAATGAATGAATGAACACAATTGCATTTGCTATTGCCCTCGGAAAGCTACAGAGAGACAGGGACAAAGATAGACAGGGACAAGGAGATACATAGGCACAGAGAGAAATACAGAGAGCGACATACGAAGAAGGATAAGAAAGGTGAATTTAAGCAAGTGCATTCCAGGGAGAATTTAATAAAATTGAACAAGAATTTGACCAAGAAAGTGTTTCGTGGCTCAAGCAAATGGACAATAAGGCCATACTTCGGGAGCAATTTCAATATTAATAAACTTTATTGGCTATTTAAGTACGATATCTATTTAGTATTCAGTTTAAACTTTATTTATATAGTGCTTAGTCATTATTTTATTTTTAAGTAAGCCTAGTAGCAAACAAATTTCACAAAATCCGTTAAGTTGAGCCTTTTTGTATAACAGATTATAAAAAGTCACATACAAGAATAGCGAAGTCGATTTGCAGTAGTAACACCAATAGCGAACACTTTTAGTAACAGTAACAGTAACATTGCTACAGGAACATCAATATCGAGTGTAACCGCAGCAGATTACTAATAGTTATATTATAGTAACCATCATAGTATTGCAGGAACATCAATTTCAACAACGACTGAAGCAAGCTATTTAATACGGTATAGTAACAACCATTATTATTATTAAAGGTACACCAGATACAACCGGAACGGCCAGTAATAGCTACTTCATAGTAAAAACCATGGATTTAAGCACTCAATCATGTATACATACGTGCCTTTTTCAGACTAAAATCTCCGAAACGGCGTTACGGGATTTTTTCAGCTATTTAAAAATAATCTAGTTAATTCAAATATCCAATAAAAAATATTTAGTTACCTCAATTTAACGTCAGTGCTTTCAGTGTTTTTATAGTGTTTAAAATTAAAATATTAGCATAAAATATGCCCTTTTATTGTCCTCCGTCTATCGATAAATCGTACCTCAGATTTAATTTGACGTCGTAAAATAAATTATTTCCTGTCTGCGGCGTCTGCCGTCTTCGTGTTGTATATAGCGTAAACTATAAAATATTTATATAATACACGTCTCCAAAATATTTCTCATGAAGCCAAACTTTAAAAATGAAAAAGCATTAAGGATTTATGTTCATCATCAAACAGCAATTTTCGGTAGGTAAAAAAGCTAAAATAAGTGAAGAACTCAAGATGATCAATGTAATGCCGCTGGATGCCATTCCTGAACCGTTTGGCATAACAATTGAACAGACTGACACTGACTTGGTCTACCTGCTGGACTTTAGATCAAGGAAATGATTTCTTTTTAAAAACGTGACTGGCTATCTATTCTCATTCCGGAACCTTTTTTCATAATATTATATAAAATGCGCTGCGCTAAAGTAAAACCATGGATTTTACTATGACTACTACATAACATTGCTTGCAACTGGAATTGTAGTACGACTACGCTTAATAATAGTTACGATCATATCCTGGTATGTCTCTGCATCTTTATGCAGCGCCTTTTTGGAATAGTACAGCGGTGAAATATATATTTTACACTGTTAAACGTATATAGCCCACATGAAACAGAATATATAAATATATATAATATATGTATTATATATATTTATTTATTGGATATCACAACTACTATAAAGGTTTTTAGCAGTCACAGTGGCTGCATTAGTACATCAACTGTAATTGAACCATTGTCTGTCGCGTTTGTTACCAATATAGATGTCACGATAGCTAAATGGATATCATAATACAACCATACAGTAGAAGTTCCCATTGCAACGGTATACACAGTTCAGATAAAATAGTCGGGTGTCTAACCACTGGGTGTTAGCCTGCATACTTCCTCCCCTCCACTTCGGTTTCCTTCAACATCTCTCCAGCCTCGGTCGTGCACGTCCAGAATATAATGATTATGGACTTTCGATGGTTATTGGTGCTTCTGCGAAGCTCAAAGAGATAACGTTGCTGTCATGATAGTAACACAAGTCAACCTTGGATACGATGTCTGTTCATGCCTCGGTGATAATGCAATACAAACACAGTGCATAAAATACTTATAAATGTCAATTGCAGATTTCGTCAAACTGTCCAACTGTACTTGAACTGATGCGGAAAATGTCAGGCATTAGAATGAAATCCTGTATAGTTTGTATGAGCGAATCTCTGAAATATTCTATATTAGGCCTATCTTATATCATGGCAGGCTATGTTATGCGATGCTATGACATGTTATGTTCTGTTATGTCATGTTCTGTTCTGTTATGCTATATTTAACCGTGTATGTTATGTTAATTTGTGCTCTGCTATCTTATGTCTTGTCAGGTTATGTTATGCGGTGCTATCTTATGCCATGCTATGCTGTTATGTTTTGTGATGATATGCTATCTTAAGAAAGGTTATGTTATGTTCTCCTATGTTATGCTATCTCATGCTATGTATGTTATGTCATATTAATTTATGTTATGTTATGTTAATTTATGTCGTGCAATGTTACGCCATGCCATGTAATGTTATGCTATGCGATGCTGTCTTATGCTATGCTGTATTATGTCATGTTATGTGGTGCTATGTTATATCATGCTACCTCATGACATGTCATGCCACATTACGTTATGTTATGTTCTGTTATGTTATGTTATGTTATGCTCTGTTATGTTATCTTCTGTTATCTTATGTTATGTTCTGTTATGTTATGTTATGTTATGCTCTGTTATGTTATCTTCTGTTATCTTATGTTATGTTCTGTTATGTTATGTTATGCTCTGTTATGTTATCTTCTGTTATCTAATGTTATGTTGTGTTATCTTCTGTTATCTAATGTTATGTTCTGTTATGTTCTGTTATGTTATGTTATGTCATGTTTATGTTCTGTTATGCTATGTATGTTATGTTGTGCAATGTTATGCTGTGTTATATAGTGTTAGTCGGTTTCCTCTTTGATGAGACCGATGTGTCTTGCGAACGCCTTACACCGAGACCTTACCTCTTCTTGCATCAGATCAAAGCACATAGCAATCAACGCCAGTCCGAAGACAAGATACAGAGCGCAGAGAACCAGTTTATCTTGCGAGGACCAATCATCAACGCTGGTTCCGGGTACGTAGTCCCCGAACCCTATCGTCGACAGGGTAATGAAGCAGAAGTACGACCCTTCCAGGTAATCCCATTTCTTCTCCCAGAGGGTGAACAGCAGGGCCCCCGCGAAAACGTACACGGTCATCACAAGAACACTCACGTAGATCGGGACCTTGACCCGCTTGTTATCGTCCGCGTAGAGAACGATCTGGAAGCCACGTCTCCATTTCATCAACCGGTGCTTGACCACGGTCAGTGGGCGTGTCCCCACCTCCCGGTCGCAGGTCACCGATCGCACGGACGCACTGGTCAGCTTCTCCGGATCGCCGACCAGTTTCGCTTCCACCATCATCCTTGACGACTCCGTAGGACTCAGAACCTCCTCTTCCGGTTCGTCGGTGTCTGACCCGCCGATTGAGGAGGACTCCGGATGGGCCTTGTTTCTGGCGAGGAAGGGATTTTTGTCCAGATCCGTTTCGGTGAGTCCGCGTTGCGTCCTGATGTGAAACACCAGTTCCTCCTGGGAGCGTTTGAGTCGTTCTCGAAGAACCTCTGGACCTCGAAGACAGTCGCGATCCTTGAAGAAGGAATCCAGACGGCCCGGTTTTTCCACTTCCGGTGCTCCATCTGGAAGTCTTTTCTCCATGCTATCCTTACCGGATATCCGCCACTCGCAGCTCCCATTCCCAGTCTTTCCAGTCTCTCCATCATCGTCGATACCACCGTTTTCCTTCTCGCAAACATCCAGACCTTTCTTCCCACATCCGGTTTCGCAGTCTTTTTCCTCACTTCCGGCGACGACCGCGCATGCGTACTCGTAGCACTCCTCGACGTCTGCTCTCGTTTCGACCGCGACGACGTAATCGTGCGGCGTGGTGACATCATTCTGGATGGCGCCGACGTCATTGTGACGTAAGGCGGATTTCCGGCAGCGTTTACATCGGCCGCAGAGAATTCCGCAGACGAGGTTCTTGTAGAGGAAGCGGAAGAGAACAGCCATGAAGCTTCCGATGTTCGTCAGGGTCAACATTGTCAAAGGGATTCCAAAGACAGCGTAGATGATGGTAACCACTTTCCCTGCGTCTGTCTTCGGAGCGATATGTCCATAGCCTAAGATGGATGAATAATACCCGTGAGAAATACCCACACACCAACACACCTGAGCCCCGCCCATCAAGTTCAGTCAGTCATTCGTCAACCCATTAATTCATTAATGTGTTCATTCATTCGTTCGTTCGTTCGTTCATTCACATGATTGACTAATTGATTGAGTGAGCTTGTGAGCGAGTGAAAAGTGAGCCAATGATTGAGAGAGTCAGTCGTTTAGTGAATGATTAAACGCGTGAATGTGGCCGCTATACTCTATCGAGGCAACCTGGCCCAGAGACTCTGAACATCATGACATCTTCAGCTGTCGATGGGTATCCATTTGGTGGTTCCACGGTTGTGCGTGGGCCCGCCAATGGTGACTCTTCTAGCTTACTGTGCATTGTTTTGCTAACTGATGTAATATTTTCGTTCGCAATGACACTTGTCATCATCATAGGCTAGCGCAGAGAGCGCCTCTGAGTATATTCTTGAAGAGCCGCTTTGTACATTCTCAGAATGAATGAATGAAAGAATGAATGAATGCATTACTGATTGATTGATTGATTGATTGATTGATTGATTGATTGATTGATTGATTGATTGATTGATTGGTTGGTTGGTTGGTTGGTTGGTTGGTTGGTTGGTTGGTTGGTTGGTTGGTTGGTTGGTTGATTGATTGATTGATTGATTGATTGATTGATTGATTGATTGATTGATTGATTGATTGATTGATTGATTGATTGATTGATTGATTGATTGATTGATTGAGTGAGTGAGTGAGTGAGTGAGTGAGTGAGTGAGTGAGTGAGTGAGTGAGTGAGTGAGTGAGTGAGTGAGTGGTGGTGAGTGAGTGAGTGAGTGAGTGAGTGAGTGAGTGAGTGAGTGAGTGAGTGAGTGAGTGAGTGAGTGAGTGAGTGAGTGAGTGAGTGAGTGAGTGAGTGAGTGAGTGAGTGAGTGAGTGAGTGAGTGAGTGAGTGAGTGAGTGAGTGAGTGAGTGAGTGAGTGAGTGAGTGAGTGAGTGAGTGAGTGAGTGAGTGAGTGAGTGAGTGAGTGAGTGAGTGAGTGAGTGAGTGAGTGAGTGAGTGAGTGAGTGAGTAGTGAGTGATTAGATCAGTCGATCAACAGTCTAATAGTTGTCTACTAGAACTGAATTGTAGAACTTTTGACTGACCTTCCTCTTATTTACACTAAGGGCTAAACTTATGACTCTTTTCTCTTTATCAGTCTCTCATTCTTTAAAGACATTAAATTTTCTTTTTCCCCGGAGCTTCCGTGCTGAGAGCGCCTCTGAATAGTCATTATGCGAGAGGCGCTATATAAATCTATAGATACGATGAAACGATAAGAACTTACTAACCGATCGTCGTGATAACTGTGATGGAGTAGAGCAGTGCACCTGCGAGGCTCCACTGCAGTTCGCTCTCCTCATTCGATCCATCCCATCCGTTCATCTTCGTCGCGAGGAAGACCTCCATCGAAAACTTCTCAAGGATCGTCTCAGCCACTTCCGTCCAGTTCTCCTGATAGAGAATGTTCATCTCCTCTGTCACATCCCACAGCTGCTGGGCGTGCAACTTCAGCGTCGCCCGCATTTCATTACGGGTTCTCACCTCATTAGGACTTTCGATGTACATGAAGACGAATCCTCCAAGAATGGAGTAGGCAACGAGGGCGATGGATAGGCCCCCAGTCGATAGGAGGTAGAGGGTGAAGTGGCGACATAGGGTTGTTAGCTTTTCCCGGTAGGTCCGTTTCCGATCCCGCTGGATCGTTTCGGCCGGATCGGTTTTCACGTTGTTGTTCATTGTAGGAAGAGGGATCCTGAATTTTCCGGGACTTCAGTGGGATTGTTACGTGAGTGATATTTGGGTTCCGTTCTCCACTGTTGCACGAACGATCGTGACACAAGTGCCAGGCAGAGCCAGTCCCAAGGCTGGAGGAAGAAGGAGGGCGACGCTGAGGATCTTTGTAATGAAAGTGTCGTTAAACAGAAGGTATTGGTGCGGATCTTCACAGGGTTGAGAGATAGTCCTAGTGGTTAGCGGGCTGAACTATCAACCGAGATGTTGGAGGTTGAGATCCCCGTCAGGGTAGAAATCTGCTTTTAGATTTCTGCGCCACTTGTTGCACACCTTGCCACTTCAGCTATAATGAGTACATCGACCGTACACTGTCGATTGGAAGAATAGACGGTGAGGGAGATGACTGGCCACCCGCCCTCATATGCCGAGGCTAAGAAAAACTGAAGTCGCTAACGTTCCATGGCCAAGACTGCGCTCAGGCCTTCTTAAGGGACTGCTGCGCCTGCTCTTCTCCTCTGCTCCACAGGTTCATATCGAAAGAAAGTGGCGAGTAGGCTAAGCTGGTTCTCATTACGTAAGTTTTTCGGCTCTGGTGAAGTGCAGAGTTTACCATGGATGAATCCAATAGCTTCGCAACATCCTATGGCAGAAAAGCCGTTGACATCTATCGCAAAATGTCCGCACAGTTTTCACAGTATGACATTCACGAGTACTTTATGCTTATGTTTTATAATCAATCAACCAACCAATCAACCAATCATTCAATCAATCAGTCAACGAGTTTGTGCAATAAAGGAATAATAATTGTATTACATTAGAGTAGGCCTAATCAGTATTCAATACATGGATTCTCTTGCATCAAAGGAGCAGGAAGACAACAACTACATGGCATGTTCAATGACGTTATTTGTCGGGCTTTTACCAGAGCCAAAATACCGGCCATCAAAGAGCTCAGTGGCCTCTCCAGATCTGACGGAAAAAGACCTGACGGAGTCACCATCATACCTTGGTACAGAGGTCGTTGTTTGGCATGGGATGTCACGGTGCCAGATACTTTCGCTGCATCCTATGAACATTTAACATCGCAAAACGCAGGTGCGGCAGCGGAAAAAGCAGCTCGTAATAAGGAATAAAATATGCTGCTATCTCACAATCACATCATTTCGTCCCAGTTGCAGTCGAAACCGCAGGAAGCTAGCAAACAGAATCACTGCAGTTTGTTCAAAAACTAGGAGGCAAGATCTCAGCATCGACAGGCGACCAGTGTGAGACCAGCCATCTACTACAACGTGCCATCGGTTGATGCCTTGTGCATTAGACACCGGCGCAATAGAAGTTGCTAATTACATTACAACGCTTATCAATCGCCCTACAAATTGGAAACTCTCTATCTGTTTTAGGCACCTCGGATTGCAATAGCCCAGGACTGAATGACGGCCTATAAAGATATTGAAAACAGTCAATTTAATTAATCTGAATATAAGTTTGTTGGCCTTATGAAGAAATAAATTTGTCTTATAATAAAGATGATGATGATGATGATGATGATGATGATGATGATGATGATGATGATGATGATGATGATGATGATGATGATGATGATGATGATGATGATGATGATGATGATGATGATGATGATGATGATGATGATGATAATAATGATAATGATAATGATAATAATAATAATAATAATAATAATAATAATAATAATAATAATAATAATAATAATAATAATAACAATAACAATAATAATAATAACAATAATAATAATAATAAACCCCGAAGACGAGGCCTGACCCTCCAGACAAATTTTCTGCTCCTTATAGCAATTTTTTATAAACCCTGAGGGATCCTTGATGCCTCGAGTAAAAGAAATAATAATGATGATGATGGGCAATGGAGTTTGTCCAAGAACTGGGCAGCAAGATTTCAGCAGTGACAAGAGAGCAGTCATCTGCTGCATCGCCCATTAATCACCCTTCAACTAAAAATTCCCTATATATCTTGAGTACCTCGAATTAGAACAATCAGGAGACAGAATGGAGCTAGCCTTGAATAGGTTTTGCGACACTGTATGATAACAACGATCTTTAGCGTCGCCCTCCTCCTTCATCCAGGCTTGGGGCTGGCACTGGCTGGCACTAAGCACAGACGTCCAGTGGCCGAGGTAACGTCGCTCTTGCGTCCTTGGCCGCCGACCCTCGTCTCTGGCCGGGTAGAAGTCAAAGTCGGCCGAAGCTCCCTCGCCACGACAAGGCGTACGCGTCGGACATTTACACGGTCGAGTGCACTGCTGAGGCAGACAATCGAACGGCGCTCAGCTGGAGCAGACACAATGGCACCCAAAGACTAATGATGGCTTATAGTTTCAGTTAGCGGAAAACAGTCAAGTTAAGTAGTCTGGAGAAAAAATAATAGCATTCAACGCAGTCGCTTTTTGCAGTCCCTTTTCCAAGGATAAAACCACATGAGAAGACTCTTGCCGTATACCAGAAAAGAAGATCAGTCTCGTAAGCTAGCCCGTGGCAGCCACGGGTATGAAATGATAGCGACTTCATTTCTTGACCTCGTCATGTGAAAGCGGGTGGCCAGTCCTCTCCCTCGCCATCTCATCTTCCCACCACAGTATGCGCCGACCAAAACAGAATTCTCGAACCAAATTTACCAGAACAACACTCCAGTAATCCTAAATTTTCTGCAATCCGGGGGAAAATAATAATACTATTCGTCTTGAATATGTCCGCATCTATCGATACAGATAACCGATGACCACTAGTTAACGAGTAAAGCTGTTGAATGCAAAAACTTCTACTAACCGAATTCGTATTCATCAGTATAATTATGGTTTCATACGTCCATCCCATCAACAGAACAATAGAGTTAACTCCGCCACTGCACGTCCGTGCCATAGTGCCAGGCAGTGCCAGTCCCAAGACTAGATGAAGGAGGGCGACGCTAATGATCTTTGTATTCACCCAGTGTCGTCAAACCTAAACTACTACTATTACTATATAGGACAAAAAGATCCCCTACCATCTCAAGCCGTGGTTTTCAGTTCGTCTACGGTTTCCCAGCATCTGATCGCTGTATCGGCCGCCTTTTCCAAGATACGACGAACATTTGAATTGCAAACACCGACCGAGGAGAGAACGTAGCGATATGCGGCTGACAACAGCTCGATAGAATGGTTTTATGAATGTATGGCAAGCCATTGTTTTCACGCTATGCAAGGCTGCAGGGAGTCGTCAGGTCAGAAAAGGATGGAAGACCGTTTGCTTCAATATACAATTAATGGGAGATTTGTCACGCTTAATGAATTAACATGTAAAAGTGTTTGGAATTTTCTGTAGGATTTCGGTTTGAGATGTCTGTCACTTATTGTATGTATGTATGTATGTATGTATGTATGTATGTATGTATGTATGTATGTATAAAGTATGTATGTATGTATGTATGTATGTATGTATGAGCACTTGTTATAGCGCCCCTTCAAGATTTCTTCTCAGCGGCGCTTCCGACCACAGCGCAGACGCTGAATCGGAGTTTCACGCCGAAGCGCATGAGCAATTGCGAGTGAAGGACTTGCCCAAGGTCCGTACGCGGCGGCTTGAGGTGGATTCGAACCCGCAACCCTCCGGCTGCAAGGCACCGAACATACCACTACACCACCACGCCCCAATTGTCTGGATTATCCAACGTATGGCCATTCTTTTATGCATTAGTAGTTGTTGTTTTACGACACTGTGACGTAACAAAGATGATCAGCGTCGCCCTCCTCCTTTATCCAGGTCTCTGACTGGCACTACCAAAATGCGGGCAATAACGGAGTTAATTGCGCTGTGTCATAACAATGATCAATAGTGTCGCCCTCCTCATTTATCCAGGCTTGGGAATGGCATCACCCGAATACTGCTGCGGTTTCAATTCTAAAAATCATCAAACCATATTGTTACATACCGACATAAAACGTGTGTATATGAGTTGAAAATACCTGGCGTGACAACAAGCAGTGGAATCCGTTCCAAAATGGCAATGAATACTTGATTACGAAACAAGCATGCTTAGCGCATTGGCTGAGATGGTCAGCTCAATATAAGGCACTCCTAATGACCTAGGCTAGTGCCAAACATATGCACAAACCGCGATTAATTAAACACCTGCTGTAATTAATTGGCTAAGTGTATGCGAGTGTCTTTTTTTAGAATCGGATGAAGACCACCAATTGTCATCATCATCGTCGTCGTCGTCGTCATCATCATCATCATCATCATCATCATCATCATCATCATCATCATCATCATCATCATCATCATCATCATCATCATCATCATCATCATCATCATCATTAATAATCATCGTCGTCGTTGTCGTCGTCGTCATCATCATCATCATCATCATCATCTTCGTCATCGTGGTCGTCGTCGTCATCATCATCATAATCAGCACCATCATTATAATAATAATAATAATCGTCATAATCATCATCATCCTCATCATCATCATCATCGTCGTCATCATCATCATCCTCATCACTACATTCTTCTCCTTATTCCACTCCTTCTACTAATGTCATCATTATCTTAGTCGTACTCGAAACCATCATCATCAGCATAGTCATCATCGTCCTCGCTGTAATGATAAATGAGTATCAGTAATCAGCATCATCATATTCAAGATCATCATCATCATCATCATCATCATCATCATCATCATCATCATCATCATCATCATCATCATCATCACTGTCATTATGACCTTCTTCTCCATCATAGCATCTTAGCCGTATCATTCGAAGCACTAATGACAATACAGTGACAACGTTGATCGCGGAGAAGCGCTCGTGATTAAGCTGGTGTCCTGCGATTAGCAGAGTATAGAGATTTATAAATCTGGAGTTCACGATTGCAATTACAATTATTATCATCTTTTTCTCACCATTTCACTACGAGAGGTCAACAGCCTAACTGGTCAGTCCTAATTTTTGTGTCCTAAGAACTCTTCAAACTAATTTTCTGCCGACGTATAATAATTATTATGGTCGTTGCCATGAGATGTCGTTAAACTCTTGATCTTCTGATCTTTATTATATAGGCCTACTATTCGAAAGGTGAGAATATTTCCAAATTATAATCTCTTTTAAGGGCGATATTCGTCCTATAATAAGGAAAAGCAGAAGCGCTGCTCTGTATTTTGCCATAGGAACGGTGTAAAGTTGTTCAACATAATAATTACACACCTCTTTTAAGCAGGATATCTGCCCTATATTAACAGCAGTTGTTCTGTATTATTAGCTGTATTATTAGCAGTTATTCTGTATTATTAGTTGAGCTCCAACGCTTGCGACGATATTTTGAGTTCTATATTACGTCATACAAACGGTGAGACCTGTTCAAAATAATTTCTGTCGACGTCAACGGCCTTTGTTGCCATAAGATGTCGCTAAAATCTGCATCCATCCAATAGCGCAGCATACTACTATTATTAACAGCGAGGACTTGGACGCTGCCAAGCTCAGACACCTCCTCTTCCTTTCCTCCTGTCTCGCCCTGCAGCTGGACTTGACGAATTGTCTCCTCGTCGCTGGTAATAAAGTCTCCTAGTATTTTCGACGCATCTGTCGTCTCAGAGACACCGGCGTCTGACGCACAGGGCATGAACGCAGAAAAACTCTCCTATTGCCTCTGCTTTCGAATTACTGCACGGTCAGCGATAAGGACGACTTTCACGTGATATATATACCAATAAGAACAGTTATATATACGGTAAGATTTCGTTACATATATATATATATATATGTCGTATGTGGTTATATATATAGGTATAAAATTATATATATGTATATATGTATATATATTATATATTTACTATGAGAGCATTATATGCGCGTAACTCAAATAAAAGACCGCGTATATTCAATTAGTCATATATACAAATATTTATAAATTTTACACTGTGCCCAGAAAAAAGACTCCATAACCGAATTGAATAACTTAAGAAAAAGTATGTGAATTTTGAATCTGTTTCTTCGATTAAATTTACGATGAATGGTTATTGGTTTACATAGATTTTAACTCCATTCTTTTAAATTGACGCCATGTAGGGCCTAATTACGTAATTATTTAAATTGGCTCAAACCCGTTACCCGCAATGACTTTCATTTATGAAGAAAGGACTTTTACTAAATTTCTATGTCGAAATATATCAAGGATTTATGTCGCAAATGTTTACCTAAAAGAGTTTCCTGACAAAGCCACCGTTTTCGGGCGTGCCAGTCCCAAACCTGGATAAATGAGGGGCAACGCTAATCATCTTTGTTATCGTTATCACACAGTATTGTGCTCTGTCCATAACTGGGAGAAATACGGTTTCGATCCTGCTCCTCTGAGAAGGTCACTTTAAGACCTTGAGCAAGTCCTTAGCACATAGTTGCTCAGCGCCATCCATGTTCTGCCGTATGGTTGTGTGTAGCCTACAGTTATTCTGAACTTTGGACGGGGATATCAAATGCATTTGCATTGTATTGTATTGTATTATGAGGGAAGGGGATTCTTCAGACGGAACTAACAAGCTGCGGGGTTAAATGGATCAGTTTAGACCTACTGTCGATGCTGCAGTGAGGGAACTGCGCCACTACCCGTAATGCCAATAGAGCCAGTCCTAAGTCTTGGAAAAAGGAGGAGCGTGACGTCAACGGCCCTGGTAGTCATTAGATGTCGTTACAAACGGGCGTAACAGCTGTCTGTGTAATTAGTAACTTCTACCTGACCGGTCTCTGACGCACAGGGAATAAACCAATGGTGCACCAAGCGTGTATAATTGTATGTGCATGTGTTCGTGCCAACGTGGGGAGTCCGACATGAAACTATTGACACAAATAAATACTCTGGACCTCTTTAAGACATACAATTCAAATGCTTTAAAAAACTTACTTTCTGCATTGTAATTTTTCTTTGCTTTACTTTTTCTGAACGCCGTGTAGACAAATTTATAGTTCATACCTTCAGTTATAGTATATAGCCAGCTATAAATACAATATCTATAAATAATAATGGTACATCCTTTAATCCCAAAGCTTTTGCGTGAGACACCTAGCGAATCGATGAGTAGTTATTTTGGCAATGCCTAAGACGATAATCTAAAACAACCAAACAGAGGCCACCCTTCCGCATCATTCAGCGGCTTTATCGGACATGATCCATAACATCTCTGCCCGGTTTAGGTCCTTGTGTAAGAGGTGAACTATTGACCCATCATCCTGCTGCTCGGCAAAAGACACAAATTATGTCATCGTGGTCGCCAGAATAGCGCAAGTTCAGTGTGACCTTTTTTTTACACTCGCTTAGCTGTGGTTCGTTTACATCAGTGCTGTCCAACCCGCGGCCCGCGGGCCGCATGCGGCCCGCCGCCAGATTCTAAGTGGCCCGCCACAGCTTGCTAAATATTTGCAATTTTTGTTAAAATTAAGTAAAAGACAGTCACTGGCCTACTTGCATAGCTATTCGTTCGTAACTTGGCTTATCATTTGACAATGTGTACACAAAATCCAGTTCCCAAGACGTATTCATTATGATAATTCCATAATTAATAATTATAATACAGTTAATAATTTTCAATAAATTTTAGTCGTTGCTTTTGAGTTGACTGGTGCGGCCCTCGGCTTCAAAAATTACTTCTTCGGTGGCCCGCGGGGTCAAAAAGGTTGGACAGCAGTCACAGCACTGGTTTACATAGAAAACGCTCGCTTTGCCGATACGCGTCCAATGCGCGATAGGCTTTATTCAGCCGCCTTTGATTGATTTGCGTCTGCGGTCTAAAAATCTTCTGATCAATATTTTTTGCTACAAATAAAGATCTTCGTCAAATAAAGATTTTCGTCAAACGTTTTCATTCAAACAAAAATAGGTTAACACCGTAGCCACGGGGCTAACGCGGCGTGGATTTAACGCGTTCTATCGTGGTTCGATACCTCCATTCACCATTGGCAGTTGATTTTGATCGCATTCTCATGCTGAAGGCAAGTTTAAGGCCTTCATCTTAGACCGAGCGACTGTCTGAATTGAATAAACAGGATGGCCAATTGTAAGGTTGAGGTAAGGTAAGACATGTTAAAGTAAGGTTAGGGAGAAGTCAGCGTCCATGGACGATACTTTATCTAAACATCAGATTAAAAGTGGCGATCATGGTCTGGATATAACTTCGAGAAGAACGTGTGACCTTAGCCCAGTTCACCCGCGTCAGAGCCATCCATATTACTGCCCTCTGTAATTCCGACGTCAAAATATCCGCTAATTTTAAGGACTGTGCAGGATTGGCCGCTTCCTTAAAAGAGGAAACACTATAAAGCATTTTCTCGAGATCCGACTCTGTAATGAAATGTATTGTAATGCAAATCTTCGAAAATTTCTCAGCGCACACAAAAGCCACGTCAGGGGACCAGCTTATTCAACGGCGCTACTGTATATTAAATAAAGTCCGCAATAGCCAAACTCCTCTGTTCGTTCCGATGCAAGGTCAAAATCCGGGGAGGTCAAGCCGAGGAGACAGCATGGTGCTACGGTGGAAATCAGTGGTGATGATGGTGGTCGTGTGGTGGCGCAGGGCTATAGAATCAGGATAGGATAGCTTGTAGAGTTCGGTTTTCAGTCGTGAGTGCAAAGTAGTAGTCTGCCTCTTCCGTATTCGCTGGGGGGTCAATGTACATAGGATGACCTTTTCTCAGAACAGGGTTCGTTCCATTACCACCAAAAGTCCTTATCCTCGTTTGTGCCTTCTTATCTATGGGTTTTCTCTTCAATGCCAATCTGCGACACCTCGTTGCGCTGGTACAATAGTCATTGTTTTGAAACACAAATCGTTCTCTAAGGTCGTGACTGAGGGATGTCTCATCACAAGTCTCTACGCATTTCAGTTCTGAGCATATGCATATCGCATGTTACCACAATCTCAAAATTAATATCGGACTAGCACGATCCGTGCACGGGGGCTTTGAATGGCGTGGCACACATTCAAACGGGCGAGCGGTGGTGAAGGATCTCGCCCGATCAACTCAATGAGAAATGAGCAGGGTCGATGCCGTATACACGGTCGCAATAGAAAATCGTCTACATTTACATATAATCTCTCCCTACATTCCTTGTTTTCCAAACCGGAAGTTCGAGACATTGAACAGTCGAGATAGACACGTGATAATGGGAAGATGCTTTGCCCGATATCTACACGCATATTCATCATGCAACCTTGCTTTCAAAGGTCTCGCGGGAGAGAACGAATGGTCAGAGGGGCGGCTATTCCAAAAAGATGGACCAGCGATTGAGAAAGCCCGACGCTGTCTAGTAGCAGAGCGAGCATGCAGAACTATGAAGTCACCTTTGGAGGCCGAGCGCAGAGATCGGCGACCAGAGCAGGCCGAGGTTAAAGTATCAGTGTTGGCACTTCCCAATCAAGACAGACCTTTGACATACGTCAAGATAAAATGGGAGACTTAAGTCATCATATTAAAAGAAATATCAGTAAAAATTCTGAAAAACTGAAGTGAAAAAAAAACTTCAAACTGTTGCACAAACCATTTTTTTAATTTAAATACAATAATAATTATTTGCAATATTAAAATTATTTCTTTTCCTCAACTATTATCAACTAGTATTAAAAGAAAATAGGCTATCAGTAAAAAATCTGAAAAACTGAAGTGAACCAAAACCTCAAACTATTGCACAACTCACCTTTATTTAAATAAAATTATAATTATTTGTTAAATAATAATAATTTATTTATCTTATCAATGGACAAACCTTGTTGCCTGTCTGCGTCAAAAATACTTTCAAACAACACCACATATATTCATGAACGGGAATCAATTGTTGGGTCCATTTGCCCATTGTCTGATGCCATTTCGCTGCCCTTTCAATCAATCAGGTCGTCGTGACGCAGCCAAAAATTGTTTTTGAACACATGATAATGGTACACGCTGGATTCCCAGACAACAACGTGAACAACAAAGGTGTCATTATCGAACGAGTGTAACCAAGGAGACCGACGTGATCCATACCCGTGTCTCTGTAATCCAATAACTCATTCAGTTATTCAGGGAGCGAATGGAATAAGTGTACAATAACTGGTCCAAACACCCGACATGTATGTACGTGTGTGTCTCAACACTTTATATTGCGCGTTTTCAGAACAATACAAAGGCACTGTAACACGGCGGCGATCTAGCAGATATAAAGAGTGCATCTTAATAATGAGCGGAGAATGTTTTCTGAGCTAATTGCGAGGGCAAAGTTCTAATTTTAAGTGGAATACTGCTTCACAAAGACAGTCCTATAATTAGAAGGATCGATCTGAGCGAATCGTAGTATACAGGAGCGCGGAATCAACAGGTCCCCACGGGCTGAAAGAGCTCATTGTTTGTCGACCTGGCTGGCCCGATACAGAAACAAGCAGCTCCCTGATGAAAATAAGCACACCGGAAGCAACATGACATTGTGTGATCTCAACTGCAGGTCTCGAAATAGAGTATACTGTACCTTCTAAGAAACAAAAACAAGGGAGGGCCTCAGACCAATGCTTAATTTGAAATTTCGGACGCACAAACAGGTTAGGCGTAAGCTTACTCAAAATGTTTGCACGTTATCAGACTCTGAACCCGGATAGTTGCATTGGTTAGAGCTTACGTCCCGTGTGCCTCTGTACGTCCGAATGCCGGTTCGTTTACCGAGGATAGCTTACTTCAGCGAAATTATCGAACTAGACAAGGTGATCTTAAGTGGGGTGGCACACTTTCAAACAGGTAGCGGTGGTGAAGGATCTCACCCGATCAATTCACTGAAAAATAAGCAGTCATACGGTCGCAAAAAATGTGTGCATTTACATTTTTCGGATTCGGACAGGGCTCCCATAATTGGATATACTGTAGGTCTATTGTTAGACTATTCTTCTGGCCTGAATGCGCTCGTGATATAGTGCAGGTCCACACTTGCCATAAAAATGTGCATAAAGAGGCTGCTATGTGACCCATGGGTTTGCCTGTTTGTCGGGATAAACAAGCTGAAATGCGGTCCTATTAGCGAACAATAGTTACAGAACTGGGAGGCTTTTGTAACAGCTCTGTGTATTCAATACAATGGAGAGTAAGCGCTTATCGACCCAATTTTAGCTTTGGCAGAACAAAGGTATTACGCAGTCCAACAGCGAATCAGCGCTTAACGACCTAATTTCAGCGCAGGTAGAACACTCTGGAGTTGTTTGTGCTAAGCGATGTTAGCGATTAACTCGCTGCATAACATGGTCCGGACTGATTAAATTGACAATAGGCCTAGTTAGCCCAATTGGTCAGTTCATTAATTTAGCTAGTGATTTAGTATAGGATTTTTAAAGTACATTCAACCCAGACCAAGACTATGATGGATGGATCATATTTATGTGGATATTGCATCACTTTGACTAACGCTAAAGGGAGCAATGGACTCGACAAATGACAGAGGACAATGGAGATCATTTATTCGTACCCATCGCCGCCAAATAGATGGCGTCAGGAACTGATGAATAGAATTGTATTATATTGTATCAAATGTACTTGCAATGCATTGCAATTGAACATTTATATAGCGCCCCTTCAAGATATCTACTCAGAGCTACTCTACTCTGCGCTACCCTATGGTGTGAAATGTCATTACGAACGAATATAGGCCTATAACACCAGTCAGCAAAACTTGTATTGTATTGCAAATGGAGTTTTAGGCAGCTTGCTAACGACGTCTGATAGCCTAATAATTCGTGAGATCGCTGGAAATAAATCAGCCTGTAGGCCTACTAGCAGAGCTTCCCAAGATTCAGTAAGCTTGTGAATAATGCAAATATTTTGTTGCTTTTAAACTTTCGCGTACTAAACAACGTCTGAGCTTCTGAGAAAAACACATTGAGAGCGTTTATAAATATCTACTGGTCCAAAAGTTCCTGTGAAAAGTCAACCGTTCGTAAACAATTTTATTTGAAGTAGTTCATCGCCCCTTCTTTTCCGCGTGACCGAAACATATTTAACCATTGGAGCGTATAGACATCAGGTATGAGAGGCACCTGCTTGCTGTGAAGAGGCTGCCCCCGAAGGTTGGTAGGTATGGGGTGATGAATCAGCGTTTCCATAAAATTATATGCAATTGAACAACAGCAGATAACAACTGTTATTGCTTCTGCTCCTGTTTATGTTTCGCTCGTGTTTCTTTCTTGTATAATCTGTTGCTATTTTAGCAGTTCTCATCGTGTCAGTATTCACAGTGCTTCATCGTCTTATTGGTATAGCATTTTCAATGCGCGTTGAATCTAAACTGACTTCAACCTGTGAGTAGCTTTTTTCGGCGTGGGTCAGTGTGCATCCCCACGTATTTCGGAATGCACCAGTAACATTTAATTCTTTTTCTTATGCATAACTGTATCGTGCAATATTGCAATAAACTGTAAATAAAAGTATTAGCAATAGTAATAATAATTATAATAATAATAATAATAATAATAATAATAATAATAATAATAATAATAATAATAATAATAAAAATAATAATAATAATAATAATAATAATAATAATAATAATAATAATAATAATAATAATAATAATAATAATAATAATAATAATAATAATAATAATAATAATAATAATAATAATAATAATAATAATAATAATAATAATAATAAAATAAACAATTTTTTATAATATTCGTTCATTGAACTGACAAGTGCGCAGTAAGATTACATGATATAGTAGAAACAGTTAATAATTAGTGTAGCAGGAGCCGTATTTAGCCGTATGGCAGCCGGCTAGACGCCCATCTGTTCTACTGCTCATTTAACAGTCGCCTCTAGAGAGTGGAAGGCCGAGTCAAACTTATGGCGATAGAGGATATCGGTCCAGCGTCTTTCTGATCTTCGTGCGTGTGTTACTATTCAACGATCTCCCCTTCCCAAGTTAGATTTAAGAATAGGTTAAATAATGAAGGGATGTTCTTCCCTTGCGAAGTGAGTACTCTTCCTCAGAAAGAGGTGGCAATAGCTGATGAATGCAGTGACCAAGGAACTGCGATTTCTGAAAGAGCTTCCTATGCTCTCGAGCCATCATCTCATCGGCAGAATAGTTCTTTCTAGGGCCAAAATAGTGTGTTTTCTGACGCAAAGTATGCAACTGACACTATCGAGCGTTTAATTGACAGAGGCGGCCTTTGACAGTTTTGTGCTATTATAGGCAAAGACAAAAATGCCGCCCTTTTCATATGTAATAGTTAAATTTCAAGAAAAAATATGTTTTTCTTGCTTTATTTTGCCGGAATTTTCCGCCCTTGAAAAGTGCCGCTCTATGAAGACGCCTTTATCGCCTATACCTAAAGCCGTCTCTGGTAGTTGACTTGTCTGGAGTATGCAGTGTGTAGTATCAGAGATTTCTGATAGATTAGTTTAAGTCAATTTCACACGATTTCATTCTAATTATACCTGAAATTTTACTTGTCATTTCGAGCACAGTTGGAGGAACAGAGTGCAGCTGACCTTTCTGAGTATTTTTGGCGCTGCTTCATACTACATATTATCTGCGGGATAAATCGCTGAATGTTTACACAATCCATTGTTATCATAGAATCCCGTTTTGTCTCCCGTATTTCTTCTGTTGAATTCAGAGGACTTCAGCACACACACGAAAGAGAGTTTATTAAAGGCATCGTTGTGACGTAGCAGACGTCGGCGAACTGAGTTATGATGTTGACAGTAGGTTGTTCAATATTAGCGTTGGACTGCCAGCTTATCTCGCATCTGAGAATGCCATAGACATTTCTTAAGAAGAACACAGAAACATGAAAACGACTTCAATAAAGTCCTCAGTGTTGTGAAGTGTATTATCAACCGTCATCGATTTCAGTCATGAATGATGGCAAGGAGTATGGATCAATATTAGCGTTCATCTGTAGGAATTACAGCATCTGTCGTTTTCATCTCACTTGCTATCTTTAAATATCGCTGGATACGACCCCGGATGATCGTGCCGATTCGTGGTTTTTTCCGTGCTAGCATTTTCTAACAACTGGCAATAAAATAATACACAAAATGTATGAGAATAAGACCGTTTTTTAATCGTAATCGTAAACTCAAAATGTCTAAAGCAATTGCTCAATTCATTGTTTCGGAATCAGAAATCCAAAGAACTTCATTGGTCCAGTTAATCGTCTTGCAGCCATTAGGGTGAGTGATGGGTAAGTGGGACACTTAAGGGAATGACCGTGCAGTCGTGGAGTCGATATATTAAAACAGACCAAACTAAATGCATATACAGACAGTTTAGACTGTGTCTGATTCCAGGAGCTGCTAAAGTGGGACAAAATAGTTATTAAAGTGGTCCATAACTTGATGTTGCTTAGGAAGGCACGACAATCTATATTTTCTTCGGAAAACGGTAAAGTGGTCCACTATTGCTACTAAAGTGGTCCAACACTGATAGGCTCTATGAGCATCAAAACTTAAAGGCCCATAGGCCTAGTTAACATACAACAAGATAGTCAATGATAACTTAAGGCTAGAAGGTAAGTTGTTGCGCACAGAGAGCACAAAAAATCATCATCATCTAAAATTCCATTTATCTCCCCACATGGCTCGTGGCACCACAGAAAACAGCGGCTGCATTGTATCCAAGACTGTGCGAGTTTCTTGTCGGCTTTACTGTTCTCGACAACACTACACTCGTAGCAAGACTGGAGAGCTCATTTGTAGGCCTATAGTCGGTCCCAGCTTTCTTTTTGCATTCTTGTTTTTTCGGCTTAGCTGTCACTTCATTTTCTTTCTTCTGTCTCTTTACTTTGCTTCCATTAGAAGTAGGGCCACTAATTCTTACTACTTGGGTTACTTCTAGAGTCATGCCTTTTATCAAGCACTCTTCCCATCTAAAATAATCAACGTAATCGTAATCGAGGATTTATATAGGCTTAGGCTATATTATATTATTCAACACGTAGGCTATGTTTAGTTGAGCTGGAATAGGCTGTCTCACTTTAGCAGCAGATCGCTGTCCCACTTTGACAACACAGCTGTCGCTAAAGTGGGACACCTATACACCAGCTGCATGCTTCGTAAATGCATGTTGACATTTGGTGATAAAAACCGTTGCTGGTAGTTCATTTCGTGACTTTCGTCAGTATATTTCAACATAAATTGCATTCAATATAATTATTTATCGTTAGTGTCGACAAGGGCCTTAACAAGTTAATGTTATCAAAATTATGAATACCGCAAATTCACTAACTTTCGAAAATCGAATGTTACACGCACAAAGAAAAGGCTATTAAACACTTGCAATAAAACGTGTGTACGCGCATATTAAAGTCGTCGCGTATATTGCCATAGACTATGTATTTTAGATTTTGGATGTATTGGACATAATACGCATGTAAGCCTCACTAGCTTAGCTGTTCCACTATAGTGGCCTGTCCCACTTTCCCATCACCCACCCCTACGCAGTAGGCAGCATACCTACGCCCCAGCTTTAACCTCACACAATAATAACTGTGGGCGCGTTGTACACGTATACCTTTAGTGGCGTTCTTGTTTTCGTAGTAGAAATTAACTTCAGCCACTCACTGCATTGTCAAACGCTTCGTACATTGCTCACCGGTCCACTTCCTTTTTTCTGCACTAGCGAAACACTGAGAACAGTCTTCGCTATGCCTTTCCCATAATATAAATCATACGAACAAAGTCAAGCAACCTGTGACACTATCTCCTCCGCCTTTCTTTGCCTATAGGCCCTAAGCCGTGACCGCCTAAAACCCGTTCTATTCGATCTTCATCTCGTGTTCTCAGGTCGGGAGCTCCTCTTATGAGTTTCTCTTAAAGTTGCTCTTTATAAAATCGTTATCAGTGATTGGCAGAGATTTCGGAGACCCTACGGATATTTGCGTTGATTTCTTAACAGATTCTGAGTACATTAGGTCTTTATCTGACACGTTGACATAGACGCAGCTTGTTTACATACTCAAGAGTTCATTACTTGGCCCGATTTTTCCTCACGGGCTAACTCAATTTCCAGGATCGCAGCTGTCTGCTTTGTCAATGTCAGTCCACTTTAACCAGTGTTGACTGTTGAGTCAACTTTTATAGGGGTTTTAAAAAGAGTGATTAATTCAATTGTTAATACATGTTTTATTGTGATTCAATATGTTCCAATATGTTCATAACTGAGATTTAGGCGACTCTACGGTATACCCCCAAGCCGCCGCCATAGCCGCCGAGCCGCCGAATTTTTGTCCAAGCCGATTAGCCGCCGGAAATTTTACAGCTTAGCCGAAAAACCGCCGAGAATTTTTTTACGGCTAGCCGCCGGAAAAAAGTTCAGCTAATTCAGCTAGAACACGCACAAAGTTGTGATTATGATGTTTTCCCGCTGGGTTAGTAGTTTGTAGGCTATTTAGTTAGAGCGCAATAAGCGACGAGTGCTGTTCATGGCCATCTATTGTAATGGACTTATTGAAACTACTGTCTCGTATGACTTTCTGTGTGCCACTAATAATTGTTTTATGGCACTGTAACAGTTGTTCTAATGTACGTCTTATTAATTGGTTTTTGGAACTCTATAGTCGATACGCGTTTTGAATTAACTATGTTTCAAGCCGTAATTTTTTTACGGCTAGCCGAAAAAGGTAGTTTACGTAATTTTATAATATATACGGCTAGCCGAAAAACCGCCGTAAATTTTTCCAAGCCAGCCGTTTGCCCAAAAAATTGCGGCTTGGGTGTATGCTCTACGGATACCTGAGTTAATTTCTTCACAACGGTAAATACATTTAATCGCCATCGTAACCGTGATATCTATTTTGTTTCAGAACCAGAGATGAATATAATATCCCGTTAGCGTTCTGGGTATGTACATGAATAGTCGTAGGCTCGTGACTGAAGGCCACCGACTGGCCACATTACCGCTCGATTACGAGTGCTTAGCCAACTAGGCGTTGGCTAAGCACTCGTAATCGAGCGGTAATGTTTGGTTCCATCATAAGCTGAGAAGGAAGAAGAAAGTTCTGCGAGACTTTAACCCCAGTAATCTAGGACCTTTGAGATTCGCTAAAGTCAAAAAGCGATCCTGCATCCACTAGGGATATAGCGCTGCACTTAGAAGAAAACCAACTCGAAAGAAATAAAGATATTCTCACACTTGTGACCTATGAGTAACCCACATACATATTGTCAATAAATATTGTAAATAAATACTGTAACTAAATACAGAAAATAAATACTGTAAATATATGCTGCAAATACAATGTAAGTACGGTACTTTGCGCCTTCGTGAATTTCTGATAAGGCGCTATAATAAATGGCCATATACATGTACATACAAATAAATACTGTAATAAATACTGCAAACAAATACTGTAAATAAATACTGCAAACAAATATATTGTAAATAAATGCTGGAAGCAAACCAGAAAACAGGTTCGCAGGATTTGATACCCAAAGGTAAAAACTGACAGATCTTCTATGTTTTACCGTTCACCGATATTCCGAAAGGCAATTTGGAGACTCTTCCTTCTTCTTGCCCTGCTGAAGTTAAGCCAATAAATCGTAATTGTATTTATAAATTTTATTGTCCCACTCAAACCGAGACATAGCCTACTCAATTAGAGACGATAAGGTGAAGTATTCCAGTTTTCTTTTCTGTCGATCAGGTTTCGCAGGCAATCATGAGAGGTGGAGTCAATCTCTGCTTCGCACGGATTCAGAAGCGGTCTTCAGTGTTTCGGTTCACTGCCGCCATCTGCCTGATGCTCTTCGCAACAATAGAGTTGTTCAGAACAATATCACACCAATCAGAGCAGGTCAGTAGCAGTTTTGGAGTACTATAGGTCAAAAGGGAAACGGTTTAGGGGGGTGTTGCTTTCCAGTGCCCTAGAAATACAACGGGCTGCTCGATAGTGTAGTCGTTAGCATGCTGGAGATGTCAATCGAGAGGTCGGGGTTCAAATCCCCACCAAGGCAGAAAGTTGGTTCGAGATTTCTGCTCCACCGGCGCCTTCTAGCCAGCTCAGCTATAATGAGTAAGTACACTGACTGTACACTGTCGGTAGGAAGATGAGACGGCGAGGCAGAGGACTGGCCACCCTCCCTCATAATTATACCGAGGCTAAGAAAATGAAGGAGCTAAAACTTCATACACATGGCTGCTTCAGGGCTTGCTTAAGGGACTGCTGAGAAAAATGATGATGACGATCCTGACGACAATCTTGTTGCCACAGAGGAAGAAACCCTAACCTTCATTTTACTGTTGCTTGATTCTTCTCATTGTTTTGCCATCTGACGCTGAAACTCTATTCCTTCTTTTGCTGTTGCTTTATTCTTCTGATTGTTTAGCAACCACAATAGGGTGAAAAGATTACAGAGATATCCTTTCCACGCATGTCATCAGCCATCTCGTCGTTATTCGCCTTCTAATTAAATATTTCAGTCGATTCATTCATTCATTCAGACAATGAACCTTCTAATTAATTAATTCTCTGTGCATTGTTTTGCCTAACGATGAATTGTCTGTTTTAATAACACTAACACCAGATGGGCAGAAAGAGCCTCTCATTAGTTCATCTGATGCGGCGCTAGGTAAATTTTATTTACAATATGCAATATTGTCATTAGACGTTAGTAATCTGTTTCACGTTGTTAGTCGATACCGGACGACTTCCGCTTCCGGGCGAGACCGGAAACGAACAATTCTGAAGTTGGAGATGTCCTTGAAACGGCAGAATCCTACAGAGAGCTTCTCGATAAGCCACTAAGGAACGCCATCGAATTGACTCCAGACAACGCCAAAGACTTTATCTTTGTGACTGCCTCTAATAACAAATACTTCCATCCTGCCATGGATGCCATCGGCAACGTACAAAGACTCTTTCCGAAGCGCACCATCATCTTCTACGACCTCGACGAAAATAAAACGGCAGCTCACGTCGCAAAGGTAAGACCACAACCAGGATACGTATTTAGTTTGATACAGTGGAAGAAACGTATAAACTAATAGAACAACTGAATAAGGTGCGAATTTGAATTGGAAAGCAGTGAATACAATGTCATATTTCATGGTGAAAGGTTCATATTAAGTTAGCGAGTAAGTATAGGCTATTCTTTAATAACCGATTGTTAATCGCAATTTGGTGAGCAGACGTAGCAACCTAACAATATATGTTTCCACGCATCAGGCTGTGGGGTGGAGGATTTTTCTTAAAGGGGAATATTCTCATTCCTCCCTACAAAACATATTATTTCCACAATCTAATAATCCTAATAAAATTTCGCCACTTAACTCTGTAACTTTCTTTCTTTTCTTTTGTTTCTGTATTTCTTTCTATTTCTTCATTCTTATATTATATCTGTTTTCCTTCTATCCTTCTATCCTTCTTTAAGTTCTTAATTCTTATTTAATTTCTGTCTTCCTTTTTCCTTTCTTTCTAATCCTGGAGGCCCTGTTTCTTCCATCGGTTCTATCTTTATTCATTTAATTCTTTTGTAATTTTTACTGTGTCTTTCCATTCTTTTACCTTTCTTTTTCTGTCCACCTTTCTTATTCTCTTATTACATCTTTATTATTTTCTTCATTCTTTTATAATTTCTTGATTTCCCTGCTAGGATATCCTTGGGCATTAGATGATACCCTTTTGAGAATAAGGGTCTTATAGGGGCTTCATATTGGCAGGGTTTCTGCAAACTTGGAGTAACATGACCGTAACAACAACTTATCAGAAAAATAATTTCTAGTACTAGAAGATGTTAATGCGCTAGCTGTTAACATCAAGCGAGAATTCTCGTTTGATGTTAACAGCTAACTTTTGAAAGCCGTGTGCACACCAGAGTGTGGTTATGCAACTAGTATAATAAAGAAAATACTAACTTACTTACTTACTTACTTGAATATTACATTTCAAATGCCGATGTTATAGACATGAGATAAATAGGCCTACGCGATATAAGATAATCCAAATAATCATTTTGTTTTGCAGATTAGTCAACTGTGTGGCGTCACCTACCGAAGATTCAACTTTACAAAGTATCCGAAGCATATTCGCAGTCTTCGCAACTACGCCTGGAAACCACTTCTTATCACGGTAAGTCAGACTGAAACAATACTTCGCTTCAAGCTACTTTGAAAGATTAATTAAGGGTAGGGTACATGGAGTAATGCATGTTAAATTTAGAAAAGGTAAAGTAGAATCTTAGTAAAGTAATGTGGGGTGAGGTAACTACAGCCAAAGGAAGGTAAATGGTGTTCGGCAAATTACCTTTGATGATGATAAGGTGAGATAACGACGGAAGAAAACGACAGAAGATCACAATAAAACCGGAAGTAGTTTTACGAACCAACTGCATAAATCTAGTTTAAAAAAGTATTTAAATAAAAATCTTCTGCCCAAATCAATGACGTTTTATAGGAAGTTCTTCGCGTATATCCCGTGTTTTTCTTGATCGAATCTTCCATTCGATTTCTCTCAAACAATTTGGCCAAGGTTTAATTGATTAATTTTCTATCAGTGCGAAGGCAATTCTCTCCAAAATCTGCAATTACAGAAAGTCTTCTGTACGTTTGAATATTGGTTTTCTGTAGTTTTGCAAATATAAAACTGCTTCATCCTTTTGTTTTCTAGGAAGTTCTTAGTGAATATCCGGTTCTAGTCTGGATCGACTCATCCATTAGGTTCCTGTCCAGCAATTTCTCCATGGTTTTCCCTCAAGCCATCCAAAACGGTGGCATCGTCACCTTCGGATTCGCTGGTCACACCATCTTTCCAGCCACCCACCCTGGAATGTATCGCTATCTGCCCATTCCAACAGCCATGGCGATCAAAGTCCCGGTTCGTGAAGCAGGTCATATATACGTTGCAAGAACTCGTGACATCTACGCAAATGTCGTTCGATGGTGGGCAGCCTGTGCACTCGTTGAACCGTGCATTGCACCCACCATGAAACGTGTCTGTAAGATTCGTGCTGCGAATGTCTTTGCCGACTGTCACCGATTCGATCAGTCCGCTTTCAACATACTCCTGGCCAACCATTTCGTCTACGATGCCCGAGCTTATAGCTATGCGAGCGAATCGCAATCTTATCATGGAGTAATCACGGCTGTTCGCAGAGGAAGAGCACACCAGGAAAATGTAGCAATATGCCTACCAAAGGGAGAGAAACAGTTTAAAAAATCGAAAGAGTACTTTGGTTAGGTCTATTGGTTACGTGAATGTAGAGGGTTTGTTTTGTTTGGAAGATTGGCTATGTTACAAATAAGTTGTTTCAGATCCCTTGTGTCGTGTCTAGAGGTAGGCACATATTTCTAAACTTATATTAATGTATAGCATATAATTCTAATCGTGATTGTACGTATTATAATGCTTTCTAAAGCCATTTTAATCAAGTCCACTTGCCTTCAAAACCTTTAGACACATAAATGTAGCTTCTACTAATAAGTCCAAGTAAGGTACGTCGTGCCTTCTCATATTCGACCACCCACCAGTAACAGTCTTCCATTCCATTTAACATGCTCTGTTGCATTCGACCAAGTGCAGCAAACATTCTCCAAACTATCGCGTTTATTTAGATCATGTACCTCATGTGTGAGTGTTGTTTATTTCGGAGGCTGGCTATGTGACACTTAAGCTGTTTTAATCAATAGCTTTCCTTATACAATTCCATTTCTACTCAATTCTAAAACAATACCAGACACCAGTGAGGTATTTTCTACAAATGAGTAGTTATGTCTCAAGCTATGTCAATCTAATACAATTTCTTTGAAATCTTAATTATATCTTTCAATTTAGACCGGTTTTTCTTCAAAATTTCTTTATCTACACAGAATATCATAGCCTGTTCGAACAGTTATTAGATGTAGCTACCCAGGTAGAAGATAAAATTACGACTCCAATTTATGGTAGGTCGCACTCGACGTTATGACCTGCTGAGCTAACATCAATTGATAATAATTTTCCTTAATTACTATTACTGGCCCACACCATTTTATGGCTTTTTAGCGACGTTTGAAGAGACTATTATTGAAGTAGTTCAAAGTTTGGTAGTTTCCTGATAGACCTTACAGGTAGAACTCGCTCGTCTAAGATGAAGTCGAAGGTGCGTCATTTTCAGCTTTAAAGTTTCAAAACTAATATTGTTTTAAAGTCTTATTGTTGAGAAATCTTGAAATTAATATTGCAGTGGTGATTTAGAAATTGCGGAAATTTCGTCATTATTGCCCATTAGAATCTCACCGTTGAGCTCTGTTCCGTCTAATATGATTCGTACAAAACAGTGAAACACGGTAGTCGATGGATTAAAGAAGTCGGACTGTAACGCGGAGAGTAGGGTTCGAGTCTTCATTGCGACGGTCACTGTACGAGGACCTTATGGCTAAAGTCCTTCACGCATAGTTGCTCAACGCCATCTATATTCTGTCGTTTAATCGTGTATGCACATCTGAAATTGGAAGAAGGGTACTATCAAATTAGCAATAATTATAGTTGTATGCTTTTCATGTTTTATTTTCATATATCGCATAACATTGTATGGAACGTTATTGTCGCAACTTTTAGCCGTCTGTTTCACTGGGTTGACGAAGCTAATAATTATCAGCAGTAGGAATATCAGCAGTAGGATTATTGAGTATCGTAACTCCCAAATGGCTAACACATGATTTTACCCATTACGCCATATTGTTTAAGATCCGCTCTTGAAAACTCCGGATCTCTACTATCTTATTAAAAACTAGCATCGATTTCAACAGATATTTTGGTCCAAACAGATATTTTTGCTGATTTTATGCTTGTAAAGATTACATTCACGTGCAGTACCAATACTATTACCAATTATACTGTACAGTGCATCTGGATATCTAAGAGTTGTTCATCTTGCGACTGAATAACCGCGACTCTATCGAGTACTTCACAATGTTCTCAAAGCGCTGGGATATACTCGCATTATGATTATGGTGCCATTTGGCTTCTTCACCCCCGATACAAGAAAATCTCACATGGACGTTTAGTCGTTTACTTAGTTTCAATTGTTAATGCGGCTCTCTATTCCGCAAATCGTGAGCTTTTTGCGCATCGTACAATCCTCCTGGAACAGTCTACCTCGAAGCATTATTTGGTCTTTCAATTAATTCAGCACCGCACATTTTCTGGTAACCTAAAGTCAATTTTTTATCAGTCATATGTTCAGGCAAGCAGAGCTTATGGGAGGCGCTGAAAGGTGCTACAATAAGCTGTTGTCATTATTACACTGCGTTAAAATTATATCCTGGTCTGAGTTTCGGTCTGTCTGGTTGGATATTGAAACAGGACTAAAAAACAAACGATTAACCGACTTTTCTGGGTCACCGACTTTTCTGATCGCGGTGCGATCACTTTTCTGAGTCACGAAAACCATCCAACGATTGCAGCTTCGAGGGGTGCTGGTTTAAACTGAAAAGATTTCAGATACACATCTCGATATATATATATATATATATATATATACGACGTTTAATTCTTTGATCAGATTAATTGTTTCGTTCTTAACGTTATTACAGTCAGCGCTTTGATTCATTCTTACTTGTTAATAGATTCTTTTTCTCAGAAAGCGTTGTTTTCCCCGTATATATATAGCTGTTTTCATTCCCAGGCGGTAACAAAAATAGGCCTACAATGAGCTTTAAACTTTATTGATTTATGTCGTCTGTAATTTGTGTTCTTGTGAATTGTTTTATCGTCATAACTTATAGGCCTACATGTACAGCGCAGTGCGTTTGTCAGACGCTTCATTAAAGAATAATTATTATTATTAAAAAAAGACTGCACTTTCCAAGAATGAGCTCCGATATTACTCATTCCGATTGTATGGTGGGTAGCGTGCTGGGCTGCCAATTGGAAGGTTGGTGATTCGAATCCGGCCCAGGGCTGATATTGTACCTAAGCCTTACTTAATTGCCTCTGCTGTTTGGGTTATTGAAAACATATACATTGTACTGCCAACCCGTCAAACACATGCTGCGGCTTTTAATTATATCAACACCAAGCATATAAGCTGGCTCAGGCCGTTATTAGTTGTAAGCTGCACTCACCCCTTTAGCTATATTTTCGGTGATTAACAACCGATATAGCCTATACATTGTACTGGCTCAGTCATATCAACCCGTGAAGCACATGACGCGACTTTAATAAAGTATCTGGGATGATCGTTGGTTAAATAGAGCCAGCTGTTGCGCGTTAGGCACGCGATTTATTAGTGTGTATCCTGTTAGCCTCTGCGTCGGGCTTGTGTGATGGATACGGGTTTCTGTTTCATGCTTCGTTCAAAAATACTTCCTGGTCGCCGCAGTCACAACGTATCATGGTCTAATCGGTTTTCCGATCGTCGCATTCGAAAGCATCCGGGTCGAGCTTAGTACAACAAATTTCTGGAAGCTATTTTGCAACAGAGTATCGTTTTAAAATATAGTGGGAAGCTAAATGTTAGAATACAGTCTGGTTAGCCTGCAAGCCACGTATCGTAAATGGATCAATAGTAGAAGTGGTAAAACCACTGCGCTGGCTCCAGCCTATTGACTACTTTCTCACTGCGTTAAAATTACCATCTATTCGGATTTGTTGTTCTGTCAAGAAAATTTCTTAGACAGTTGACCAAATGAAGGGACTCGTTTGCTCCACGCGAATGCAAAGGAGGATTATGATATGTGCCTCATTCCTTACCATTTGTTTGATAATTTACACCGGGACGGAGTTTCTGCTACCATGTCAATCATCAGTTCAAATCAATGGCAATCCTAGTGTAATTGGCCAAAAGGTAAAACGCTTCAGTTTCTGTGATTTTTCAATGCCCCTTATTAAATCAGCATTAGAGTGTTATTCTTTACCTATGGATCTCCCAATTTGCCTGCCTGACTGCTTGCCTCTCTCTTTTGCTGTCTGTCTCTTTGTCCTCTCGCCATTCATCGATCTATTAAGGAACTAGGCCATGAGTCTTCTTTGGCAATAAGAATAGATTAATGTTAACAGGTTTTTATTATAAATTAATGAATATCAAGGTTTACAGAGAACAAATACTATCAATGCATAACATGATGGTAAAGTTAGTAATAATAATAATAATAATAATAATAATAATAATAATAATAAGGCAAATTTCGATTTCATACTTGAAATCAGAGCCAAAACATTTAGCTAAGAACAGTTCTAAAGTTCTGAGTAGCAAAAAAATATTTTTTGGTTTACCTTGTTACCTTTGTGCTGTCAGTTCGTTGAACCCTGGCGACCGTCATGATCAAGTTCCTCCATTTTCTTCTGTCCGCCGTCGCATCTCTCAGTTCTGTCAAATTCATTCTAGTTATTTCATGTATCTCGTCCATCCACTTTATCCTTGGTCGTCCTTGTTTTCTCCTTCCCTCTCCATATGCTAACATCATTTCCTTTTCCAGTCCGTCTGACCGCATGATATGTCCAAAGAACCTCAACTTTGCTCTTAGCACTGTTTGTTGAAGTGTCTCTTCTTTCTCAATTCCTATATCCCTGCGCACCCATTCGTTAGTCTTTTTCTCCGTCCATGAAATTCTCTGCATTTTCCTCCATATCCACATTTCGCATGCGTTAATCTTTTTTCTCGTTTTCTTAGTCAATGTCCATGTCTCACTGCCATATGTTACTGTTGGTATGATTATGATTTTTTGGTTGCCCAGTGTTATTTATCCTTTTATACTCGAGTCGTGGACTCGTGGCGACTCGAGTACTCGAGTTTGGTGCTAATTCAAAGAATCTCTCCAACTGCAGTGATTCCGTTTCAGTCATAATGTTGTAGGCTTCAATTATGTCCTCTGTCCTTCTACTCTCTGTTTGGTCCACACTTTTAAACCTTTCTTCATAGATGAAATCCTGGAAGCCCTAAATCATTTTAGCTCCTCTTTGCACTTTCTCTATTTGTTCATTGTCATGTTTCAGCCATGGATAACACCTGTGTGCAATATTCTAACTGTGGCCTAACCAGTGATTTGTACAACCTCAGTATTGTATCCTTGTCTCTACAGACTTTGAAACATCATTAAACAATTTATTTACAAACACATGGAAATCCAGCCCGCTGTAAGCTACATGTATACTCAACGTGATAACGAGGTCACTGGTTCAATAAAATGTTTGAAGTTGATTTTAATGAGCAGGCTCTCGAGAGTCAATGATTGCTAGTGTTTTGGTGAGAAGGAGGTCATATTAAATTTTATAATGAAAAGTAGGCCTAATACTGAAATAAGTGATGATGATGAGCTACTGATTACGAAAATGATTGTTCAGGCGCTTATGGTCACGATGATCATCTTGATGATGATGCTGATGATGAAAACAACGGCTATTATAGTATGACAATAGAACATTAGCCATAACAAAAAAAATTAGCAATGACTTAATCATTCTGAAAGCTGGTCCGCATTGTCAGTTGATGCCGAAAATTACCATAGCTCTCACGCATGCGCCGGATGACTTCCGCTACAGTTCGAGATCGGAAGTGAATAATTCTGAAGTTGGAGAGGTTCTCCAAACGGGAGAATCCTACAGAGGGCTTCTGGATGAGCCAATAAAAAAGCGCCATCGAATAGACTTTATAAAGAGAGATGAGCTTCTTGATGCACAGTTGGACTTGCCTCCTGGAAAATTGATACCTACTTTTTTAGCTACTGCTTTTTGGTGTCTAACAAATTTCTTCGCACTGAAGCACGAATTTAAAACAATATCTAATCAAAATAAAATTGGATACTGTTTTAAATGTTATATTTAAAAACCTCTATGAAAAATACCCATGTCCTTATTTCCTGTTTTGCATTTTCCAAGCTCTTGATAAACAATTTAACCGTTTCCATTGTGTTTTGCCTCCTGCACAAATATCTGCGGGCGCCCATGGACTGTTGGACGGAGGCGTTACCGTGTTTCGCGGACGACAAAGCCTGCAGTCACTCCACACTATCAAGCAGCCTGGGCCAGAGACACGGAACTTCTAAGTAATTAAGTTAGTACTTATCTGTGTATTGTTTTCCTTAATGACACTAACAACACATGGACAGAAAGAGCCTCTGATTGGTTTATCTTGATGTGGCGTTAAATAAATTCTGCAATTAGCCTATACCAGGAAAAGTAAGTAATCTGTTTCACGTTGTTAGTCGAATCTGGACGACTTCCGCTACCGGTTGAGACCGGAAACGAACAATTCTGAAGTTGGAGATGTCCTTGAAACGGCAGAATCCTACAGAGAGCTTCTGGATAAGCCACTAAGGAGTGCCATCGAATTGACTAAAGACAACGCTGAAGACTTTATCTTTGTCACTGCTTCTAATAACAAATACTTCCTTCCTGCCATGGATGCCATCGGCAACGTACAAAGACTCTTTCCGAAGCGCACCATCATCTTCTACGACCTCGAGGAAAATAGATCGCCAGCTTACGTCGCAAAGGTAAGACCACAATCAGGATACGTATTTGGTTTGAGATATTGGACATTGGAAGAAAGGCATAAACTAGTACAATATTGAACGTTTGTGATTAGAAAGCAGTGATAAAAATGTAATTTGAAAAGGTTCATCTTAGGTAAGTAAGCAAGTATATTCTTTATCAACCAATTACTAATCGCGCTTTGGTGTACAGGTTGAGGCGTGCCTCGAATGGCATTTTTTTCCCGATTTCCAATTCCGACTAGTTTGCCTGCTTTTCGATTAGCACCGATTCCGTTGCGATTAATCGGCATCAGGGGCGCCGGTAGACGTACGCACTTACGCACGTGCGTACAGCGCTGAAAGGCTAAGAAGCGAAAAATTGCAAATGAAAACAGTGAAATATTATTATTAAGTTAAAAAATTATAATAACTTATGTAGGCCTACTAGGTTTAATAGTAGGTAAACTAACAGTCTAACACCATCTAGCAGTGGCGTAACCAGAGCCTCCCCAAAATTACGCAGATTCCAACCTCTCTGAGGGGAGGGGTCTGGGTACTCTGGGAAGAAGCTGTAATTAAGGGAACTTTTTATTTGGGTGTGTATAATGGTGCATTTTGGATGCCATCTTTTTGGTTAAAAGTAATAACAATTTACATCAGTTCTTTGGGAAATTAAATAATTTCATAATTTTAATTATATCTTGCGATGTGAAAAACTTCCTCATTCGTGCCTATCATATTTTTGTGTTAAATAAGGAAGTATTTGTGTTGGAAGGACACCTGAGGGCGAAAGAGGCCTACTAACTGGCCCACCGGCTTCCTTACCCTGCCAGGAGAGGAATGGTCACCACCTGGCATAAGACCAAGAAACTTTAACATGACAGATTCAAATACAAAAGTGGGCAACGACGTTAACGGGTCTTCTCTGCAAAAGGGAAGAACCGCGTCCGGCAGGAATGGAAATGGCAGGGCCATTCAGGTCGTCAACCAGCGAAACCCCTGCAACAGGCGAGACCAACGCCTACTCAACTGCAAAGAGGAAACGTACATTGGTACGTGGAACGTAAGAACATTATACGCCGCTGGCCAACTGGACATACTCCTACACCAGCTGGAGGATGTCAGGTGGAGCATCATGGGACTGTCCGAAGTGAGATGGACCGGGGCCGGGGAAATTGACAAGGACGAGTACAAGATAATATACTCGGGAAGGCCAGATGACAGACACCAGGAGGGAGTTGCACTGGTCCTGAAGAGAGAAGCTGCTAGAGCACTGATTGGATACAGACCAGTCGGACCACGTATAATAAAGGCAAGATTCAGAATGACATGCGGAAAGGCGACGATTGTTCAAGTGTATGCACCAACAGCAAACTCAACAGAAGAAGATATAGAGGACTTCTATACGTCACTGCAGAATACAGTCCATGACATACCATGCCAAGATTTGGTCATCATTATGGGAGATTTCAATGCAAAGATAGGAAATGACTGGAAAACATGGAGGGGAGCAATGGGCAAATTCGGTTATGGAGAAGAGAATGAACGAGGAGAAAGACTACTCAACTTCTGCCTCAACAACAACCTTAGGGTAATGAACACAGCATTCTACCAAAAGAAAGCGAGCAGGAAGTGGACATGGGAGTCACCAGATGGTCAAACAAAAAATATGATAGACTTCATATTAGTCAGCAATAGGTGGAAAAGCAGTGTGACAATGTGCCGAGCATTCTCCAAGCCGGATGTAGCCTCAGACCATAAACTTATAATGGCCGGAATAAGATTTAAGATGAAAATAGTACACAGAGAAGTGCTTGGAAGAAGATTTGATGTAGAAAGACTTAAAGAAGAAAGTGTCAAGAAGCAATACAGTACCTCGATATGTAACAGATGGAGACGGGTCAACTTTGAGAACGTGAACACAGCAGAGGAAACATGGAGAGAAGTTAAAGCCACCTACACGGAGGTGGCACAACAGGTACTGGGATATAAGAAAAAGCAGAGGAGGAAACCGTGGATCTCAAAGGAGGTGCTAGATCTGAGTGACCAAAGGAGAGACATGAAGGCAACAAAAGCACAAAGCGAGGAAAACAGGAAAAGGTACAACAAGATAACTAGAGAGATCAAAAAGAAGGCAAAAAGATGCAAAGAGAAGTGGCTGGAGGAGAAATGCAACGAGGTCGAGAACAGTGCAAGAATACAGAACACGGGGAAGCTATTCCAAGTGGTGGGAGAGATCTGTGGCACAGTTAGCCCAAGAATGTCAACAGTAAAAGATAAGGCTGGAAAATCACTGGAAAACAAAGAAGGAATTAAACAGAGGTGGAAACAATACTATGAAGAGCTGTACAATGAAAGGAACCCAGTGGATAGTACAGTGCTAGATGAGCTGCCAGCGAGTAACAGTCAAGAACAAATGGATGATATACTCAGAGATGAAGTAGAAGCAGCCATAAGAAACCTGAAGACAAGGAAGGCACCAGGAGAAGACAATATCGTGGCAGAAATGATACAAGCTGGGGAGAGCTGCTCGGTGGAAATGCTGCATATACTGTGCAACAAAATCTACCAAGAAAAGAAATGCCCAGCTGACTGGGGAAAGGCAATTATTGTACCAATACATAAGAAGGGCGACAGAACAGAATGCAGTAATTACCGAGGAATCAGCCTGTTAAGCGTCCCGGGGAAAGTGTACACAAAGATACTGCAGCAACGCTTGAGGAGATATGTGGAAGAGGTGGTGGCCGAGGAACAGGCGGGTTTCAGGGCTGGAAGAGGCACAATGGACCAACTATTTGTAGTCAGGCAGCTGTCAGAGAAATATTTTGAAAAAAACAGAACCCTATATAACAACTTCATAGACTTCAAACAGGCGTTCGACAGCGTGTGGCAGCAGGGACTGTGGCAGGTGCTGAGAAACTACGGAGTTCCAGAGGAACTAGTGGCACTACTAGAGGATCTATACAGCAAGTCAGTGAGTGCAGTGAGAGTGGACGGAGAATTAACAGAGTGGTTCAAGATCATGGTTGGTGTAAGACAAGGATGCGGGCTGTCGCCGGACCTCTTCAACTTGCTTCTGGAAGCAGTGATGAGCCTTGCACTGAGATCTGTAGAGGCCGGAGTCACAATTAATGGTCAGTTGCTCAACAACCTGCGCTTTGCAGATGATATTGATTTGGTTGCGGAGACACCGGAGCAACTGCAGGAGCTGACGGACAGGGTAGATGACAGTAGTAAAAGATTGGGCCTTAAAATCAATGTGCAAAAAACCAAAACAATGACCATTGGAAAACAGCATGAAGATCTGGATGTTACACTGGAGAATAAAGCACTGGAACAGGTAACAGAGTTTGTGTATTTGGGAGGTCTGATAACGGAGGATGGCCGATGCACAAAGGACATCAAACGTAGAATTGGTTTGGCGTGTGCCATGTTCGGCAAACTGAACAAGATATGGAAAGGAAACAGCATATCGACAAGAACAAAGATGAAACTGTATGGAGCTTTTGTCATCCCAGTGCTGCTGTATGGATCCGAGTGCTGGTGCATGCGCAGAGAGGATGAGAGGAGATTGCTGGTGGCGGAAATGAGCTGGCTGCGAAGAATACTGGGCAGAAGTAGGAGAGACAAGATCCGAAATGAGGTTACCCGAGAAGAGCTGGGACAGAGGGAGACAGTGGTGGATAAGATCAGGAAAAGGAGGCTCACATGGTTCGGGCATGTGACGAGAATGAACGACAAAAGGCTTCCAGCCGCGGCTCTGTATGGACATGTGGAGGGAACACGAAGTCGAGGAAGACAAAGAAAGACCTGGATGGACAATATAATGGAGGATTTGAGGGCACAAAACATGGACATGAGGGAAGCCATGGATAAAATCAGAGACAGAAAGATTTGGAGATGTTATGTTAAGGACTCATCGTTGGCGCACGCCTGACGGAGGAGAGAGAAGAAGAAGAAGAAGAAGAAGAATGGTGCATTTTGGATGCCATCTTTTTGGTTAAAAGTAATAACAATTTACATCAGTTCTTTGGGAAATTAAATAATTTCATAATTTTAATTATATCTTGCGATGTGAAAAACTTCCTCATTCGTGCCTGAACACTCCTTGCAATCCTATTACTATTTACCAAGACCAAAAATCAGACAAAGATAATTAGGCTAATTATACGAGACGAAGATACAACCGATTTGCCTCTAGTCTACCGGTCGGAATGTTGGCCAGTGCGAAAGCAAGACAAGAAAAGAATAATTATTATTACAGCAGAAATTAGTTTACTGCGGAAGATTGCAGGGATTTCAAGACTTCAGAAAATAAGAAACGCTGGCATTAGACAGCATTATGGATCGAAACAACTCTGCTAGACAAAGTCGTTCAAAGAAGACTCCGATGGTTTCGACATTTAAAGGAGATAATTTATTCGTACCCATCGCCGCCAAATGGCTGGCGTCAGAAACTGATGATGATGGTGGTGGTGATGATGATGATCCAATGCAGATACATGGCGATAGGCTTCTGACAATTTCAATATGATGTACAAACATAATGATCAAACAATAAAATAGCAAAAATTACAGTCAAATCTGAGACAGTCACTTACACGGTATTTCACACGTTAAGATTTCACATGTATTGCGTCATATGTCATCGTCGGCGTCGTTATCATCATCATCATCATCATCATCATCATCATCATCATCATCATCATCATCATCATCATCATCATCATCATCATCATCATCATCATCATCATCATCATCATCATCATCATCATCATCATCATCATCATAAATGCTATCTTCAACTTTGGTTTTGATTTGTTTGCTCTATGAACTTGCTAATGATTTGTTTAATGTGTAAAATGTCTAATGTATAGTACTAAAACTATTTGGACTCAGCTGCCTGTTAGCATAATTTGTTCTAATAATTTGTTCTGGATCTGTGTGACACTAAACGTTGACTGAAATGTTAAACAGGTACTAGGGGCCAGGGTGGTATAAGCTTTTAGCTTTTTTCTGGCTTCCTGTTGCGCAGTGACTGATCTGTTTTTGTCATGATGTGTACTGTTATTTGTTCTGTTTCTGACGCAATAAATAAATAAAATAAAATATAAATAAATAAAAATTGATGACTTTCATCGTGACTTATACAGAAGGCAGCCGTTGCATGAGGCTTTGATTGGTCTTGCTTCAAAGATTGCTGCTACATCAATCACTTAACCCTCGGGCTACCAAGGGGGGGGGTTGCCACCCCCCCTAGGTTTTTTCATCTCAAACTTTTTCCGTATGGAATAAAAATTTGACCTTTTAGGTAGCTGTAGGGGGTTCATTTACACACGTTTTGAGGTAAAATGTGAGATGATATCACACACCGTTCAAACGTTATACCCAATATACCTGAGGCACCACCCCACCCCCCTAGATTTTCGACTATATCTTATCCGTAATTTAATATTAAGAGACACAAAATTTTACCATTCTATAGAGGGAATGTGGGCTACATTTCTATGGTCACTGAGTTGACCTGAGACAACCGGAAGTGCTCAAAATAAATAATAATACGCGTAATATGCGTGAAAATGGCTGAATGGAAGCACTCCCCCTTAGTTTTTGTCTGTAGCGTATTCATTTGTCTTCCTGGAAGAGAAACAAAGATACCATTCTTTAGAGGGAATGAAGGGCTTCATTTGCATACCTACATCTTTGTCTTTGAATACCGGAAGTGATCAAAATAAATAATAATATGTAATCTGTGTGAAAATGGCTGAATACAGCATTACAACGTAAAACCGATATATATGTATGGGATATATATGTATGGATGTACATTTATACTATATAAACATGTGTAGGGATGATTTTGTGTATCTTTTATACATAGATTAGTTTCAAACACACATAATCTTATATTTGTTTATCCAAAAAGTACAAAATGTACGCAATAATATACAATATATCTAATTAATGGGTTCCGTTGTTAAAAGTGATGTAATTTTGAGGTGCATTCACATAATGTACAACTAAATATACCATTCTGTGCAGAAATGAATGCTGAATCCAGTGCTATATTACAAGTTATGATATGTAAAACCAAACACGAAATCCAGGGGGTAACCACCCCCCCTTGGTAGTCCGTGTTACAAAAAAGCTTGGTAGCCCTAGGGTTAATAATTAGTCAACGAAAATCGATTAAAAAGCATTGTCTGCTTTTAACATTAGGACTCATTTTAAAAAGGTGTCTTTCCCCTTTGACAGTATAAGTTCGAATCTTAATACGAAGAGAGTTTAAATTTGAAGACAGGCCAACACAGTTTTCAATGGACGAGAAACCAATTAAATGAACAGCATGCTTAATATTTAAGTGTGTAATAATTATTTGAAAATGCTTAATATTTAAGTTTAAGTTTTTTAAAAAGTAAATAAACGTCTTATTTCTTGTGAATTTTATTTATTTTTATTATTTCTGTAAAGTAATTTTAGGTCGACGTCAATGGCCTTGGCAACCATAAGATGTTAAACGCGGGAAATAATCCAGGACTCAGTTAACACACCTTAAATAGCTGCTAAAGTGTGTTATATAATCTCGTGTTCTTTGAATAATAATGATTGTTCGTTGATGTCATAAGACGACGTTAAACGTTGGATAAAAAAAAAATAATAATGATTTTTCTCTTGCATATCCGGCATATCATTATTGAGCATGCCGATTAAAGAACCGCGTAAAGGGCACATTGTATAATTATACATAGTGTGAAGTGAACGCAATAATCGCCATCGTCATCGCCGTCGTCGTCGTCATCGTAATGTGTCATCACCATCGTCATAAACATGCTCTGTTATGTTATATGACATCAAAGGCGGTTGACGACAATTTGATATAGTATATAATTATAATCGTATAGTATTTCAACGTTCTCTTTTCTTGTCCTTTGATTCCTAGATGTCTTCTTTATTATAAAAATGATGTCAGAGCTTCCCTATATAGCTTCTATGCAACGAATTTTAAGGGTGTTTAGTTTTATATGCAATATCTTATTGAATACATTGCCAGGAAGGAAAAAGTAATATAAGGCAAGTTAATGAAAAGTACAATAGGCAGGCAAATATTTTCCATTGTTTATCGAGATCTTGTGCTGCCAGAGTTGACAACGTTTCCTCCATCTTTATTTAGACTTGCGACTGGCACCACCCGAAAACGGTTGTGGCGGAGTCGTATACGTGTAATAATAATAATAATAATAATAATAATAATAATAATAATAATAATAATAATATTAATAATAATAATAATAATAATAATAATAATAATAATAATAATAATATCTTTATCTTTCAATCAAGCGCCTGACAATAACGCACTGCGCTGTACATTTACATGTTATGCAATGTGAAATCTTAACTACTAACAGAACAGACAGCCTGCCGAACACAACGGCGCTAATAGCAGCCTACAAAGCATATCCGCCCAACGGGGGCTCGAACTCGGTACCTCTCTCGGTCTCTGTGCCAGATGCATCCAATGCGCCACGGGCCCCCCCGTAAAGCGATGTACTGCTAGGTAAGGTAAGGTAATATATAGCCAGACGATCACCGATGCTGGGGGCCATCAATCAATATATCACCCCACACGCCATATTGGGAGGGTCGAGAATCATCTTTTCCGCACACCTTAATTCTAGCACTGCCCTATTACAATTGCTTCCTCTGGCGGCGAATTCTGACATCCGTCTATAATAGGCAATCCCATAAGCAACCCCACCGGAAGGCTAAAGCTTCGATTTATGTTGCGCCCGAAGCAGGATGTCTGGAGAAATCCCTAAGCCTGACTCCAGTCTAATTAAGACCCTGCTTCACTGCCCTTCGGATAATTAAGACGCCCGTCGTCGGTTGTCCAACGGACGGTAGATGGCACAGTTGAAGGCGATTGACGACGCATAGATAATGAAAAACTACAGACTATCCTCTGGCTAAGGTCAAGGGGCGGGGCAAGGGGGAATCACTCGAGGGTCCGTTAGGAATTGACTGACTCCTTCGTAAAGGGATTAACTTTATTGTGTGTAGGCCTACTAGGCTCTACATATTTTATATCTGTACAGTTCTCACCATTGGACAGATTGATTAATAAAAAATGACCTTTATGTAAGTTGATAAAAAATGTAGGGTAGTCGTGTATATAGCGGCTTCGTGAAACCTAATTAAACTTTAATTATTAAAGGTTTCTAAGCAGACCTTAAAATTTTAAACAGTTTTTAGCATTTAACGACATCTTGCTGACTCACCTTAGACCTCTTTACGCTCAAACTGACAGTAGGCCTTCTGTACGAGAATGGGGTTACATAGAACACAGGAGAAGCGTTTTAAATTTTTCTAATTGAGCTCACTATGAACGTAGTAATTACTCTGCTCAGTGAGGAATTTTTTTCATAGGTTATTTCAATTACCGCATTTTATAATTTGCAATTTTCATGTGCATACCAACAAAGCACTATTCAAGAAAAGTCACACGACCTGGCAATAGTAGGACACGATCGAATAGAATAATCTTCAATTGGTTGCAAAATAAGACATCGAAGGTCATTTCGTAAGTTCTATGGAAGCCCATACCAGTTGATGCGATGAGTCATGGACCCGTATTGACCTGTCTAAACTGGTCTCTTGTCGTGGCTTGAAAAAGGACGAAAGAACAGTGCGGTCGTAAGATGCATTGTACAGATTGCACGAAAGAAATTTTGCAGCGATAATATAACTATGTAAATAAATTAGACACCTTTATAATGCATACAATTTACACTATAAATAACTAGTGTGCGTGAATTGTCTTGAGCTGTGCTGGTATCTATCTATTCCATGTCTTTGACAGATTCGTGCGTAGTCGTAATCGTAAACCCTAAACTTCTAAAGCGCAGGGCACCAGCTTATTCACGAGGGCTGCATTGAGTCAGAGTGGTTGTCCAAAAGGGTAGTCTGAAGGAGGTTCGGGTCCGGTTGCCAGAATTTCAGAGGGGTAGAGTAGCTGCTAAGCCAGGTGTCCTTTAGGTCGAAAATCACACTGGTTTAACAAGGAGTGATGTGGATTAAAAGTAATACCAAGATTGCGGAAAAGGCGAATCTGACGTGAAAGAGCTGGAGAGTTTTCTGATTTTTTTATGGAAGGGTCATAGATTTTCTTGTTCACGAAGGCCTATGATGATGGATTCGGTTTTGGAGTGGTTTAGACAGCGGGGTTTGGACGACATCCATTGAGCGATCAGTTTAATTAACCATATTGAGTATTTGTGCAATGGTGGTGGACATAGATCTTGGGGAGAAGGATTTATGCAGTTGGGTGTCGTCTGTGTTGAGTTGGTGGGGAAAGAGGAGAATTCTATGAGATGGCTTAATGGTGTGGTATACAGAATGAAGATGAGTGGACCCAGGACGGTGTCTTGATGAATACCACAAGAGAATGGGAGGGTTTGCAAATAAAAAGGTTTGTAGAGATTTGTCGATGACTCAAGTATTATGATTGATCTGTTTGTTTATTAATTAAACGTAGGAGACGTCTTTTCTAAGCCACAAATCTGTTGGGTCGGCGATTCGACACCCTTTATATTGACAACTTCGGTAGCTAGAAAACATTTTAGCATTTCATTTAGTAACATCAATTGTGTTTACCTGACAATAGTAGAACAGAACGAATCTTCACGGGAGGTATACAATACGTATGTTTTTGGGGTTTGAGGTCATCCTCTTGACTTAGAGTATGGACCCCTACAGAGCGTACATGATGTTATAAGTTTGTCTCTAAAACATATAATACACATGTTTTCGCTATTAGTTTATCGGTCTACAGACGCCGTGTGATTGTTAGTAGCAACTTCTAGAGAGTCGGTGTTTATGCACAGAGCATAAACTGGCGGCACACCAAACCAAGGAGTAGTAAAATCAATATTAAGAAGATCAGTCCGTAATAAGGACGATAAATAGCGTCAACCTCCTCTTTTTTGGTAAGCTTCGGACTGGTACGCCCAGAGTATTGCACTAGCGAAGTTGATCTATCAGCGATTGGATATTTTCCCACGGTCTTATAACATCAACGGTGGACAACACGATTGTTATGCATTGAGATTTATATTCGCTGCATTTATATAGCATCGATAAAAGACATTTTAAGGGTGTGTAAATGTAAACGCGAAATATCATTTAGCCAACCCTTACAAGATCTCGCTGCCTTGAGTTACATCCGACTCTTCCTCACAACTAAAAGTGTCCAATAAAATTTAATATTTCAATTCTTTACCAACAGACCCGTTAACGTCGACCTTAAATTGCTTCGAGCAAGCTTTACTAGCGATATCAGGATGGATAGGAGCCACAGTTTAACGGCAGCTTATGACAACATGGCCGTTGCCGCCGACAAAGATTATTTTTTGCATATTACAGCTCTTCTATCTAGCGATATCAATTTTTTTATTACTATCATTAATCCAGCTTCCATTTCATCAAACAATTTCTTCATCAATCTAACTTCCATTTAATTGGAAAAAATACGCTACACAATTATAACTATACTAATGCATTAATTGGGCAGTGGTACGTTATTTGAAATAATTTACAGCGCTATTTGTTTCACTTAAAGTCAGAAAATAATTTACGACGCTAAACTACACGTTAACCAAATAATTTACCAACCTAAACTTCTCTTAAGGAATTTACCAACCTAAATAAACTACGGGATTACCGTATTTTTTCCAATTAAAGGGAAGTTAGATTGATGAAGAAATTGCTTGATGAAATAGAAGATGGATTAATGATAGTTATCATGCATACAGGTAGACTGCTTACTTACCAACGTCAAGTGTGGCATTGAAGACATTGAAAAAATTTAGGCCTAGCAACGTAAACTACGGTTTTACCATGAAACTTTCGGACTATCGAACCTTCGGACTATCGAACCTTCGGACTATCGATACGTAACCGTTTCTGACGTTGTGTTCACACTGCGATATAGAATTGCGCTATAAAATCGGTGAAAGCGTCAACCCGTACCGCATCCTGCACGCGACACTGCTCTATAAAATGTTTCAGTATGGTGGCGCATCCTTAACACGCTTCCGGTATAGGTAAACAACTGTTTCGCCAATGGGTCAGATAGAATTTTCAAAAAATCGTAGAAAATGTTCTAATCGTTTCCGCAATTCAGGAATAGGTGCGTTTGAATGCTATCGGTGCGAGGTATCACCGGGTAAAATTTGGTGACATTAGGACCAACTCAGTGATTCTCCATGTCTACCTCCTAGTTTTCCCTAGTCTTACTTTCAAATTAGTTTTGATATAATTCATATTACTTGCTCATAATATTATGACAAAACATGACAGTTCTAATTTTTTGACGAGTCATGTTCCAAACACCTTTATAGAGCTATAGAGCAATCTATATATAAAGTCGTATTTTTAATGCGATAATTATCTGCCATCGTAACGTAAGAACTCTCTGCTTAGAGGCTTTAGACTAAAAAGTAATTATTCAAACACCGCCACTACCGAAGCCTGGAGAAAAGAGAAGGGTGACACCATTTATCAGTGTTATGACGCAGTTCCATTAAACAGCCAGTACCCCAAATGTGACAGTGCCAGTCCAAGCCTAGAGAAAGGAGGAGGGCGGCGCTAATCATCTTTGTTAAGACAAATTGTCTTTAAAAGAGCAACCAACCAATGCAATAATTTAAATTATTCACGTCATCTTGGCGTCTTTGCTCCTGTTCTTGCCACTTAAGATTCAATCGCTGACCCTTGACCTAAAACCAGAAACGGAAGACGCTATGACGCGAATATGGAAGGGAAAGAGTGTTACCGGTTGTGACGCGTTCGTAGCGGTTTATTCGTTTAACGATGGCTTTTTCGGGTTTTGACACCGAATTCCGTTCCGAGAGTTGACGGATAGAGCTGGGAGGCTGAGAGTTAAAGGGGTAGATCTGGGGCGAGCTAAGAGGGTGGATGGGGTAGTCCAGCTGCAGAAAGGGAATGAAGTTAAATGGTATATGCTGATGTCTCTTACTCCAGATCTGCTTGTGTGGTTATTCATAATATTCTAGTAAATGATAGACTGTATAAGTTCGGAGATAGCTATCTTAATTTGTAGCCGCTGACTATCTACTTATCTCATCTAACCTTTTGGAGCGACATCGTTAGATGGCTGAGGAAAGGACAACTCCATTGTCCCTGTCAGGGTCTGCGATGGAGGTAATACCTCGAACGAATTGGTTCTATGCAAGCAAAAACTAAAGGCGCTCTGCAAACAGAAACAATCTATCGGTGCTCATCAGTCGTAAGTGTTACAGCGATTAGACCATCTGGAAGCTTCGCTTGCACCAAAGTTTGTTGCAGGAATCGAACCCCAATCTTTCAAGTAAATTGACTGTAGCTCCTTGCCATTCGACCATCGGACTGAAGGTATTTCCGAGGAGGGAACTGGGAATACCGGAAGTTGTAATAGATCCAGGAGTAGTACGAAGAAGTGAGAGGTTGGTGAGTAAAACAAGGGTTGATTATCGCGAGGTAACCTACAGAACTAACTGGCCTATGTCTACCATGTCGGGTTCGTATCCTAACCATCTGCCAGCCTTCTATCCATCCTCTGCATCCACAGCCCTGCAACAATACACGAACCCCTTAGCGCTGGAGACGGTGATGGCGACATTAATTTTGTCGAGCTGGGGCAGAACGTAACAGAAATATCAGTTATAATATGTTCTGTCCATGTTAACTGTTTGTCTACGGTATATGCACGCCCAGAAATTGAGATGATAACACTCTGCTTATATCTCAGTTGTCTATATTAATAGTTATTCTTATAAGCTTAATCTAAACTGAGTTCAGGTTTCCTTTAATAACCAATCGAGATAAAATTTGTCTGGAGACTTGAGTGATTAATTATTTATGGGCTTTAAACCATTTACAACGAGTTTTAATTCAGCGTTCATCTTGTTAGCCAGTAGTAGTAGTTTCAGTTTAACGACACAGTGTGATAAAAAAAAGATAATTAGCGTCGTCCACTTTATATATTAACAGTACTAATACGTCAATAGATTTCTTTGACATGAACACATTAGTTCCGTCAGCACACATGATGAAATAGAGACAACGGGAGAAAAACGCAAACTGCAGTTGTCGTGTTTAACTTTTATTGAAACTATTCCCCAATTAAAAAAGGTGTGCTAGACGCCAACATTGATGCAATTATTACTCAAAGGTTTAACGTCGCCTTATGACACCAAAGGCCGTTGACGACAATTCACAATGTATACCATACAATGAAAACGAGAAATTTAACGTCCAAACGACACCATTTAAAGGTGTCAAAATAAATCCTTACAATGTGACAAAATTCAATGTTAAACGACATAAAGTAATGCATCGGTTAGGCCTACTTTCTGTGATACACACACTGTGGTTAAATGATTCGATACAAATTTAATTATAATAATATCATGACGTTAGATTCTTATTCTACTTGTACTCTTTTAAGTGATTATTTATTAATTTTCAGTTTAACGTCATCTAGGGACAACATTCACTATTTACCATTATACTTTTTTTGAATAAAAATTTGATAAAAACAGCACAAACACTAAATGATATAGGTAATTCACAAAGTCGGCCTTTTACCCGTAGACTGTTCAAGCATCCAATACACTCAAACGTAAGTTTCATTAAGTAAAAAAAAATATATATATTTGGCACATACGTATTACAATTGCTTAAAGTTTGTTTTCAACATGTTCATTGAGACACTACAACTACATTTTCCTTTATACTGCAAATGTAGTGCTGCATAATGATGCAATGTAATATTTACTCCAATACAGCAACCAAACTAAACATGTCATACTTAAAACAAAGTGTTATAGATACTTAATGAACAATATGCCATATATGTAATTTACTTACATCAGATTTTTATTACTTATATAATATAATAAAACATACTTAAGATTTCACAGTTGAAAAGAAGCTACTAATTATACGCCTCATCAACCAACTCGCATACATATAACTAGAATTAAGGCAAAAGATTGTTATTATAACAATTATGCAAATCATAATAATGCAATACGCAATCCTAAAAGCAAAAAGCACCAGTAAAAGAGTAATTAACTTATATTAATTAAAGGAAATACATTGATGCAAAGAAGCTGTGAGCGTATTTGAATCGACTGCAAACTGTGATTAGCTCTGCATGTGGTTAGCTGAACAGATAAAGATTTAACAGATCGGTTTTCATAGAACAACGAATTATTTATTAATTTGCATATCTCTCACGCAGCGCTCAAAACCACCCCTTCTGTTTGTACTTTAGATTTTAGATCAACACCACAAATAGGCAAAATAATCCGTCTATCTATAAGGTGAACAGGCTGTACGGTTTAACTCCGCCACTGTTCGCTTTTTGACAGTGCAAGTCCCAAGCCTGGATAAAGGAGGAGGGCGACGCTAATGGTCTTTGTTACCACACAGCTAGTCATTAAAAAGGAAATACACACACGGTTTAACTGACGAAACTTTACAATCTTTCTTTTGACGTGAACGGCCGTTGATGCCATGTCGTAAACGTACGGTTAAACTATTGAATCCAAAAGGCTTGGTCGAAAATTACCCAAATAAACAAATAAATAAATTCTTAAATTATAAACCGATTTGCATAACGATTTCACGCTTAAGTCGTTTCATTGTTTTCAATTTGTTTCACATATTTTCCTGATTTTTATATTAATTCAATCACGTAACGGAGTCATTCACTTCTACATCCATCTCGTTCAATAATTAATTTCCAGCTGATAAAGGAGAAACGCTAGCCTTCGCTTGAGACCAGTTCTAGTTTAATTATTTTGAAGGCTCTCATACAGATCTTTCAAACACTTATAGTGAATAGTACGGAAAGCAAGTAGCTTCTCTCAAGCCACATTATTGAACGTGAACATCGCAAAATGGTTGAATTAGCGATGTAGCACTCTGTTGTAGAACGGTGTGCCAGCGTTGAAGCATACGTTCAAAGATCCGAGTAAACTTGATATCGTGCGGTTTGTCCTAGGAGCAATACATTCGTGTACAGAGGAAACAACAGTTGGATAAATCAAATCTCTATTAAAAATTAAAGACACCCTAAAAACGCTTTATGCGTTGCTATATAAAAGAACAAGTTAAGACGAGTGTTATTAATGTCGTCAACGGCCTTTGATGTCATAAGACGACGTTAAACTGTGGTTATAATAATAAGTGTTATTAATGTTGAGAGGTTTGAGTGGCTGGCAAGGCAACGGGCATCGAATTGTCTTAGTTGGAAACGAAACAGAAGAAAAATCCCCCAAAATAATCAAGTAAAAGAAACTACAAAGGCTATTAAGAAGTCGTCATAATAATTCAAAGTTGAGTCCAGCTAGTTGTAGGATCGCGAGACGGTCTGAATCCAGATACTTTGGCAGTGCAGTCCCAACCCTGGATCAAGGAGGGGCGACGCTAATGATCTTTGCTATCACGCAAAGTCGTTAAACTGAAACTACTACTATCATATCATTTATTATAAATTATGTGGGTGTGACGTTCCCGCAGGAATAGGGCTGGATCTTGCCACGTCACTTGTTATCAATCCATTGATATAAATACAGTCAAATGCAACGTTTATTTCAGAAATTTTATACGTTCAGTTTGTTTGATTACAATATGTAACACATTTTAACACGATTAATAATAACCAATTAATATCTTTATACGGCATTAATACAGAACATTATATGATTTAATATAAGGACAATATTGTGTGGCCACAGGGATGTCGCTACAATAATATATAAATTTTATGTCTTTTAAAATTGTGCGAACATTATAATTATTATAACCCACCACATTGTAGAATGATAAATACACATAAAAACAAGACAGAATCAAACTTCCTATTACGCACATGGGTCTTAGACACCTTTATAGCGATAAAATACAGCAGTATATAAATTGGAAAACAGACACGATGCATATTATCTTGGTTAGCACCGTCGATTAGGCCACATCTAATATGCGACTGCCAAGGTGGCATAAAATTAATCTGTCGTATCGTGTTTTGAATTGCATCGCGGTAATCTGCTTAACGCGCATATAGAGACAAACATAGACAACGGATACAAACAACATGCACACACACGCATATATGCCTACATTTGAAGTAACATATGCCTATAATAAAATAGACCCGTGAATACTATACCACTCAGTGAGAGTGGTATATGATTATCAACATTTAACGACATCTTTCGGCTGACGTCGACGATGACGTCAACGTTAGCTTGAATTGAATAGAAGGAAGTTACCGTAGGTAGTTGTCTGTTTAACGACGCCATGTCATTGTAATTGTAATTAGTAACTTCTATTGCGCCGGTATTTATGCACAAGGCATCAACCGATGGCACACCACAACCAAGTAGCAGTCAGGGCCATATGCACCAGAACAGTCCATAATAACAATGATTACTTGCGTCGCCCTCCTCTTTTTGTGAAAGCTTTGGACTGGCCCCACCTGAAAATTGCAATACGGATTTCACTTATTGCGATTGGTAATTTCCAAAAGTTTAAGATCTTATAACATGAAAGGCCATTAATACCCGGTTGCATAACGAAAATATTACTATTAACGAAAAATATTACACCAGTTTGCAAAACAATGCACAGCTTTCTAGCAGAGTAACCAGTGGCACGTCCACGCACACAGCTGGAACCAACTAACGGATTTCCGTCGAAAGCTGAAGTTGGCATAGATTCGTCATTCTTTTTCAAAAGCATTGGGAGGGTAGCGATATAGAGCGGTAGAAACACACGAAACCCATGGTACTTTCCATGCGCTACACCTTCTTAATATAATGAAAATGATGTTCGCCCAATTGTATAGAATCGTTAAGAGGATTTTAAGGGTGTGTATTTCTAAATGCGTTATCTTATTTATCTAACGTATATATATATATATATATATATATATATATATATATATATATATATTCGTTTATTGAGAAAAACAATCTGACAAAAGCGCAGAAATGCTAACATGAGTGATAATGGATAATTAAAGTTCATTAGAAAATTTTAGAATGAACTAGTAAATAATTCTATATAATGGTCTTAGAATAAATTGAGAGTTGTCTTTGGGTGGGAGAGTATGGTTCTGTGCTCTAGGTTTTAATCTGTGAAAGGAGAGGGGTCGGAGTGAAGGTAGGAGTTTGATTGATTGATTTTTTATTCGGTAACCAAAAACATAAAAAAAAGAGTAATCGACAACAGAAATACATCGCAAAACAAGTGAAGGTTACCAAGGAGACCCATAAGGGGCCGATGGGTTCCGCTAACCAGGGCCACCTGGGGTAATAGTAATACAGAAAGTAGTGTGGCCAATGTAAACCAAATTAAACGATAGCCTAAACATTAATCTTAATCAGACTTAATTAAAACTTAACTAGTGTGTAAAATTAGCATGCTTTCGGTTGTGTAATATGGAGGAAATTAGTTTCGCATCGGCTATATTGGCAAGTTCAGAGACTGTTGGAAAGGATTGTTCTAAGTAACCTAGGCGTTTGGCTCTTCTTAGCAGTTTTTCCAGGCGTTCTTATCGGAAGCCAGGGCAAGACCCCACCAGGATGGGTAGGCATATAGAAGTTTAGCAGCGGTAGTGGCTTTGTTTACATTATGGATTTATGGATTTATGTTTACATTATGGATTTCGCTAATTTTTGGCCACTGACTTCCATCCGACCCTTCCTCATATAAAAACAGGTTTAACTTAATTTTTTGAAAGTAAACAGGACTAGTGAGAAAAAAGCTGTCATTATAATTTATCGTTTGAAAGTTTGCTATAGATACCAAACTGTTAGCCGTTAATAGCATTTAACGTTATTTTCTCAAAAAGAGATGTTTTAAGCAGTAACTTTCTATGGTATTAAAGTTACGAATTAAAGTTTAAATTCAATTTGATTTTTTTTATAAATATTCAGTTCATTTGAAAAAAACTTAGAATTTGCTATCACCGTTCAGAGTGGAGGGATATTTCTTAAATAGAATGTGACATTCTGTAGATGAAAGAGTAGCTGGTATAACATTTAACTCTTCTAGTTCTCACTAGCACTTACTTTAAATTGATTTTATACTAACATGACATTAACAACTCTTGCCGAGACACATCATGTTCTTAACTTTTACACATGGATAGAGGAATATAATATATCAATTCGTATATTTAAATGCGATAGGTTATTTCAGTTGGAGCAAGTGTCTCAATATCTCAAAATCTCGCTGCTTTGGTGGCCTCACAACTCTGCCCTGCCATGGCAAAAGGAAGCAAGTCACAAATTTTAGTTTCTGAGAAAAATGCGAAAAACAACTCAGGCATCACCCATCGGTCTGAATTTACGCAAACAGTTGATAGTTGGACTTGCTTCCTTTTGCCTTGGAATTTTCCAGTCTGCCGTAGTTCCTGACTGTGTCCGAACTTCGAAAACAATGTTTAAGATGGAGTAGGCAATGTAGCTTTATACTTCGATATTTCGCAATTATTCCCGATCAAAATGGAATGTTCCTAGAGCTCAATTTATCGGATAAAGGGCACATTCAGCTGAAATGACAACAGAATCAATGAAAAATTGCAAAATACTATACTTAAACTGTAATTTTTTTAAACAAATGTGTATTGTTAACAATCCCGCATCACAATATACCGTTAGAACGGCGGTTCAGAGCTGAATCGAATGACATACTATGGGTTGAAATATCTCAAAGGATAAAAACAATTATTAGTGTTTAATCGTTTTCAGACTTCGCGACATGTCGCGATCCAGAGGAAATGGTAACAAGTTAATAACTTCTACAAATATGGGCATATTCTGAAAATTAATATATCGTTTTATTCAGTTTTGAAAGCTCTATCCAACGGTATATTAAATGAAAATTAATTAGTTTTCAATTAAAAATATTACAAGGAAACCTGCAATTTTCTCGAAAAAATGCTATTTTTCGTAACTTTGGCCCTCTGGTGGGGGCGGAAGACATTAATATTTTTTAACTTTTTCAACATTTTTTGACCCCATACCATTAGGCAACTTTTGGTTGCTATTACTTTTGGAATTTCTATTTTTCCGTTTTTCACTCCACCCTACTGTTCACGTCATCTTTGTACGTCTTTGCTTCTGTTCTCACTTCCGGTGCAAAAGCTGTCCCTTGACCTATCACCGGAAACGAAAGTAGACGGCAACTGACGCACTGACACGACTGTGGGAGGGTAATAGCGCAACCGGATGTGACATGTGCTGAGAGGCTGGGGAGTTGAAGGGGTCGGTCTGGGGTGAGCTAAGAGGGTAGATGGGGTAGTTCAGCTGCAGAAAGCGATGGAAGTTGACACGGGAACGAAGGTCGTTGACTGGAGAACAGAGGAGGTTAGATGAAACGCTGTTGATATCTCTCTGAGGATTTAAGGTGTCAATAGTTTAATAGACTACGTCACTGCGACAAGCATCCATTTGAGAGATCATACGATCAGCCTGAGATGGCCTTTCGTTTACCTGAGGTGACTGTCGGTCTACATGAAATATCCATTGGTTTACTTAAGGTCGCATGGGGTCTAAATGAGGTTTGATTGAATACAACTGAAACTTTATGAATTCACTTAGGGTAGGTGAAGAATCGGCCAACCTCAGAACCTTCGTAGGATCCAGAAGATCTAGTAAGTCTATGAGAGGACCGGAATCTGTTTCCTTTGGGCGTGTCTTGGCGTCGTACTCTGTAGGCGGATATCGTCGACCACCCTTCTTCGCATTTCGTCAATGGGGAGTTGGACAACATGAGGATGTAGTTCTTGGCAATCAGCAGGAGAGTGGCAATCTTCGACATCTTCCTCACGGACGGACCAAGGTTCGCGTAGGGCCAGTGTTGTTAAAAGTATCGGGCAAATGTACTTAAGTAAAAGTAAAAGTAAATAGGACTTTACTTACTTAAGTAAAAGTAAAAAGTACTCGTCAAAAAAGTTACTTTCGTAAAAGTAAAAAGTATTCTTTCCAAATAATACTTTTTAAGTAAAAAGTAAAAGTACTGAGTCTTAATAATTGGACCCAATATTTTTTATTTCCAAGAAGACTAATTTCTCAAAATGCATTCAATCTAGAACGTTTATTTGTTTATTATTGTTAAACTGGCACAGCTAAAGAAAATGAGTCTAACAGCTGCACTTGCACGAAATTGGAGTAGGCCTACTCAATCTATTAAATAGGCCTAGTTCCTTCAAACTAGGCCAGGCTGCAATGCTGTAAAAAATTTTATTGTTTCTCGTAAAGAATTCTGCGGCATCATCTTCATCGTAAACATCTGCAGTCATTTGCATATATATATGGCCATGGATGTTCGACATTGTAAACGGATAATTGAAAGAGCTTAGGGAAAAATTTAATAAATGTGTAAACAATGTCCACATTTTCGTAAGACAATTTCACACTATTTTTCAAGCTGCGCAGGAACAATTAACCGCCACAAGTCACATGTTTTGGTTTAATCTTGTCTATTGGTCACAGTTACAAATTGCCAGAGTCTATGAATAGATTTCCAATGGTGCTCGTGCTGCGATATTAGATCTTTCAGCCTCTCCCTTTGTTAAAATAATGTTATAGCGCAATTCATAGTAACGAACGAGGTAACGAATATTACATAAATTGTAACGAAGTAAAAGTACCGAAAAATTGTTTAAATGTTACTTCGTTACAAGTAAAAGTATTTCCGTTTTGTACTACTTCGTTACAAGTAAAAGTACTGAAACTTTTACTTAAGTACAGTAACGCGTTACTTTTCCTTCGTTACGGACCAACACTGCGTAGGGCATGACCTCACGCAGGGCATCGAGGGCAGAGTTCAGGTCATGCATCCGGTTCCTTTCACGGCTGTTCATCCTCAAACAATGGGATCCATACTTTAATATAATTTTCGTTTATTCAATAAACCGGTTGACAGGCAGCAATGAAGAAATTCTAATTTTTGCTGAACCTGCCTCAACACTTGTTACACTGCATACGTTGCATTGCATCACATTACATAACATCACACTACACGACACACATCACATTTGATTACTTTACATTACACCGCATCACATTATATTGAATAGCAATACATCGCATCACAGGTATGACATAGCAATCACATAACAGTGCATCTCATCACTTTAAACAGCAATCACACAAGACTAAATCACATCACATCACATTACACAAGGATCACTTAACATTATATCACGTCATATTACACCATATCGCATTGGAAAACATTGCAAGGCATTTCATTGCCTTACGCTACCTTTCATAGCATTGCATCACATTACATGTCATTACAGTATCTCCTGTCGCATTGTATTTGAGTCTGTTCAGCTTGCAGTATTAAAGGACTTCTTAATTTTAGGGCAAAATAAATTTACTGTTGAAAGCATCCTCGTTTATGCAGGCTGCTATATATAGCTTCAAATTCAAGAATATTAAAGGTGTCTAATAATAGGGGAGACCGGGGTTAGATGCAACAGGTGTTGGTTGCAACACTATCGCTAGTTAAGCGCTAAATAACAGCAGCGTAAAATCAAATCACCTACCTTGTAAGGAATATATTTTAGGTCAACGTGACTTAATTTCTTGGCAGGCAGTTGATTTGAACTACCGAAAAAAGTTAAAATTTATTTTCAGACATCAAAAGTAAATTTTTCGGTTTTGTGTTTTTTCGTAATGTAGCTTAATGTGTTGAAGCAATTTAGTGTTGTTTGGTGCCATAAGTTGAACAAGGAATTGGGCTTGAAAATGCATTTAGTCATTTTATTTAAAACCAACGCTGTCGATAACAATTTTCTATAACAATGTCTATGCATTGCTTCGGGGTTGGTTGCAACATTTTAATCGGGGTTGGTTGCAACATGTTTTATTAGCTGAATTGAATGTTTGTATGGTTTAAAATGCACCATTTAAGATTTGGTTTGGCAAATGTTTTCTTGGGAACGGGTTTACCAAGCCCCCTCCCGCACCTTTAGCCACGTTTTTCTCAAGCACCTTCGACATCCTGGCGGCCTGGCCCACCACTTGCTGGAAAATTTTGCCACTGGCCCACCATTAACAAAGGTTTGACACCCCTGGACTTTAGTCCGTTAATAATGGGTGGCAATAAGCGAGTCAGTAGGCAAATAACACTCCCGTTTTCCTTTTTTGGTTACAATTTGAAGGCTTGAAAAAGCTCTACAATTTTAATTAAATCTGGAACATTAGGCAATGGAGGCTATACGCCTATCGAGTATTTATATATCGAACATTTTACATGACGATTATTGCAGCAAAACAATTTAATATCTTGACTGATGCTTTTGATCAGATTTAATTTTGAAGTTCTTCAATCTATTACATTTTTATATGTAGGCAGGCCTCGGTTTGCCCTACGCAATGCAACCTACGTTGAATAATTATACTACTTTCAATACTGTTGCAACCTTCCCCAGGGTCGTTGCAACCAACCCCGGCCCGGGGTTGGTTGCAACACTTTGAAGCCCTCTGTTCAGTTAGCTATTGTGGTTACATCCTTGATCACTGAGATCGTCACTATAGCTTGTTTTGGTGCTGAGATATAAAGGATATAATGGGCTAAACAATTTTCAGGTTGTTCCAAAACTAAAAAGATGGCACATGAAAATATGAAAATTGTTGCAACCAACCCCGGTCTCCCCTATTTAATATTTCAATTCTTTTCCGACAGAGCCGTTTACATCCACCATAAGTTAACTCAGGCAAGCAGCCTGTGGTCTTTTAGTAGCAATACCAAATATTACTGACTTGTATATATTGCTTAAATTGAAACAATTATAAAGGTGTCTGTGCAGTTAGTATTTCGTAGTGTAGTGGTATAAAAATTATTTGATTCTTTAATGAAGCGCCTGACAAACGCGCTGTACATCAGGGATGGGCAAGTTAATCGGAAAATGTAATTGAATTACAAATTACAAATTACTTTGGGACATGAAATGTAATTTCAAATTACAAAATACATGGGAAATGTAATTGAATTACAAATTAACAAATTACAAATTGAGCAATTTCAAGTAATTTCAATTACGTAATTTCAATTACTGCCCATCCCTGCTGTACATGTATTGTTAGGGTCTCATGACTGAGTCCTAACCGGTCCTGGGATGGGCATTGGTTACACTTGGGTAGTTCCTTAGCCAAGGGGAGTCCTCTAGTGAGAGAACTTGCCTATATAAGGAGGTAGGAAAAGGGGCGGTTAGAGAGTCTCTGATAATCCAGCCTTCGTGCTAGTTGTCTTGTCCGAGATCTCTCTGGGTGCTTGGTTAGAGAGTCTCTGATAATCCAGCCTTCGTGCTAGTTGTCTTGTCCGAGATCTCTCTGGGTGCTTGGTTAGAGAGTCTCTGATAATCCAGCCTTCGTGCTAGTTGTCTTGTCCGAGATCTCTCTGGGTGCTTGGTTAGAGAGTCTCTGATAATCCAGCCTTCGTGCTAGTTGTCTTGTCCGAGATCTCTCTGGGTGCTTGGTTAGAGAGTCTCTGATAATCCAGCCTTCGTGCTAGTTGTCTTGTCCGAGATCTCTCTGGGTGCTTGGTTAGAGAGTCTCTGATAATCCAGCCTTCGTGCTAGTTGTCTTGTCCGAGATCTCTCTGGGTGCATGGTAGTCAAGCTAGTTCGTGGCTTGTGCCATTCTTGAGTCTACTTAAGGTTGCTTGAGTTTGTGATGTTCGTCAGCCCGTTGCTGAGTTGCAGACTTCTTGTTTGTTGGTCGTTCTTCGTCTTGAGAGCGAACCAGTAGTGTAGTCCTAAAAAATGAAGTGGGGGAACGCCTGGATATTGAAGTAAGCAAAAAGTGCCATCTTGCAAGAATTTTGCATAGTGTGAGAAAAAAGTGGGGAACGGCGTTCCCCACGTTCCCCCCACTACACCACTGGAGCGAACCTTTCTTCCACCGTCGTTCTACGGTTGGGTAATGTATCGTTTGATTTGTTGTTTTGTCGAGAATTATACCTTGAAAACTAGATACGAGCGTTTGAGTATTTGATTAGGAGTGAACTCGTTACAATGTACATATTATGACGATTAAACAATTCACAAGAACACAAATTACAGAAGACGTAAATCAACAAAGTTGCGGCCATGCAAAGGGCAAACTCATTGTACTTTTGAGGCCACCTAGGGAGCGAAGGCTGAGCTAAACCCAGGGGCCTCACGGGAATCGAACCTGGTCCGTGAAAACTTCAGGCAAGAGTGTTATCCTTTATACAATCCCACCTCAACCACGTAATACTATTACGTAGCTTGACGATGTCTTATCCCTGACAGCGCCGTTGACGCCAAATTTTGTAATTGAAAAGAGTAATAGCAAAAGAATCACTCATTTTGACTGTTTTTGGATTTCTTGCGATTGAACTAAATATTCTTCTCTGCCTGGTCGGAATCCCTTCGGTCTGTTCCCCGTGGCCTCCTAGCGGTTCCGCGTATTTGCACCGCTGCGACCCAGTCCAGAAATGTGCTTTTGTTGGCCTGATTTAAAAAAGAAATTGTGGCGAAAATTCCAAGAAATCTGGAAAGGCAATTTCGCCACTAAACTCTGCCACTGCACGTCCATGCCTTAGGTCCAGGCAGTGCCAGTCCCAAGGCTCGACGAAGGAGGAGGGCGACGCTAATGGTCATTGTCATCACACATTTCGTTAAACCGAAACTACTACTTCAAGCATTGACGTCAATGACAGTAAGGCCTAATTGTAATTGTTAACTCCAAATTCCTAAAGTGCTACCGGTACTCTAAATAGCACAGGGCACCAGATTATTCACGAGCGCTGCAATGTGCCAGAGTCCGGAAAGGTCAAGTGAAGATACGAGTCCTATTTGGTGATTAGTTCGTTGGTAGTTTTTGTTTAAAGACGCAGTTTCACAACAACAGTTGATTTCCAATCCCCGTTTGGACTGGCACCACCATAGATTACGACAGTGTATGTATGTATGTATGTATGCGTGTGTATGTGTGTGTATGTATGTATGAGCACTTGTTATAGCACCCCTTCCAGATTTCTACTCAGAGGCGCTCCCGACTACAGCGCGGACACTGAATCGGAGTTTCACGCCCGAAGCGCATGAGCAATTGCGAGTGAAGGACTTGCCCAGGGTCCTACGCGGCGGCTTAAGGTGGATTCGAACCCGCAACCGTCCGGCTGCAAGGCACCGAACATAACCCTACACCACCGCGTCCCACAACAATGACAATGGCGGGGGTTTGTGGATTGATTGGTGAATGTAGCGCTAAAATGGAAAGCAATTGATTAGTGATTGATTAATTGATTGATTGATTGATTGATTGAATGATTGATTGATTTATGGTTTGATTGATTGATTGATTGATAGATAGATAGATTGATTGATTGATTGAATGATTGATAGATTGATTGATTTATGGTTTGATTGATTGATTGATTGATTGATTGATTGATTGATTGATTGATTGATTGATTGATTGATTGATTGATTGATTGATTGATTGATTGATTGATTGATTGATTGATTGATTGATTGATTGATTGAATGATTGATTGATTGATTGATTGATTGATTGATTGATTGATTGATTGATTGATTGATTGATTGATTGATTGATTGATTGATTGATTGATTGATTGATTGATTGATTGATTGATTGATTGATTGATTGATTGATTGATTGATTGCGCAATAAATGCTTCTGAATAGATTTACGTTATTCATGCAGTAGTATTGGTGTCCAGGGTTTAGCGACATCTTGCGGCTGACATTGAAATCTATAGAAAATGGACAAAATGCATAGGGTATATTATAGGGTCGTGTGAAACTTATTAAATTGTTTCTAAGCAGGCCTTACAATCATTTGCAGTATTAGCGTTTGGCGACTTCTTGTGGCTGCCAGGCCGTTGACTGACCTTACTTTTTGCATAAAGTAGAAAGGTTAAGTTAGTCAGTAAAACTGTAGGGAGGTCCTATATAGCAACCTGGTGAAACCTAATTAAAGGTTACTAAGCAGGCCTGAATATTTTTACCGTTTTTAGCGTTTAACGACATCTTGCTGCTTGAACTTCGATCTTACACAATTTAGACTGGCACAGTCTGGCAGGCGACCTGTTGACCGTGAATTGTTTTATAAAGACTAGAGGAGAATCGTTTTAAAGGTATATAATTGAGCTGAGTGTGAACGTAATATTACTCTGAACAGTGAGCAATTTTTCTTACCCATAGGTTTTCAATGACCACATTTTATTATTTTCAATTTTTAAGTTCATACCAACAATGCACTATTGAAGAAAAGTCACACGACCTGGCAATAGTAGGACACGATCGAATAGAATGGTCTTCAATTGGTTGCAAAATAAGGCATCGAAGGAAGGTCATTTGGCGTGCTGCAAAGAAACTCGAGCCAGTTCCTGCGAAGAGCCATGGAACGATCTGAAGCTATCTCTGGAAAAAGACAAATCAGTACGGAGAACACAAAAGAGATTTTGTAGCGATACACCTCTGTATGTAAATTAGACACCTTTATTATGTGTATATTTTACGCTATAAATAAATAGATTACATGAATAATCTTCAGATGCTTCAACATAACATCCAAAATTTATTTTAACGAAACTGTTTCATAACATAGACAATTAGCGTCGCCCACATTTCTCAAAGCTGGGGACTGACGCTACCAGAGTATGAGTATTTAACAACAATTTGTGTCTGTCAGGATCGTTGACGTTGACCTTTCATCACTTACAAATGTTACGCAATTCCAATGTTCCTATATAGACCCAACAATTATTTTTAGGATGTTCGGGAGTGAATGATTGAGTGAGTGACTTAAGATACTTAAACCGTGCTTGATTTGCATAAAACGGGTGTTTAGTGTATCGCCTCTGTGTCTATCTTTCTGCCTATCATAACATATCTACCCACTTATTTTCTCTCCTTCCACCTGTTAACTAAAATTCGCATATAAAACATATGACTTATTGCAACATTAACTTATTAATTTGACTTTGATATCAAAAACTGATTCCTTCTCTTAAGAACACTATTTACACGCATCAAATTTCGGATAAATATTTTCAATTTCTTGAGCAACCTTTCTGGTCACCCGGCCTCCATCGTCCGCCTCAGGCACCTCTACATGTCACCCCAGGTTTTCCACTAAAAACTATATTCTCACCTTTTCAAGAATTCCTACCCCGACTCATCTGATTCTGCTTGACCTAAACGACACACGCCTTAGCAGCAACTCTTGATTTGGATCCTCTGGAAACTGGACTCAGACCTACTTTTGACTACCCTCTACCCCACTGACTTGACACAACGCTCGTGAATACGCTAGTGCCCAGCGCATAAAACGGTGCCCAGCGCTTGTCTTTCGAGTGGCGCTTTAGAAGTTTGGAGGTTACGATTACGATTACGAGCGTCGTGCGAGAACTGTAACATTTTGTCACCCTCAGATATTTCTTACAATACGAGCGAATTTTATAATTGCTGTTTATAATAACCTCTTATTGCAACAAAGGCCGTTAATTGACGTCAACAGAAGGTTTTTGAACAGTAATTCTCATCATTTGACCGAAACCACTTGACCACACACACGAGAGCAGAATTATATAATTTTAAGGAGAACAATTTTAACGCTGTTTTACGGAAATGCGCATTTCCTCGCATTATATCAATAGATCTGCTGCAGTCTGTATGTCTGTCTGTCTGTCTGACTTCAGTCGTGACTGCCTGCCTGCCTGCATGTCTGTCTGTATGCCTATATATCTATATATATGTATATCTGTCTGTCTGTCTGTCTGTCTGTCTGTCTGTCTGTTACGTCTGTCTGTCTGTCTTTCTGTTGTTATCTGCCTCTTAAGGGATATACGCGATCTACCTGTGAGACGAGGTTTAGCAGACATTTTCTTCTGAAAAGTGAATATATGAAAAATCAATGAAATAATACAATAACATCAGACGAATCGTGGTATATATATATATATATGGTTATATAGGGCCCGCCACGGATTTTATATATATAATACGTAGGCGGCTGTTGGTCAAAGGGTTGTTGCTCTGATGTTTCTGACGTTTCTTTGGTGGTAGCTCCGTCTCCTCAGTTGACCTTTTGACCGCGGGGATTCTTGACCCTTGATTTTAAGCCTGCGGTGTCTCAGTGGGGGCCGCCGTCCCAACCCCGGGTCTTTAACCCTTGATTTATGGACCTGTCTGCGCCTCTCTTTGCGACGAAGCCTAGCGGAAAATTCCGGGGGCCCTCACCCCAAACGACCACCCATCTAAACTGATGAAACCACCTGCCGCACGTACAGCCATTGAATGGGGCTGTGATTCGTCTTACTTCAAAGACGGCTGCTACTCCAGTCAATGAGTTAGACAACGAATATTAACCCTCGGACTACCGGGGGGGATTTTACCACCCCTACGTAAGATTTTATGCATACATTTTTTCATATGGAATATAATTTTTACATTTCAGGTAGCTGTAGCAGATTCATTGGCGCACATTTTAAGGTGAGCATCATGGTGGAAGCCCACGCCATTCAAAAAGTTATACCCGATATACCCAAGGCACCAGAGGGGTGGATACCACCACCACCTTGGTTTTTCGACTATAGCTCATTGACTATTCTTCCTAAAAGAGAAACAAATATACCATTCTTTAGAAGGAATGCAGGGCTTCATTTACGTACTTATATGTTTGTCTTTGAAAACCGGAAGTAGATCAAAATAAATAATAATACTCGTAATATGCGTGAAAAATGGTTGAATGCAAGCACCTCCCCCCTTAGTTTTTTGAATGTAGCGTATTAATTTATCTTCGTGAAAGAGAAACACATATACCATTCTTTAGAGGGAATGTAGGGCTTCATTTGCATACTTACATGTTTGTCTTTTAAAACATACCGGAAGTGATCAAAATAAATAATATTACGCGTGATCTGTGTGAAAATGGCTGAATACAGCATCACAACGTAAACCGATAGGCCTATATGTAATGGGATATATATGTATGGATGTATATTTATACGTATATAAACATAGTATAGGGATGTATGTGTATCTTGGATACATAGATCAGTTTCAAAACACACATAATCTTATATTTGTTTATCTAACAAGTACAAGATGTACGCAATAATATAAAATATCGCTAATTATCGGATCCGTTGTTAAAAGTTATGTAATTTCGAGGTGCATTCCCATAATATACAACTAAATATACCTTTTTGTACAGAATTGAATGCTGAATCCATTGCTGTATTACAAGACATGATACAGTGTATGTGAAACCAAACACGAAATCCAGGGGTGGTTAGTAACCACTCCCCTTGGTAGCCGATGTCGCAAAAAAAAAACCTTGGTAGCCTGAGGGGTTAATTAAAATCATTTGTCTGCTTACAATTTTAAGACTCACTTTTAAAAGGTGCCTTTACCATTTGAGAGTAAAATTTCGAATCCTAATATGAAGTGAGTTTAAATTTGAAGATAGGCCAACACAGTTTTCAATGGGCCAGAAACCAATTAAATTAACAGCATGCTTATTATTTACGTTTTAATATTTTAAAGTGATTAATATTTAAGTTTAGGTTTTTTACAGTGAATAAACGTCTCAATTCTTCTGAATTTTATTTCTGTGAAGTGATTTTAGGTCGACGTCAATTGCTTTGGCAGCCATAAGACGAGAAAGAAAATGCAGGACTCACGACACCTTAAATAGCTGTTCAAATGTGTTATATAATTCCGTGTATTTTGAGTAATTACAATGCGTCTCTAGTAAATACCATAAAACAGATAAAAGAACATTGTATGCATAATTATAGTGTCAAGTAAACGTAATAATCGTCATATGTCATCGTCGTCGTCATCAACAGCGTCAAATGACATCAAAGGCGGTTGACTACAGTTTGGTATAGTGTACATAATCGTATAGTATTTTAAGGTTGTCTTTTCTTGGATAATTTATTTTGGGCCTCTCTCTTTGTAATTTGGTACTGTTGTCGCTTCATCACAAAACTAGTAGTAGTAGTTTCAGTTTAACGACACTGTGTGATAACAAGATCATTAGCGTCGCCTCCTCCTTCCTTCCAGGCTTGGGACTGGCACTGACGGTATGCGGACTGTTCATCAAAGGACGATTCATCAAGGGACTATTCATCATGGACGATTCATCAAGGAACTGTTCGTCAAAGGTTTTTTCATCAAAGGACTGTTCATCAAGAGGGTTATTGACTTGATGAAAAGAATGTTTGCTTAAATAAAAGCTGGATTGATTAAAGGAATTTTTTTATGAATGATATCGTCGACCACCCTTCTTCGCATTTTGTCAATGGGGAGTTGGACATCATGAGGATGTACATGTAGTTCTTGGCAATCAGCAGGAGAGTGGCAATCTTCGACATCTTCCTCACGGACGGACCAAGGTTCGCGTAGGGCATGACCTCACGCAGGGCATCGAGGGCAGAGTTCAGGTCATGCATCCGGTTCCTTTCACGGCTGTTTATCCTCAAACGCAGACCGTGTGACTTCACTCTACCGGATCGGACACATTTCGAATCCTAATATGAAGAGAATTTAAATTTGAAGACAGGCCAACACAGTTTTCAATGGGTGAGAACCCAATTAAATTAACAGCATGGTTATTACTTACGTTTTAATAGTTTAAAATGCTTAATATTTAAGTTTATGTTTTTTAAAGTGAATAAACGTCTTAATTCTTCTGAATTTTCGTTCTTAGCATTATTTCTGTGAAGCAATTTTAGGTCGATGTCAATTGCTTTGGCAGCCATAAGACGCGAAAGAAAATCTGCTTTGGCAGCCATAAGACGCGAAGGGCAATCCAGGATTCAGGACACCTTAAATAGCTGTTCAAATGTTTTATATAATTCCGTGTATTTTGAGTAATTACAATGCGTCTCTAGTAAATACCATAAAATAGATAAAAGAACATTGTATGCATAATTATAGTGTCAAGTAAACGTAATAATCGTCATATGTCATCGTAGTCGTCATCAACAGCGTCAAATGACATCAACAGTTAAAATATGCCCTGATATGTTGTCACATTAAATCCAAAACTTTTCAGTTACCAATTATAAAACGAAAGTTTACAGGATATGAAGTCCTCGATAATATAGAAAGCGTTTGAAAAGTCTCCAATGTATAGCCTTAAACTTAAGCATATTACGGGTGTCTAATAAAACTTATCATTTCAGTTGTTAAACGACATCTTCTAACCATTAACCGTTAACGTCGACAATAATTAAGTCATTGCGCTCAAGCAACCAGTGGACTTTTTGCAGTGGCTTATTACAATAACCTCGAAGGAAACAATTATAAAGGTGTCTTTTGTGTTTAGAATTTGATCGTAGAATAGAACGTTAAGCGATATTTTATAACTGAGAGCGCCGTTAACGTCGAATTTTATAACTGAAATAGGAAATTGCAAGAGACTGAATCGCGTTGACTGGTACTACCGTTAGTTTCTTGCGTTTGAACTAAGTATTCTTCTCTGGCCGGATTTCCCATCGGTCGTTCGCGTGGCCTCCTGGTGGTTCCACGTATGCACACCGCTACAATCCAGTCCAGCAGTTTTGCTTTTTAATGTCCGCCCAGCTGGAATCGTCAAGATTCCTCAGGACCTGTGGCTAGAGCTCCTTAGTCTCTCTCCGATCCACAAGCGCCTGAAACTTCCTCTTCGGAAGTATCACTGACCGTTTTAAGTGACACTTTATCAATTTTCGACAAGAGAAGCAAATAACATACCCGCCACCCACTATTTGACCATTTAAAAGAATCTCTCAACTATTTAAAAAGGTGTGCCAGATGCACCAATTTAGCCACAGAAGATGTGAGTGTTGTTGACTATTGGATTAAGACGAGCATCCATTTGACAGCGAAGTTGATCTTCTTGAGTTGGCCATGGGTCCATCGAAGATTGCCGAGAGTCTTTCTGAAGTGTCCGTGGGTTTACCTGTGGGCGTATTGTATCTAAATGAGGTCCGAGTGAAACTTTTCCAGTATCTAAAAGATTTCGGAAGTCCGTGAGAAGATCGGGATCTGTTTCCTGTGGGGCGTGTCTTGACGTCGTACCCTGTAGGCGGATATCGTCGACCACCCTTCTTCGCATTTCGTTGAGGGAGTTGGACAACATGAGGATGTAGTTCTTTGCCAGCAGGAGAGTGGCAATCTTCGACATCTTCCTCACGGACGGACCAAGGTTCGCGTAGGGCATGACCTCACGCAGGTCATCGAGGGCAGAGTTCAGGTTGTGCATCCGGTTCCTTTCACAGCTGTTGATCCTCAAACGCAGACCGTGTGACTCCACTCTACCGGATCGGACACACTCCGCTGATCCGGAATCACGGCCGTCATACATGGATGAATCCAGGTCGCATCACAGCGTTACGTAGCAATCACTTAAGAGTACATCTCATCACAAAATACACAACAATCATATTACATTACATCTTATCACATTACATCACAACATATTGCGCCATATCACATTACAAAACATAGGAAGGCACTACAGTGCATTGCACTGCGCTTAATAACATTGCATCACATTATAATTATGTCCTCCATCATCTATTAATAATTATTTTATGCTGTATGTCCCATTGTGCGTTTGCAAGTGGTGTAATAAAGAATAATATGCTTACTTACTTACTTACGTCATTCATTCATTCATTCATTCATTCATTCATTACGAAGTTTTATATAGCGCCTCTTCAAGGTTACTACTCAGCAGCGCTCCCGACCCCAGCACGGCTGAAAAGGACAGTTTTGAAGCAAGTATTGAAAGAGTGGATTCAGAGTGGATTCTGTGATGCAAGCGCAACGTCAAAGAAAGCCCGTTCCAGAGGGAGGGGCCAACCACTGAGAAGGCCCGATTCTGCTTAGTAGCTGTGCGGGCAAAAGGACCATGAGCACGCCCGCTCAGTATAGCGGAGAGCGACGACCCGGAGCACCCAAGGTAGGGCAGCAGAGGTCGCGTAGATAGGCGGGGGCTGGCCCAGCAAGGACCGCCAGACCAAAGCTATGATCCGATACGAAGCGCTGCAGTAGGGGGAGCCAATGAAGCACATCCAGCATATAACCTGAGACGTAGCAAAATTTGGGAATACGTCCGCAAAGGCGTGCGGCAGAGCGCAAGACCCGGTAGGCAGGCACCCCAACCGACCAGCATGGAGGCCAACATAGAGTGAGCAAAAGTAATCAAGTCGGACTGTAATAAAAGAGTGGATGAGTGTAGCGGTGGAGTCTGAAGTAAGTGAGCGAGCAACAGTGCGGAACTGGCGTAACTGATAGTATGAATCACGGCAGAGGCGGTTTATATGAGGGGCAAAGGTTAACTCTTGGTCCAGTGTAACTCCAAGGTCACGGACAACAGAGGAAAAGACAAATTGAGAAAAGTCTGCAGCAATGGTGGATATGTCTAGCTTATAGTAACTGCTGTCGCACTTTATCCTAGGCTGTTCAACTACCAGTATTTAACGACTTCTTATGGCAAATAGTAGATTCAGTGAACAATGTCATCTTACATGCAGGCTTCTTTATCTAGCTTTACGTTAATGGATCCAATAAGTGTCCAATAAAATTTAATTTTTCCATTCTTTACCAACAGAGCCGTTAACATCAACCTTAAGTAACAACCAAGCACCAGGGAATTTTACCAGCGATACCAAATAATTACTGACTTCTATATATTGCCCAAATTGAAACAATTATAAAGGTGTCTGTGTATTGTATTGTATTGTATTTGAACACTTGTTATAGCGCCCCTACCAGAATTCCCATTCAGAGGCGCTCCCGACTACTGCGCGAACGCTGAATCGGAGTTTCACGCCGAAGCGCATGAGCAATTGCGAGTGAAGGACTTGCCCAGGGTCCCTACGCGGCGACTTTGAGGTGGATTCGAACCCGCAACCCTCCAGCTGCAAAGGCACCGAACATACCCTAAACCACCGCGACCCAGTTGTATTGTGTTGTGTTGTATTGTGTGTTGTATTGTACTCCACGTTTATAATGCGACCGAGCCACCCGCAGTAAAGATCCGAGAATTAATCTCTGATAAACCGACCCGACCGGGAAGCGAACCCGGGGCGCCGGCGTGACGAGCAGGTTACCAACCCACTCGGCCACTCAGGATCCCTATGGAGTTAGTATTTCATCCAGTTTGTAGTATTGAGCGCTTTTATACGCACAGCTACGACCCAGTCCAGGAGATTTGCTTTTGTTGGCCCGTCCACTCGTCTTGCTGGAATCTTCTCCCACAGGACCTATGGCTAGAGCCCCTACCTCTCAGTTTCACGAGCGCCTGAAAGCATTCTATTTGTCAATGGTGACACTGGTTCGGGTTGGAAGTGCAACTAACATTTTGACCGTGGCTTTATAAATTTTCAATTGCAATTACTATTGCAAAGGATACAAAAGAGTCGTCGAAACTGCGGATTCTGCATTGGACACTTTAACTTAGTATGCCCAGCGGCAGTGATTATGACATCTGCTATATAATGGGCCACGTTACGAAAGTATAATTGGTACCAGCTTTGAAAAAATAATGTAGAAATAATTTACGCAGATGGACACCTTTTAATCATGTCTCAAAAAATATATATCACTCATTTTGTTCAAACTTTAGTTTGATACTTAACTAGGTTAATAGATGTTAAATTCGTCAGCAAATCGTCAGTTTTTTAAATGGAGTTTTGGAAACATTATGGATTTTATAGATTCATCTTTATGAGATAATGATTGCGGAAGTAAATAGTTTGAAATGCGAAGAAATAATATGCGTCACCGTCTACTAAGTCATATTATACAGTGTGTGCACAATCTTGTAACATTACAGTTAAATACAGGCTGTAAACCTGCGTCGTGTGAAAGGGATGTTCAGAGAGGGTCAAGTGAAGATCCCATTCCCATTACATTCCCATAATTACCGATTGGCTCGTTGGTCTTTTCTGTTTAACCCTTTGGAGGTGAGGTGAAGTATTGTAACGTTTGAGGTGAGGTGGGGTCTGACATACCCCAATACATATAATTACTTGCAAGTCGCAATATCAACTACATAACATAAATTGTGAGCTAAACTATACTTATATAACCAATTATCGTCTAAACTGGTGATTTTCAGGAACAAATAACAGTTTTCAATCATAATTGATATGGCCAGCGTGGTGGCGCTCAAAATCAAAGGGCCCTTTGCAATGGCATCTTCGAGGCCCTCGAAACATGTAACATTTGGGAACACGTGACATAATACCCGTAATAATGGATCAATTTTGCATCGATGCAACACTATATCCAGTAATATCTTATAATCACACAATTTTTTCGGCACTGTGCCGTTACTTTTTTTAATTAATTAAAATCAATATGTATAAGAAAAATTACAATTTCACTTTAATATGCAAGAAATAAAAAAATGGCATCCAAAAGTACCTGAAAGTGTCCTAAAGATTCCGTATTTTACATTCACTAAGGTAGACAGAAATAATCCAAGCTGGTTCTACGTTTTCCGTAGAAAAAGCAGCGTAGAATAGCTATGGGGTTTGTCATACCCCACCTCACCTCCAAAGGGTTAAGCAACAACCAAGCACCAGGGAATTTTACCAGCGATACCAAATAATTACTGACTTCTATATATTGACCAAATTGAAACAATTATAAAGGTGTCTGTGGAATTAGTATTTCAGGCAGTTTGTAGTATTGAGCGCTTTTATACGCACAGCTACGACCCAGTCCAGGAGATTTGCTTTTGTTGGCCCGTCCACTCGTCTTGCTGGAATCTTCTCCCACAGGACCTATGGCTAGAGCCCCTACCTCTCAGTTTCACGAGCGCCTGAAAGCATTCTATTTGTCAATGGTGACACTGGTTCGGGTTGGAAGTGCAACTAACATTTTGACCGTGGCTTTATAAATTTTCAATTGCAATTACTATTGCAAAGGATACAAAAGAGTCGTCGAAACTGCGGATTCTGCATTGGACACTTTAACTTAGTATGCCCAGCGGCAGTGATTATGACATCTGCTATATAATAGGCCACGTTACGAAAGTATAATTGGTACCAGCTTTGAAAAAAATAATATAAAAATTATTTACACAGATGGACACCTATTAATCAGGTCTCATAAAAATATATATTTCTCATTTTTGTTCAAACTTTAGTATGAAACTACACTAGGTTAATAGATGTTAAAATCGTCAGCAAATCGTCAGTTTTTTAAATGGAGTTTTGGAAACATTATGGATTTTATAGATTCATCTTTATCAGACAACGATTGCGGAAGTAAATGGTCCGAAATGCGAAGAAATAATATGCGTCACCGTCTACTAAGTCATATTATACAGTGTGTGCACAATAACGTAACATTACAGTTTAATACCGGCTGTTAACCTGCGTCGTGTGAGAGGGATGTCCAGAGAGGGTCAATTGGCGATTGGCTCGTTTTTCGTTTCTCTTTAACAAGGATGACTTGCGTCGCACTTCGGACTAGCACCACTCTCGACTACGACAGTCGCGGATGTTTTGGGATTGAATGTCTCTAGTGAATGTGATTAATAAACGCAACTCAATAGAGTTCTGTTTCACATGCAGTAAGCTAATATTGATATCTGCTGTTTAGCGACCTTTTATGGCTTGTCTGACCTTAACTTATCTATTATATTTGATTGTGATGCGATTAGATAAAATGTACGGTGCATACATATAGGGTCGGGTTAAACCTATTTCAAGGTTTCTAAAGAGACGTTTAAGCAATTTTTGGCGTTTAACGACACCTCGCGGATGTTTACGCCGTTGATCTTCCACCTGAAATTCATGTTTTCTTGGAAACTGTTCCTTTGTTCATTTTTAGTCATCGAGATGGTAAGTATCTTAGTACGCTGTCCATGCACATCGCAGTTGTAGAACTAGTTTCAGTTCAACGACACTGTGTGATAACAGAGATCACTAGCGCCGCCCTCCTCCTTTATCCAGGCTTGAGAATGGACAGCCAATAGCACTAAGACACGGACGCGCAGTGGCGAAGTTACCGTCTTTGGTTTTAACGAAGCCATTACCCTGTTAATATTATATGTGCTAAATAGTATTAAATTAAGCTTAGATGAAACATCATAATTATTATTGTTAATTTATTGCTTGTTTCTCTGGTGCATTGTTTGCCATGAAACATTATGTAGAGAGTTTTGCAGATTCACTTTGGATTAGATCCACAGTTTAACGACAGCTTATGACATCTTAGGCCGTCGCCGCCGACAAAGATTGTTTTTTGGCATATTACAGCTATTTCACTTTGGATGGATGGATGGATCCTCAGTTTAACGGCAGCTTATGACAACATAGGCCGTTTCCGCCGACAAAGATTATTTGGGCATATTACAGCTCTTTTGGAATGGCCGTGTTTGACTTTTAGTTAACAGTTTACCAGTTTTAAAAAGGTGTGCTAGGTGCTCCTTTTGATGTATTAAAGCTGTGAGCGTTTTTGAATCGACTCCAAGCTGCGATTAACTCTACGTGAGGTTAGCAGAACAGATGATGATGGACAGACTTCAGACTGGACAGCCAAGATGTATGAGCAGGCTTTCTTGGACATCTGCTGGATGAGAATCCGCCTGTATTCTGTCTAGGACTGAAAAACATCACCGATGCTAATAACCAGAAGAAATTTGATATTTTGACTGATCTCATGTACAAGCTTATGGCTATAATACTTCACTCCTCAACATGCGTCGAAAGTGTGTTTTCGAAGGTTAACTTTGTTAAAACTAAAGAAGTTCTCATTTCTTGGAAAATGTTCACTTGTTCATTTATTCTTCACCCAGATGGTAATGCTTGTTGCACTGACTACATGCACATCGCATCTACACTGTGTTCCAATCGAGCTGATGCCCTTGTTGTTTCAGCAATAAATACATCAATTCTAAAAATAATTCTGTTACCATTTTTGCCATAAATTTTGTCAATTATTCTAAAAAATTCAATACAATTTTACAGATTAAATTAAGGATAAACTGTCAATGTTTTTTCCGAAAATTGCATCACGTTCTATAGACATGGTTCAAAGTAATTGCACATTCAAATTTGGACAAACAATATTCGAAGTTCCAAAATGTAAAATTCAGTTTTAATTTTTGTTTTTATTGATTTTTACATTTCGACAAAAACATGAAGACATCAAAATTTCAAATTAACTTGAGTCAATTTGAAATGCTTGAAAAGGGTATCAGGTCAACTGAAATGCCGTGCATACTCACATCGCATGGATGGATGGATCCAGAGCTTAACGTCAGCTTATGACATCAAAGGCCGTTTCCGTCGACATAAATTTGTTTTTGCATATTACAGTGTTCAGTCTCGGTGTTTGCCTTTTAACGAAGTCATTCACTTGCTTTTATAGGTGCTCTATATGCACCGATTGATGTACTGAAACCGTGAACGTATCTGAAGCGACTAATAAGGACAGATCGGTTTTCATAGAACAACGTATTATTGATTAATTTGCACATCTTTCACGCAGCTCGCAAAAATCCACCTCTTGTCTTTGTACTTTAGATTATAATTATATCAACACCACAAATAGGCGAAATACTCCTCTTATATAAATGTGTCGAATAATAATAGTCCGTGTATAACTGAGGCGCACAATAATTATAGTCCGTGTATAAATGTAATTATGGCGAACATTAACATTAAGCAACTACGAAAAATTTTGAAAAATTTCCTCTTGACGTTTGCGTCCGTTGATGCCACAAGAGGCCGTTAAACTGTTGGATCCAAAATGGCTTGTTGGCAAATAAGCCTAATTAATTAATTAATTATTAAATTATTAAAGTATAATCTGATTTGTATAACGGTGTGATATTTAAGTTGTCTCCATCGTTTCAGTTTCTTTCTAATGTTTTCTTGATTTATTCTAATAATTCAATTTTAAATCCATTTCGTCCAATAATTAATATCTCCAAAAATGCCGCTCGATGATCAAAAGGAACGCGAGCCTCCGCTTAACTCAGTTAAAACTCAATTTAACATATATAACAGTGGGCAGAAGAGAGCACAGTTAGCAATACATTTTTTAACCATCTTAGGACGGGCAAACAGCTATTGGCTTTCTTTCACACGATAATTACTAATATAAACCCAAAGAAATATCCGTCTGTCCGTCGTGTTACGCTGTTTAGCTCGAGTGACGCGCGGCAAGCCAGGCACACACGTTGGCAGACGGTGCCAGGGCTTGGCGCCGAGCAGCAGCCGACAACAAGACGTCGGTAGGGGGCACGCACGCTCGAATACCGTGTGTGGTCGCAACCAGCGAGTAGTCACCGTTAGAGGTCGCTCGAGTGAGAACGACACCGTTAGGGGTCGCTCGAACTGGCGCATCCGACGAGTAGTCACCGCCAGAGGGCGCAAGATTGCGTTTGTTCCTCAGTATATTAAATCCTTCGCCTGGGGCACTCCATTTCAAAGAGAGCACCGTGAGCAGAAGAGAGCACCGTGAGCAAAGGACAGCACAGTTTGCATATAAGAGCACAGCCAGACCAAGAGAGGACAGTTGGCAGAAGAGCACAGTGAGCAAAACATTTTTTAACCGTCTTAGGACGGGCAAACAGCTATCTGCTTAATTGTACGGAAAGCAAGTAGCGTCACTCAAGCCAAATTGTAAGACGAGAACATCACAACACTATGCGTTAAAAGAGAACCTGTGTTGTGCGTGCAAAGATCCACCTAAACTTGGTTTCGTGAGGTTAGTTAAATAACGGTTTGGATTACCGAGCAAACCATGTATTGGATACATCAGATTTTTTGCAACTGAAAATTAGACACCCATAAAACGCTTTAAACCGTAGTTATATAAACAACAAGTTCAGAAAAGTGTTAATGATGTTATAAGGCAGTTTAATTATTGTCTGATCATATGTCTCTGCTGAAGATGAAATGGAGGAAAAAATACCATAGATAATGAAATTTTCGAATTGCAAACAGCTATTGAGAAATCGTCATATTATATAATTAAAATTTGAGCCCAGCTTGTTGTAGGACCAAAAATCAGGATTCATACCATTGAATCCTGATTTTGGAAAGATAAGATTTCTGGGTATGGTGTATCATACGAAGAGATAGTCCAACGTTTGAACTTTGAACAGTTATGTCGCCTAGCCGATACTAACCTGTTTTCGGAGTTCTTTGAAACCTGGGTCATGTCCTTCATAGGTTGTTTCCACACACGCCACCCCCTGAGGCCGAAGGTTTACTTTCTACGGCCAAAATATCATAACCGGGTTTTGCCGAAAGCAGACAAGAGCATGAGGAGAACGTTTATAGTCAGAGTGCTGTTCACGTATACAAACTAATATCCATAGATATTACTGCTTAAAAAGCCTTAAATGATTGCTGTTTGGCAGCTGGCTAAATAAGAATATACTTACTAACTTATTTTATTAACGACGTTAGTTCCAGAGTAAAGAAGTGAAGAATGGTTGTGAAGAGAAAGTCCATAGTAAGGAAGGCACATAAAAAGGGAAAGACACCTGGCAGTAAAAGAACGAGCCTTGTTCTGAGAAAAGGCCATCCTCAGTACATTGCGCATCTGGGGACTTTGGAAGCAGTGTGATTTTCGTTAACGATAACTATAACGAAAATGTTCGTTAACGAAAATAAAATGATTTCGTTAACGATAACTATAACTATAACTAAAAAATATCATTAACTATAACTATAACTATAACGAAAATAACACTAACGAAAATTCATCGCTATTTTCGTTAGCCCTGCAAAAAAATTGAAGTCAAACATGAGAACTTGAAAATGCACTACAAATTAATAATAGCCTATGTTCGCCCGGGATTTTGAATTTGTGAATTAACCCAGTAGTACTGGCGCATTTTATTGTAAACGTTTTGATAGAGATTGCGACCCACGTTAGGCTACGTTAACTAGCGCAAATTTGCAAAACAATAGTCGTAGTAGGCTAATCTTGTAGTAAAAATGTCTCTAAAGATCTTGAGCGGCCGCAAGCGCGGAAATTCTGTTTGGAGTCATTTCAAGTACGATTCAGTCAGAAATAAGAGTTCGTGTATCATCAGCGGTGGTGGTGCTAACGAGGGGAAGTTATGTGGCCGGCTCATAACCGGTAAAAACACGACTAATCTGCTCAATCATATCAAGTATCACCATCCATCTACATACAAAGAAGTCTGCACTGCAGAGAGTGATAGAAAGCGGTGCTTAGAAGGAGACTCGGCGAAGATAATAAAAACTGGTAAGATATTAGTGTGCCGTAGCCTACATGTACAATTAACAGACTCAACTTTGCCAATGGCTGTTTTTCATTTTGTTTGTTGAATTTTGCGAGCTTTACAGCGTCTCTCTTTGTTTCTAGGTGTCGTCATAAAGAAATATTTCTATGTGTCATGTATTTAATTAAAGTGCTTCAAATTGCTATACTACCGGTGCAATATTTCATATTACGAGATTAAAAATAAACCTGTTAAGAGATTGAGTGTTGTTTCAGCTTATATAATTATCGTAAGGGTAATTTATTCTTTATTTTTCAAAGTGAAGACAATAATTCAAAACAGATCACTCTGGAATGGCTACCCTTCATCATTGGTTAAGCATCAAGGTTAAGTATCTATAACTAGTGTTTCTGTTTGTGCAAGTATAAAATGCATCAGTGACACATGCCATACTGTTTGCAGAGCTTGGTAAGCATGCGTCCAACATTTCGGCTGTTGAGTCTACCGGAAGGTCTGTACCCATAGCAGAGTGTTTCAAAAGAAAACAACACTGGGCACCAGGGTCAACTGAGAGTATGGTTCGAGACAGGCTACTTACAGAGATGATCGTTATGACTGGAGTGCCTGCACGCATTGTGCAGAATCAATCTTTCATTGCTTTCTGCACAGCTATGGATTCAAGATATAAAGTTCCAGGTAACTATCTCACTCTTTCCTGGTTTCTGTGTATTTGTTAAAACATCAGTAAAATATTACATTGTCGTCTACATTGACATGAATATCAGCATTAGTCAGTAAGTTCCAGTAACTTTAATTATTGTTTATGTGATTTACCAAGTTTTGTGTAAACAACAGATGTGCTGGTGATCTTTTGTACTTTTGTGGTCATTAATAATTCAGTAATAATAGTTATTATTCTTGTGGTTATTAATCTGGTTATTTTATTTTTATTCAAGCTTCTAAATATATCAGAAGTATGTAAATTATCTGTCTTAATTTTAATTTGTATCCAAACAGCACTGTCTGTTCAAGTTAAGTGTAATACTAATACATGATTGGTAACTTTCCTACTTCTCTTTTCTGCAAGAAAAAGAAGCCTTTGTGCTGTGAAGCTTTCTGTTGTTTTTTATTTAAGTATTTTTGTAGTTTCATTTTATTATTTTAACTTTAATGACCTATTGACCTTTTCTTTTTTATAGGCACAACGCGACTGACTGCAAACCTGAAAAGCACGGCTGACATGTACATGACGAAAGTTGCAGCTGCGTTGTCAGTTGCACGCTTTGTCACAATTGGAATGGACATCTGGACCAAGAAAGGTTACAGCGCCTCGTACCTTGGTATCTCTTCGTCATTCTTTCATCGTCCTCTCGGTAAGGCTGTCCATGTAGTCTTGAACCTTCATACCATTCAGCATCCCCATACAGGAGAGATGATTGCTGAACACTTACAGCGTACTCTGGATTCTTGGAAGATAGATAGACGCAAGATACTCATGGTCATAACGGACAATGGCAGCAACATGGTGAAAGCCATTAAAGATTTTGAAAAGAAGCATGTGACTAAAGAATCTGGTGCACTTCACTCTGCTGCCAGTCACATAGAAGATGATGAAGTTGACGAATCTTCAGATGAAGATGACTTAGATTCAGAGCCGATTGTTCTTGATTTGAAGATGACTGACATTGATTGTACTTCCTCATTTAAGCGCTTGCCATGTCTGGCACACACTGTGCAACTGATTGTCAAATGTCTGGATAAGGTGCCAACATTCACAACGTCAATGGCAAAAGCTCGTGGGGTGGTGAGTAGTGTCCGAATGTCATCAGTAGCCACACAGAAGCTCATTGAACTAGCTGGTAAAACAGTCATTTCGGACTGCCCAACACGATGGTCGAGTTCTTTCCTGCTGCTGGGTCGACTACTGGAGCTCAAGACTGCTATTAACCAAGTCTTCCTGGAAATGCAGTGGGACAACCTTGTGGCCAGCGAGTGGACCAAGCTACAAGAAATATTCGATCTCTTGGAGCCATTTTCTATACATACTAACAATCTCCAGACCGATGTACTTGCATTGCCAATGATTATACCTATCATTCAGGACATACACTGCCATCTTGACAATCCAAGTCTCAACTCCACTATGTCGAACGCCCTCAAACAAGCCATGAAGCTCAGATTTCAGAGGTATATAAACCCAGTGGACCCAGAGTTCGATCCACTTCCAGGAGTCGCATGTCTGCTTTCACCAGATATAGCAGCGATTATGTTCACTCCAGATATGGATAATCTTCTAATAGCTGCAAAGAAGCACATCATTGTTCTGGTATGTGTGCCTACGTTTTTTTTCTATGCATCTGTTTCAGTTTTCAGCCTTTATCTTGGTGCTGTAACGATGTTGCTAACATATTGTAAAAGTGTTTATCTTAATTAAGCAATTTATATAAATCATATGAGAGTCTTTCAGTATTTTTCTTAAAATCGAGGCTGAAGTCGCATTTATTTACTTACATATTTTTCCAAGCAGTAAGCACTTCTCTGAAACTGGGGTATTATTGCATCCTTGCTACAGTACTGGCTAAAGTATACATGTACTATTCTCTTCTATTTATGTCATTATTTTGTAATAAGCAGAAAATTAAATAAATTATTCAATAATTGTTTGCCTTAACAGATGCAGCCAAGAACATATGACCATGAAGTTCCTCTGTCAGGCGATGCCCAACCTATCGAAACTGCTGAGTCAACTTCATCAAGTTCAACTGCAGCAACCTCTGCGTCCTCTGCATCACTTAAGAGATTCACATTTCTCTCGCACAGGATCAACAACATCATCAGTCAACCAATCAGTGCACTGGCTAACAGTACCGATGACTTTAAGATGGAGCTTGGACGCTATATTGCCGAATGTCGCTACCTTAAAGATCTTCAGCAACCAGCTCTTACCTTCTGGATAGAAAGGGAGCAAGTTTACCCAAGGCTGGCTCCACTAGCAGAAGACATTGTGTCTGCCCCGGCGTCTGAAGCGTATTGTGAAAGAGTCTTTAGTGTATGTGGGGAACTATGTAGTGGAAAACGCAATCGGATGTCAGTGAATTTGGAACGTCGTGTATTCATGAAGCTGAATGCACCCATTCTTGAAAGCCTTTCCAAGCTCTGAACAAATTGTGTAATGCGTCTTAATTATGCACATTTTCGCTTGGCCTCATTATAACTACTAACTAAAATTAACTAAAATAAAAATCCATTAACTATAACTATAACTATAACTAAAAAATAATACTAACTATAACTATAACTATAACTAAAATAAAATATCATTAACTATAACTATAACTGTAACTAAAATAAAATCTGTAAGGAAAATCACACTGTTTGGAAGGGGCGGAGTCTTATCACTTTGAGGTAACGGTCAAAATGCTGAACCTTCTTTTGCAGTTGAACGGACGTCAGAGGCAGTGACGGGCAATGTACGTCATAATGAGGTTGATGATTCCGATCGGAAATCTGAGTTATTGTATTTATTTTACCTTCGATATTGTATATTATTATTATTATTATTATTATTATTAATAAATATAATAATATCTTTTTCTTTAATAAGCGCCTGACAAACGCACTGCGCTGTACATTTACATGTTATGTAATTTAAATCTTAACTACTAACAGAACAGACAGCCTGCAATACAACGGCGCTAATAGCAGCCTACAAAGCATATATCCGACCAACGGGGCTCGAACTCGGTACCTCTCGGTCTCTGTGCCAGATGTTATCCAATGCGCTATCGGGCCCCTAAATTTGAAGTTCTGCTGTGTGTGTGGACTTTTAATCACCTTTCTCTCTTTGCCTACACGTTTAGTTATTATTTTATTATTATGCATTATATGTTATATATTATTCCATATAAATATTGTACATATATTTGTGTCTGTGAAATTATGTAAACATATATAGCCAACCACCTTGTGACATGATAATTATATACATATGAAACCACAACAGCATGAAGTTTGGCCTTAACATGCAAGGGGCCTGGACACCTTTATATGGACACTACAGATCTATATATACATTTGAAAACAGTCTCGTTTCATACTATTCCTATGGCTTGCAATAATTATTGAACTGCATCGTGACTATCTACTGCACTTGCACATACGCACATAATTAGCCTATACAAACAATGCATAAGAGCGTACACGCATACATATGTTACGTATATGCACACGTATGCAGTTACATTCAGGTAAATTAGAAACAGGTGTTATTACTCGTTTACGACTACCATAGTCCGTGAATACCATAACACTCGGTCAGGTTGGTATGTGGTTTCAACATCTAGCGACATCTTTCGGCTGACATGGATGCTGACCTCAACATTAGCTTACCTATTAAACAGAATGGATCTTCAATGAAGACACAGTAGGTATACTTGTCCGTTTAAAGACGCCGTGTGATACGGTCGATGAGGAGCGTCTCCCTCCTCTTTCTGTCACAAGCTTCGGACTGGCACCACCAGAAGATTTGCACTAATAGAGCTGACCTATAACGATTACATATTGTAACACAGTATGAGATCCTATAGCCATTGTTTTAGACCTTTAGGCATTTATATTTTCCCACAGTTTGAGATCCTATGACATCTAAAGCTGTTGTTTTCGACGACATTTTGCTTATTCCGCATTATATATTTATATAGCGTGTATATAGCGTCGTTAAAAGACTTTGGGGGGGGGGGGGTATATTTTTAAACATCCCATTTTCTGCTTAGGGCGCCATTGACTTCCACCCGACCGTTCCTCGCAACGAAAAACATGTTTACCTGAGTCATGGAAACTAAACATATATAGTTAGAAAAAATGTCTTAAAAATCTATGACGTTAAAACAGTAATCCCGTCCTAAACAAAAGAACAAGAATACCGGCTTCAGGCGCCATGGAAATCTAGAAATTTTACTGGTATAGCGTTCCGGTCATGAAAAAACAGGAACACCGTTCCGGTGCGTTCCGGTCCCAACCGATCTCTCTTCTAAAGTTTGTTGTAATGCCAAACTGTTGGCCATTGCAATGGCCGTTTAAGTAATTTTTTTTAAAGAGGCGTTTTAAGTCGCAACTTTAACGGCTATTATCGTCACGAATCAGAGGGTTAAAATTCTATTCGATATTATATAATATATTCAGTAATTTTTAAAAAGTACGAATTTCTTATACCCATTGAATGTAAATTGTAATTGTAATCTGGCATTTATAGAGCGCCACTTCAGAAAAAGAACTCATCAGTGGCACTCCCGACTAAAACCACTGAAATAAAAGTCGAATAAAACAGACTTCAGATGCATTTTAAACTGTGGAGGGTTAAACTTGAGAAAGGCGATTCCAGCTGGTGGGTCCGACATAGGCAAAGCTTCTGGACTGAGCTGTTGTTATACGGGGGATAGTAAGAAGTCCATGGGCAGCCAGTAGAAGGGTGTCATGACTCGGGATCGAGGAGACCGAAATGCAGAAGTCCCTAAGATTGATGGCTCAGAGCCAAGAAGACAATTGCGCATAAGGATCAAACTGAATGCGTTACTTGATGGGAAGCTAGTGTAAAGTATCCCGCATGATGGAAGCCATATAGCCAAACCTTGGAACACCTTCAAAAGATGGGGGGCGGCATTGGGAAGAGACTGAAGCTTCGAAATATTAGTTTGTGAAAGTCCAACAAAGATGTCGTTGGGGAATATTTCCGAAATTAAATATGACAATCTGAAAATGTGCGAGTAGTTCATAACTTTTCCTTTTCTAGTTCTCGTTAGTACTTATCTTAAATTAATTTCGATGCAATTATTATTACTTGTTCAGATGACAAAACACGACAGTGTCAACTGTGGCCGCGATACATCATGGTTTCAAACACCTTTAAATACGTTTAAAGGTCCCTATATATAAGCGAATGTCAATCCAAGCTGTAATATGCCAAAAACCAATCTTTGTCGGCGGAAACGGCCTATGTTGTCATAAGCTGCCGTTAAACTGTGGATCCCATCCCATCTTCGTGTTCTTGCATCTCTTTCTGTCACTTCCAGTAAAAATGCTGTCCCTTGACGTAACACCGGAAACGGAAGTAGACAGAAAGTTACTCACTGACACGAATGTGAGAGGGAAAGAGCGCAACCGGATGTGACGTGTGCGTAGCGGAAGTGCCTTTGTCCTTCGGAGTTATCGTTTCACGATGGCTTCTTCCGGTCTTGACACCGAATTCCGACACGAGAGTTGACGGATAGAGTTGGGAGGCTGGGGAGTTAAAGGGGTAGATCTGGGGCGAGCTAAGAAGGTGAGGCAGAACGCGCATGAAGTTTGCACTGGAACGAAGGCCATTGATTGGAGAATAGAGGTTAGATGACGTACTGCTGATATATCTCCGAGTTTTTAAGGTGTCTGTTGAACTAGTCACTAGGACAAGCATCCTTTTGACAGGGCATTCTGTCTGCTTAAGTTGGCCGCGGCGTTACCTGAGGTGGCCCCAGGTTTACCTGAGAGGCCCGTGTATCTACTTGAGGTCGCTTTGGGTCTAAATGAGGCCTGAGTAAATCCAATTGACTTTTCAGGCAGTCAGGTTAGGCGAAGGCTCGGCCAACCTCAGAACCTTTGCAGCATCCAGAAGATCTCGGAAATCCGTGAGAGAAGCGGGATCTGTTTCCTGTGGGGCGTGTCTTGGCGTCGTACCCTGTAGGCGGATATCGTCGACCACCCTTCTTCGCATTTCGTCAATGGGGAGTTGGACAACATGAGGATGTAGTTCTTGGCAATCAGAAGGAGAGTGGAAATCTTCGACATCTTCCACACGGACGGACCAAGGTTTGCGTAGGGCATGACCTCACGCAGGGCATCGAGGGCAGAGTTCAGGTCATGCATCCGGTTCCTTTCACGGCTGTTGATCCTCAAACGCAGACCGTGTGACTCCACTCTACCGGATCGGACACACTCCGCTGATCCGGAATCACGACCCTCATACATGGATGAATCCAGGTCGCTGGAGTCCGGAACGATGTCGGATTCCTGATCCGTCGACGGTGTACGTTTCCGGCTGATCCTGTTGGATGGAGGACCACGAGAGATCCTGGATGAAGAAGGACCTCGGCTCTGCTTAGAGGATGAAGAATCAGCCGAGGTTTTCTTTGAATTCGGTAGAGTTTTCGATTTAGCTCCTGACATCCGGTGACTCTGACTATCTTAGTTTGAGCTGTTCTTTTCGCTCAGAGGCATTCCAGCTTCCGTCAGCGATTTCCGGAAGTCCGAGATGGATTGGTTTCCGGTTCCGGTGGTAGTTCCACAACCACCTGTTGTTCCAGTAAGAGATAGACCATCCATGGAATATCCGAATGCAAAATCAGTCAAAGCTTCAGAAAACATAATATGAAAATGGCTTTGTTGTTACTGGTGTCAAGCAGTGGAATGCAATGTAAAATACGATGCAAATGAACAGTAAATATTGCGCCATGTGCCTTCTAAGGACCCTGCGATGACTCTTCTTTATAACCTTTATGGGGTTATATTGTAATTAATTCAGCGATGAAGTTGGCTTATAGAAGATTACAAAACAATACTAATGGTAATAATTTTGCCTGTAATTAGTATTTTTACTAAACCTGCATAAAAACTTGCTTTACTGGATTACGTCACATTGCATCACAGTACATCGCATAACACTAAATAAATTACACAACAATCACAAAACATCACATCACATTAGGCCTACAACACGCTACATGTCAATACTATACCTGCAATAACATTAAATCCAAGACTGTTTAGTTACCAGTATCAAACGAAAATTTACGGTTACACAGGAAAAGTCCACGAATAGTTAGCGTTTGTGAAGACAACAATGTATAGCGTAGAATTAAAGCATATTAAGGGTGTCTAATAGTTATTTTATTTCAATTGTTTAGCGACATCTTGTGACCGACATAGCCGTTACTTTGACCTGATGTCATTTTGCACAAGCGACAAGTTGATGGATCCACAGTTTAACGGCAGCTTTTGACAACATAGGCCGTTGCCGCCGACAAAGATTAGTTTTTGGCATATTACAGCTCTTACTAAGCGACAAGTTAAAAAAAAAAAAAGTGACAAGTTAATTTTTTGTAGTGGTATATATATCATTAAAAAACAATTATAAAGGTGTCTTTAGAGTTTAGTATTTCATGTAGTGGAAGAGATATTATATCGTTCAGCGATATCGTTCAGCGATATTTTATGGCTGACGGCGCCGTTTACGTCATCACTTATTACTGATACACGAAATAACAAGAGAATCACTCCCGATGACTGGTAATACTGTTTGTTTTCTTGCGTTTGAACTAAGTATTTTTCTATGTCCGGATTTCCCATCGTTCGGTTTCCAGTGACCTCGTGATGGTTCCCCGTATGCGCACCGTTACAATCCAGTCCAGAGGTTTTGCTTTTGTTGGACCAAAGTTCCACTAGCGCCTGAAGACCTTCCTCTTTGTCAGTGAGAACACTTTCCTGGGTCGGGAACGCCACTAACCTTTTTGAGTATCGCTTTATCAATTTCGACCACACTTACAAACTATTACAAAAGTACATAACTAGGCGTCGAAAGTGCAGGATCTACATTGTACAGTGGATACTTTAACTCAGTTTCCCCGGCAGTGATTATGCGATCTATGGCCATACAGTTATTTGCAGTTTTTAGCGTTTGGCGACATCTTACGGCTGCCAGTGCCGTTTACTGAACTTACCTATTACAATGCATATCGCCGAAGCTTTAGTAAGTCGCTAAAGTAATAGTTTCAGTTTCACGACACAACAATGGAGAAGTTAAGTCGCTAAAGCTGTAGGGTAGGCCTATATAATGCCTTGGTGAAACCTAATTAAAGGTTTCTAAGCAAACCTTGGTATTTTTGCAGTTTTCAGCTTTTATCAACATCTTGCTGATTATCCTTCGACCTTGTAAGTTCAAAAACTTCAACTAACATTGTGACCTATTGAACGAGAATGGCTTATATAAACTAATGCAGAAGCGTTATAAAGGTGTATAGGTGAGCGGAGAGTGAACGTACTATTACTCTGATTAATGGGCAATTTTTATTCGGCATAGGTTTTCTTTAATGACCACATTTTATGATTTGCAATTTTTAAGAGCAAACCAACAAAGCACTATTCAAGGAAAGTCACACGACCTGGCAATAGTAGGACGCGATCGAATAGAATCGTCTTCAATTGGCTGGAAAAATTAGGCATCGAAGGAAGGTCATTTTTCTCAGGTTCCGTGGAATCAAATCAAATGAAATTTATTAGAATCCATTCAATTAACAGTGAATACAATGTATATGACATTGTATGAATACGGTCATTAACAGTTTTCAATTCGTAAGTGCCATTAGTAGATGAGCGAGATTGAAAGGGTCATAGTAAATAATATTTTCTTTATTAAGCGCCTGACAAACGCACTGCGCTGTACATTTACATGTCATGCAATTTAATCTTAACTACTAACAGAACAGACAGCCTGCAATACACGGCGCTAATAGCAGCCTACAAAGCATATCCGCCCTACGGAGCTCGAACTCGGTACCTCTCGCTCTCCATGCCAGCGTGTTATCCAATGCGCTATCGCCCCGCCCCCAATAATATATATAGGTAAGTAGTAAAAATCGATTCGTCAGGAGAAGAAGCCCATGGAGCTTATCAAGTCTTCCCTGCTATGATGGAACAAATTGTTTGGACTTGAGAGAGAAAATGAGTCAGTTCAAATAACTGAGAATGAGAAATAGACAAGGCAGTAGTAAAATCATTCAGTTAAGTAAGTGATTTTTATAGGCCTGTTTGAAGGAATTGAGTGAGCTTTGATTACGGAAGACCGTACCAGTTAATGCCAATTATTCATGGTCCGCTCTGGACCTGTCTAAATTGGTTGCTGTCGTGGCTGGAAAAAGGACGAAGGAACAGTGCGGCGTAAGATACATTGTACGGATAGCACGAAAGAGATTTTGCAAAGAAATAACTATGTAGCTAAATTATACACCTTTATAATAGACACATTTTATGTTATAAATAAATAGCTTGCATGAACATTATTTATTAATATTGGGGTTAGCTGATAGTCATATAATGTGGTTGGTAGATTCGTGCGTAGTCGTAATCGTAATCTCTTAACTTCTAAGGCGATACTCGGAACCAAGCGCAGGGCACCAGCCTATTCACGAGCGCTGTGTCGAGTCAGAGGGTTGTCCAAAAGGTTAGTCCGAATGAGGTCCGAGTCCGGTTGTCAGAGGATTATAGGGGCAGAAGAGATGCTAAGGTGGTTGTCGTTTAGGTCGAGTGTTGGAAGGTGGTTGATCAGATGATTCGCAGTATGAATTCTTGAAGAGGTGAGACTTCAGTTTTGAATGGAAAGCCCGAGGGGTGATAGATAGCGGAGACAAATGCAGATGTTTGTGGATGTTTGGCAATGATGGTGGAGGAACAGAAAATTTTCGGAATTCAGAAGGAAGGTCGTTCCAAAGACGTGGTGCAGTGTGGGATTTGGCTCGGTTGGAGATCTTGTGATGAGTAGTGACGAGAAAGTCCAAAGCAGGATGATAATCGGGTAGAGTTGGTTGACTGGATGTCAGAGATTTCGCGAAGATGTCTGAGCTGGGAGTATTGTATAGGGAATTGTAGGATAGTGATAAGAATTTGAAGTGGATTCGTTCTGGGATTTTTATCCCGTGGAGTGATTTGAGAATGGGAGTGATATGATTATGCGTGGGCGTTCTGGTGACGGCTCTGGCTAGTGGATATTGGATAAGTTCCACACGCTTCAGTTGTGTAGATGCAAGCTTATCAAGCTTTGACTGGACAATGGAGGTAGCAATGTTATATTAAAATTGACACTTCTTTCGTTATTGTACCTTACCTCTGACGTGAAATATTCATATTTTTCTGCTTTTGCGGTCGTTTTGGACGACATCTTGGATAGTTACATTCCCACACTATTGCCACTGCCATAAATCGGTTTCTTGACCTTGATAATATTAAATTTGACACCTGATTTGTTATTGTAGTGTACCTATAACCTATTAACCCTAGGGCTACCAAGCTTTTTGTAACACAAACTAGGGGGGGGGTTTCACCACCCCTAGCTCTGTGTTTTGGTTTTACATATCATAACTTGTAATATAGCATTAGATTCAGCATTCATTTCTGCACAGAATGGTATATTTAGTTGTACATTATGTGAATGCACCTCGAAATTACATCACTTTTAACAACGGAACCCATTAATTAGCAATATTGTATATTATTGCGTACATTTTGTACTTTTTGGATAAACAAATATAAGATTATGTGTGTTTTGAAACTAATCTATGTATAAAGATACACAAAATCATCCCTACACATGTTTATATAGTATAAATGTACATCCATACATATATATCCATACATATATATCGGTTTACGTTGTAATGCTGTATTCAGCCATTTTCACACAGATTACGCGTATTATTATTTATTTTGATCACTTCCGGTATTCAAAAGACAAAGATGTAGGTATGCAAATGAAGCCCTTCATTCCCTCTAAAGAATGGTATCTTTGTTTCTCTTCCAGGAAGACAAATGAATACACTACAGACAAAAAACCTAAGGAAGAGTCCTTCCATTAAGCCATTTTTCACGCATGTTACGCGTATTATTATTTATTTTGAGCACTTTCGGTTGTCTCTGGTCAACTCAGTGACCATAGAAATGTAGCCCCACATTCCCTCTATAGAATGGTAAAATTTGTGTCTCTTAATATTAAATGACAGATAAGATATAGTCGAAAATCTAGGGGGTGGTATCCACCCCTGGTGCCTCGGGAATATTGGGTATAACTCTTGAACGTTGTGAGATATCATCTCACATTTTACCTCAAAACGTGTGTAAATGAACCCCCCTACAGCTACCTAAAAAGGTCAAATTTTTATTCTATACGGAAAAGTTTGAGATGAAGAAAACTAGGGGGTGGCCCACCCCCTTGGTAGCCCGAGGGTTAATGTACTACGCAAAATTATGATACCCTAATTAATCTGCATTTCTCAATAACACATGCCTATTGTCAAATCAAGTGACATTCATATTAATAAACATTTTCTATTAATGCTGAATTCAAAATAGGAATTATTTGCATTTTACCTGTTCAGGTGTTAACTGAAGTCGAGAAGAAAGCAGAATTGTTTCTGCCTACGATTACCTTTTGGCTTCTGAAAACGTTGACACCATTTGCAAATCTCTGATTGGTTCATCCAGCCATGACTCACTCAACCAATCAGCCGCGACGACAGAGGTCGCTCCGCACGACTGACAATTAGATCAAAGGGAAATGGGCGGGTTCGTCGTTTGGGACATGGGATATTATTAATCGGAGAGGGAAGGCCACAAGATTTTACTCCGCCACCGCCCTCCCTGTAGTAGTGTCAGTCCCAAGCCTGAGGAAATGAGGAGAACGATTCGAGATCTCTGCTCCACCCGTGCCGCCTAGCCAACTGAGCTATAATGAGTACACTGCCGTTTGGAAGATGAGACGGCGATGGACAGGAATGGACACCTGCTTGATATGCCGTGGCTAAGAAAATGAAGTCGCAACATTTCATACCCATGGCTGCCTCAGGGATAGCTTAAGGGACTGCTTTCTCTTCTTCTCTTATTTATCTTTTCGCTACCGGTACTTATATACTTATTTGCTCGTTCTTTTATTGACTGACTATAAAATCCAGAGGAAATTATTCTCATGGCTACGCATTTTTATAGTCGTAATAATATTCATTGTTGTGAGATTGTCTAACCATGGCTAAACATCTGGCGTTGATCTTACCTTGCTTCAAGCAGTATTATCAATAAACGTTAGGCCCAACTGCAATCGCGGTCGCAAACTCCAAACTGCTAAAGCTAAGCGAATCAGGTTTGGCTATTGGTTTGTTTGCAGTTTCTGTTTTACGACACTGTTTCACAACAAAAGATGATTTGAGTTTCCTTCCCCCCCTCCCCTTATGGACTGGCACCACCCTCCATTACGGTAGTGGCACAATTTGGGGTATTGAAAGATGAATGTATCTCCTTAATTGAAAGCGATTGATGATTGATTGATTGCGTAATAAATGCTTCTGAATAGATTTACGTTAATCATACGGTAGTATTGGTATAAAGAGTTTAGCGACATCTTATGGCTGACATTGAAATCTTCAGCGAGTGTACAACATGTAGGGTATATTATAGGGTCGGGTGAAACTTATTTAAAATTTCTAAGCGGACCTTACAGTTATTTGCAGTGTTAACCGCTTGGCGACATCTTATGGCTGCCAATGCCGTTGGCTGGTCTTAGCTACTGTATTACATATCATTAAAGTGTTGTGGTAATTCGGCCTATAGCTGCTTCGTGAAAGCTAATTAAAGGTTTCTAAGAAGACTTTAATATTTTAACAGTTTGTAGCATTTAACGACATCTTGCTGACTGACCTTAGACCTGTTTACGCTCAAACTGAGAGCAGGGCTTCTGAGCGAGAATGGGGTTACATGGAACACAGGAGAAGCGTTTCAACTGTTTCTACTTGAGCTGAATAGGAACATAATACTAGGCCTACTCTGATCAGTGATCAATTTTTTGCTCATCGGTTATTTCAATGACCGCATTTTATAAATTTGCAATTTTCATGTGCACACCAACAAAGCATAGGGACCCTGGGCAAGTCCTTCACTCGCAAGTGCTCATGCGCTTCGGCGTGAAACGATTCAGCGTCCGCGCAGTAGTCGGGAGCGCCTCTGAATGGGCAATCTGGTAGGGGGCGCTATAACAAGTGTTCAAATACAATACAATACAATACAATTATACAAAAACGACGCGCATCCTGGCAATAGCAAGACACGATCGAATAGAATAATCTTCAATTGGTTGCAAAATAAGACATCGAAGGTCATTTCTGAGGTTCCATGGAAGCCAATACCAGTTGATGCGATGAGTCATGGACCCGTCTTGACCTTTCTAAACTGGTTGCTGTCGTGGCTGGAAAAAGAACAAAGATCGTAAGATGCATTGTACGGATTGCACGAAAACGATTTTGAAGCGATATTGCTATGTAACTAAATTAGACACCTTTATAATGTATACAATTTACGCTATAAATATATGAGCTGTAATATGCCAAAAACTAATCTTTGTCGGCGGAAACGGCCTATGTTGTCATAAGCTGCCGTTAAACTGTGGACACACACGCTATAAATATATAGTTTGCATAAATTGTCTTGAGCTGCAATGATCTCCATTTGAATGTCGTTGACAGATTCGTGCGTTGTCGTAATAGTAAACTCTAAACTTCTAAAGCGCCACTCGAAAGCCAAGCGCAGGGCTTGAATAATGAATGTATCGCCTAAATTGAAAGCGATTGATGATTGATTGCGTAATAAATGCTTCTGAATAGATTTACGTTATTCATGCAGTAGTACTGGTATCCAGGTTTAGCGACATCTTACCGCTGATATTAAAATCTATGGCGAGAGGACAAAATGCAGGGTATAATTATGGGGTCGGGTGAAACTTATTTAAATGTTTCTAAGCAGGCCTTACCGTCATTGGCAGTTTTTAGCGTTTCGCGACATCTTACGGCTGCCAGTGCAGTTGACTAACCGTACCTTTTACATAAAACCGAAATCTTCAGCAAGTCGATAAAACTGTACGGTAGGCCTATATAGTGGCATGGCGAAACCTAATTAACCCTTTGGGGAGTGAGGTGAAGCATTAGAACGTTTGGGGTGAGATGGGATATGACATACCCAAATACACATGTTTACTTGGATGTCGCAATATCAACTACATAACATTAATTTTCAGCTAAACAATATATTTTGTAACTAATTATAAGCTAAAATGTTTACTGGTGATTATCGGGATCAAATAACTGTTTTTCATCATATTTGAAATGGCCACCGCGGTGGCGCTCAAATCAAAGTGGCTTTCTGCAATGACGTCTTTGTGGCCATTGAAACATGTAACGTTTGCAAACATGTGGCATAATACCCGTAATGATGGATCAATTTGCATCGATGTAAAACTATATATCTTATATATACAATATCTTCTATTATCGCCCAATTTTGTCTGCACTGAGCAGTTAATTTTTTAATTCGTTACAATCAACATGTATACGAAAAATTATAATTTTACTTTAATATGCAACAAAATAAAAAATATTGGGTTCAAAAGTATCTTAAATTATTGCCCTAAAGTGTCCGTATTTGCATTCACTAAGGTAGACAAAAATAATCCAAGCTAGTTCCACTTTTTCCGTAGAAAATGCTGTGTATAATAGCTGTGGGGTGTGTCATACCCACCTCACCTCCAAAGGGTTAAAGGTTTCTAAGCAGACCTTAATATTTATGCAGTTTTAGCGTTTAACGACATCTTGTTGCTTGCCCATCGATCTTGTTATAAGTTCAATAAAACTCCAAAACTAATACGCGACCTATTGAACGAGAATGGTTTATATAGACTAGAGAAGAAGAGTTTCAAAGGTGTATAATTGAGCTGAGTGTGAACGTAATATTACTCTGATCAGTTAGCAATTTTTTATGCGCATTAGATATTTTTAATTACCTCATTTTATTATTAACAGAGCACTATTGAAGAAAAGCCACACGACCAAGCAATTGTAGGATACGATCGAATAGAATGGTCTTCAAATAGTTGCAAAATAAGTAAGTAAGTAAGTAAGTAAGAATGTTCTTTATTAAACGCAAGCAAACGCTCAGCGCTTTACATACAAAGTCAGAAATAATTTATGTACACAGAAAACGATAATTAGAGGAAAATTAAATCAACTACAAAACATATGTCTAACTGTACAACATCCTAGCTAAGAAGCCACGCCTGGTAAGAAATGGCATCGAAAGAAGGCCATTTCGCATGTTGCATGGAAGCCCGAGCTGCGATGAGCCATGGACCGATCTGGACCTATCTAAACCGTTCTGTTTACGTGGCTGGAAAAGGGACTAAAACAGTGCGAATAGACCAAAAGGGATTTTGTAGTGATGTTACTCAGTATCAAAATTGGACACCTTTATTATGCACACACTCTATAGACAAAGAGCTTGCTCAAATAATTTTGACTGTTTTTCTGCTGGTGTTAGTAGATTCGTGTATCACTATAGTCGTAATCGTAAGATTCGCAAACGCTAAACTTTTAATGCGCCACTCGCAGATCAAAATTTTCAATTTGTAGGTGCATACCAACAAAACATTATTGAAGAAAGATCACACGACCTGCAATAGTAGGACACGATGACGCGCTGATGATTTCTCTCTGAGGATTTAAGGTGTCTATTGGACTAGAACAGGCATCCCGTTGACAGAACATTCGATCTCTTTGAGGCGGCCGTAGGTTTACCGGAGGTGGCCGTAGGTTACCTGAGGTGACCGTAGGTTTACCTGAGGTGGCTGTCGGTGGGTCTACTTAAGGTCGCATAGGGTCTAGATGAGGCTTGGGTGAATACAACTGGCATTTCACGGAGTTAGATAGAGTAGCCTATGCGAAGGGTCTGCCAACCTTTGAACCTTTTGGAGGATATAAAATATCTCGTAAGTCCACGAGAGAACCGGAATCTGTTTCCTTCAGGGCGTGTCTTGGCGTCGTTCCCTGCAGGCGGATATCGTCGACCACCCTTCTTCGCATTTCGTCGATGGAGTTGGACAACATGAGGATGTAGTTCTTGGCCAATAGGAGCGTGGATGACGTTACAATGGAATATGTTACATTGGATAACATTACATCACATCGCACTACGTTGCATAACATTGCATCGCATCACACTACGTTGCAAAACAATCACATCACATTACATCACATTACATGTCATAACAATACCTGCTGTCACAATAAATCCAAGACTGTTCAGTTACCAGTATTAAACGAGATTTTACCGCAAGTATGATTCTCAATTAATAAAATAAATAAATAATATCTTTTCTTTAATTTAGCGCCTGACAAACGCACTGCGCTGTACATTTACATGTTATGGAATTGAACAATCTTAACTAGTTAACTACTAACAGAACAGACAGCTTGTAATACAAAAATTACGATAGTCTCAGCTTGTAAAGACTCCAATGTATAGTCTAAATTTCAAGCATGTTAAGGGTGTCTAATGAAATTTATTATTTCAAATATTCAGCGACATCTTTTGACCGACATAACCGTTAACATCGAACTTTGACGTATCCGCCTAGATAACCAGCGGATTACTTTCCGTGGCATATATATATATATATATATATATCTAAAATGCAGCAATTAAAAAGGTGTCTTTAGAGTTTAGTGTTTCATGTAGTGGAATAAAGCGTTAAGCGATAATTTCTGGCTGACAGCGCAGTTGATGCCAACTTTTATAAAATGAAAAACGAAATAACGAGAGAATCACTCCCGTTGACTTGTACTACTGTAAGTTGTCTTGTTCTTTAACTTAGTATTCTTCTCTGGCATTATTTCAATCGGTTGGCCTCCCGTGGCCTCCTGGTTCCGTACGCACACCGCTACAATCCAGTCCAGGGGTTTTGCTTTTGCTGGGCCATCCTGCTTGAATCGTCTTCCTCAGGACCTGTGGCTGCAGCTCCTTAGTCTCTCTCCCCATCAGATCCGCAAACGCCTGAAAACTGTCTTCTTTGTCTGTGATGATACTGGACTGGGTCGGGTGCGCCACAGACCTTTTTGAGTAACGCTTTGTAAATTTGTACTACACTTCAATTTACAAAAGAATACAAAAGAATCATCGAAAGCGCAGGATCTACAGTGAACACTTTTACTCATTATCTCTGCAGTGATTAAAACGTCTATAGACATTAGACAACATTCTGAGCTGGACTGCGGTTATATAGATTAAGGAAGAAAACTTTCAAAGGTGTCTAATAGAGCCCAGTGTTGAATTTGTATCACAAATAGCCTAATTAGTCCGTGTAGTCTATATAATTATATTTCTGGCGAAAAGGCTACAACGTTTGATATCAAAAGAGATATCAGATGCAGAAAACTTACGAAAAGTCTGAAGACTATTGGACAATTAGGCCTAATTAAGAAATTAAGAAATTCTTAAAGTATAATCTGATTTGTACAACGGTTCGACGTTTCATTCATTTCATTTTGGTTACGAAATTTGCCTGATTTATTCTATTAATTCATTTGGATTAATTATGGAGTCATTCACTTTTACATCCATCACGTCCAGAGACGGCCAATGTGGATGATTCTGAGCGTAAAACTTGGTTATTTCATATATTAAACCTTATATATAGCCTATGTTATGCTTTATATATTATTTCAAGTTATATGTGTATATTTGTGTTCTTAAAATAACGTAAACATCTATTGTCGACCATATTATTGCAACATGATAAATAAATACGAAAAAGGTAGTCTTGTTCGGACATAACATGCAAGGGTCTTAGGCACCTTTTTATAAAGATAACAGAAATCTATATTTAAATTTAGTAGCACACTTGAAACGATTGATATGTAGGTGTTCGCTGGCCAAAAAATCCTCAAAAAGCGATGTAAGCGGCAAGTCGTGTTCATTTTTGGCAACATAATTTTTTATACTAATTCGACCCTGCTGATTACGAAAATCGCTGTTGCCAGGCTGGATTTTTCATCTGAAGGTCATTTCAAGGTCAGAAAAGCTGAAATCTAGCAAAAATAAGAGAAAAATGGCCAGATCTCAGCCAATAATTGTTGAAATCGGTTAATTCTTTCTTGTCTTTTCTCGACTTGATAAGGGCTACTTGAGGTAAGAAACAAGGTTACTAAATGTAAGACGATCAAAGGTTATTTTAAGGTCAAAATGTTCAAATTCAGAGGAAAATCTTGGGAAATGGCCATAACTTAGTCAAATATTTATCTATTTGGGTGATTCTTTTACCTGTTTGCTCGGGCCGATAAGAGCCACATTTGAAAAGACAGAGTACTTAAAGGCTAGCATGACCCAAGGTCAATTCAAGGTCAAAAGGTCAAAATGAAGGGGGAAAGGCCATAACTCAGCCAAATACTGTTCCATTTGGGTGATTCTTTTGCCTTTTAGCTTGGGCCAATAAGGGCTACATTTACATAGTACTCAAAGGCTAACCTGAACCAAGGTCAAAATCAAGAGAAAAAGGCTATAACTCAGCCAAATATGTACGACATCGTGTCACGCTTGAAAACAAACGGTGAGAGCTCAATAACACACTCGATGCAACTGATTTTTTAAATAGGCTGAATTATGCCACAAGAACTGTGAGAACTGTTCAAAATAGTTTATGTCGACGTAAACGGCCTTTGTTGTCATAAGACGTCGTTAAATTCTTGATCCATTCATTAATAAGTAGCCTACTGTATTTTGAACAGCGAGTAATCGATATAGCACAACTCTGCTTTTTCGATTACACTTCATATGAAACCGATAAATGTGGCGCAATACGAATACGTCGTATCCTTGATTGAATTGCATCGCGTTTACCAGCACACTAAAAAAAACATCACACTACGTTACATGACAATCGCATTCATTCATTCATTTAGAGATTTATACAGCGCCCTATTCAAGATTATTGATTATCTACTCAGGAGCGCTCCCGACCCAGCCCCGGCTAAAGAGAACAGTCTTGGGGTTAGAATAGAACGTGTCCGGAAGGGCTCTATGCATTAGGCGTAGTGCCAAAGGAAGCCCATTCCAGATTGCAGGGCCAGCAACAGAAAAGGCACGGCGCTGAGTAATAGAAGTCCGCGACCGGGAGACAAGAAGCTCAACCTGCTTAGAGGAGCGGAGAGAACCACGGCGCTGGACGCTAAGGTTGGAGCAGCAGAGCTCCTGTAAGTAAACAGGAGCTACGCCTGAGAAGTAGCGCCAAACCAAGGCAGAGATCCGGTAAATGATCCGCTGTGCGAAAGGGAGCCAATGCAAGACACACGATTACATCACTTCACATCACATAAAAACAAAATCTGCATTACACTACATTAAATCACATTACACCAAATCACACATCGCATCACTTTACGTTATGTTACAAGTACATAACATTACATCGCATCACCTATCGTTACATACCTGTTGTCACATTATTATATCCAAGACTTTTCAGTTACCAGTATTAAACGGCATCCTATACGACTTCCAGGACCGTTGATATATCGACTTACATTGCCCACAATTGTGTAGTTGGTAAATGAATGAAGAATTTAATGTCCTCCACTCTGCGGGTCTCAATGTATAGCCTAAACTTCAAACGTATTATAGGTGTCTAATAAAATTTAGTGTTTCAGTTTTTATTGTTTCCCAAAATCTTAACATCGACCTTAAGTTACTAGCAAGCAACTGGTAAATTTTGTGCAGAGTTACCTAATTTTTATTGATACCAGCGATTTATATTGCTTAGAATGAAACAATTATAAAGGTGTCTTTAGAGTTTAGTGTTTCATGTAGTGGTATACAGCGTTTAACGATAATCTTGACATGGCCGAATCTTTGGATGCGACAATTAGGAAATTCCGCCATGCGCAAAACCCAATCCAAACACGCTACCCCAACCGCCGGACGACCCACGTAGAGGGCGCTGCAATTCTCATGGCTACGCATTTCGTACAATTGTCGATGTGTAGTAGTAATAATAATCAGTGTTTAGGTTATCGTACCAAGCGTAACTTAATTCGAGCAGTATTGTCAATAAGAGTTAGGCCTAATCGTAATCGTCATCGCAAACTCGAAATTCATAAAGAGCACTTCTGAAGCTAAGCGAAGGGCACCAGCTTATTCACGAGCGCTGCGTCGTGGCCGAGGGATTGTCCAGTGGAGATCTGAGTCCGGGTAGGCGATTGGTTCGTTAGTAATTTCTGTTATGACAATAGTTGAAATTGGGGGGGTTGCATGCTGAATGTCAAAAGTGAATGCGATTAGCAAACGTTTTTGAATAATGCCAGTCCCAAGCCTGGATGAAGGAAGAGGGCAACGCCAATGATTTTTGTTATCACGCAGTGTCGTTAAACTGAAACTATAACTATCTGTCTTCAAAAAGAGCTGTAATATGCCAAAATAATTTCTGTCGACGGCAACGACCTTTGTTCTCATAAGCTGTCGTTACAGTCTGGATCTTAGCTACAAATAACGAAATCTAACGGGTTAATCTCTTCGACATAAGTAACTGGACGTGGCGAAAGTATGATTCGAACCATCTATTAATAAACTCTGTTGTCTTCCTTCTAGATACTGACACGCCATAATGCTGACCATAAGCATTTTAGGCGTGTAGTATCACATAGGTGGCCCTTCTTCGTTTTACAGTAAACTTCTCAACACAAGGCATTTAGATTTATTTTTGAATTTCCTTGCATGAAACTTATTATTTGTTAGAACTTGTAAATATTAATAATTGAAGTTTTAAACGTTTGGATTCTATCGTCGTCGTTTCATATCTTTGTTTGTCTAACGTTTACATTGCTGTGAACACTGGTACAAATTTCCAGTCGATGTAGCAGCCTTTGATGCATTAAACTGTTAAACTCTTGGTTAGTTGTTGTATAACGATATAGTGTCATAACAAAGATTACTAACTTCGCACTCCACTTTTCACCAGGCTTGGGACCAGTGGCGGCGCTACAGCAGGTCGCAGCAGGTCATTTGACCTGCTTATTTTGCTCCCGACCTGCTTAATGACCTGCTTAAAATTCTTTGAAATTTTTAATATCTTCTTTTCATTTCAAGCATCAATAATCTGTCCCATAGGATCACTATTGCAATTATTAGATCTAAACGACATTTAACGTTTATGTCAACAGAAGCCTATGTTGTAAACTCTAAAATTGAAATGCTTATGTAGTCTTTGCCGCCGCCTTTACGTCAAAATTTAGTGGAAATAAATACAATAGTCAATAGGGCGTCGTCGATTAGGCCTACTTCGCGAAACTAACCTTTTCGCGTCGATGCCTTTTCAGTTGTTTATATATATATATATATATATATATATATATATATATATATATATATATATATATATATATTCGTTTATTGAAGAAACGAATCTGACAAAAACGCAGAAATGCTTACATGAGTGATAATAGATAATTAAAGTTCATTAGAAGATTTTAGAATAAACTAGTAAATATTTTTATATAAAAGATCTGGCAATAAATTGAGAGTTGTCTTTGGGTGGGAGAGTAGCCTATAGTTGTGTGCTCTAGGTCTTAATTGGTGAGAGGAGAGGGTCGGAGTGGAGGTAGTTGGTGAAGAACATGCTTGGGTTGTGTTATATGGAGATAAGGAGTTTCGCATGGGCTATATTTGCAAGTTCTGAGACTGTTGGAAAGGATTGTTCTAGGTAACCTAGGCATTTGGCTCTTTTTAGGAGTTTTTCCAGGCGCTCTTTATCGGAAGCCAGGGTAAGACCGCACCAGGATGGGGAGGCACACATAAGTTTAGCAACGGTAGTGGCTTTGGCTACATTATGGATGGATGAGGAAGAAAGGCCATTGGTTTTGAGTTTTCTGATAGCATAAAAGAGGAGGAGCTATTAATTTGCTGTGAGGTGGTCTATATGGGCTGTGAGTTTGAGATTATCTTGAAGGATGACACCCAGTATTTTCAAAGTTTTAACTCGGGTAATACTAGGCAATGGAGGAGGATCAAATTGGTGTCGAGGGCGGAAAATGATCATTTCTTTAGATTTAGAGCTATTTAGGCCTAAGGTAAGGTTATTGGCAGAAGCCCAGGTAGAGATTAAATGAAGTTCAGATGGAACAGTGCTTAAAGTGTAAAAAAAGAAGTGCCTGGACGCCCCTTACCTTTCCATCCCCTCCTCCCACCAATACCATTTTCCCAACCCCTCTCCCCAACTTCTCCTCCTACTCCCATCCCTTCCCCGTCCCTCTCCTTAACCCCTCTCCCTCGAATCAGAGATTCAACTACACAATGTTTCCTGAGGTGCTCATATTGCAAGCGCCGAAGGCACGAAGTCGTGAGTGCTGCTTGAGTTCCCATGCGTGTAGGTCTAACGACCAGGGTGTCTGAGGGAGCATCGTGTGCTCCCTCCGCGGGGTCTGGGGCTCCGCCGCAGAAACCAACGCATTTTTTAGCAATTATCATCAAATGGAAGGCGTGCTAGGCTCTTGTTTTCCAGCAGTTTCTGAACGATAAAGTTATGAAAACTTCATGCTTTATCCAGTTTCCCAGACTTAAACCACAAAAATTATTTTCAAAGTTTTATTTCAGAAGTGTCTAGTTAATTTTTACAGTCAAAATTCATTAAAAAATTTCTCTTTTTTTGTAAATTGGCTATGCATTTTGTCCAGTTGTGTAGCCGATCGATGCCGCTACCTTGTTAGCAGATATTCTCAGTAGGCTTTGCAATCCTGTGGCACACATAATTTTCCTCAGGTGAATTATTGTGAGACGAAGCCTAGAGAATGCTCTCTGGAAAAGATGTGACTGGTAGGGCAATGGCATCATCATGCGGAGCTGGCTGAGTTTTGTATAACGAAACAGTTCATTTAATTCCAACTGACAATTTTCAACTCTTATTAAGCCATTGCTTCCTTCTGACCTGTTTTTCTTGCCTCTGTTTTTCTTTGTATACCTACAGCGCTTTGACAATATGAAATTTCATTGGAATCTTAGAAAAATAAATGCTGTTGAAAATGACGTAGAGGAATTACACTGTTGCATGGACGCTGCATGGACGGCGTCCAGGCGGTGCTGCCTAATAAGTGGCAGGACGGCGTCCAGCCTTGAAAATAAGTCCCTGGACGCCGTCCATGCACACTTTAAGCCCTTAGATGGAATAGTATGAGCTTGAGAGGATCCAGTAAGGGGTTAGCTTATAAGTGTCATCTGCAAATTTGAACATAAGATTAAGTTAAAGGGCTGAAAAGTGTGCAGGTCTGAACCAGTAATGGAGAAGTTAGTAGGCCCTAAGACAGAGCCTTGAACTATACTATAGCATTGATTGGGAGGAGAGATGAAGATTGACCTTTAAATATTATAGTGAGGTGTGAGCGTTCAAGATGATATTCAACTAGCCAGTTATAGATTAAATTTTTGGTCTGGGATAGCAAGAGTGGAGATTTTGTCAAATAGGGCAGAATTTACGAATTGCATCAACGTTATAATTATACATTAGCAAAGAAATGAATAAATAACAATGAGGTGCTGCAACATTGAAGATTTCTTAAGAAATAAATCTGGCGGAAAACGCGATAAACAGAATGATATGACTGTTAGCCTAATGCCGACGTTAGTGTAGTTCTGAACGATAATAATGCTAGCGAATTGCAGGAGTTAAACGATGTTTCTGTAAATGTTGAAAACGTGGGTCATGCGACTCGTGCGTCCTATTAGCATACAAGTTCATTATGTTCTGAGTAGCTCGTCAGTACTTTCAAATCTAGTAAAGTAAGTAGTAATAAGACTAAGCGGCTGGCAGATTCCAGCTAAAAAGCCTTCAATTTCATTTTATCCAGCCAAAACAGCCTTAAAGATCGAGTCTAAAATGTACATTCTAAGATATATAACCTAAACAGCCTTCAATTTCGATCTCACGTTATAAAATGATAGAATTTAAATAGAAATTATTCAGTTCTATTTAAATTCTTACCGTACTCGCCTTGTCATGAGTATCCTCGTTATGTAGTCTATAATTTCAACCGTAAATACCCACACGCGCCTGCATCGATACCCACGTTCTCATCGCGTCGTTCTTAATCAGTAGGCAAAGTCGAACCGTCCTATATTTCCATATGGTTAAACTGTACAGCAGTTTCGGTGAAATAGGTCATCACACATACGCAGCAATTGGGAACATGAATGCACAAGGATGTCTCGCCTACACGCAATTGTAAAGATAATTATGTGCAAAATCCGTAAACATTCATGCCGTCTCAACCGGTAATAATTAACGACAGCTGCACGACAGATAGGCCTAATAACAACAGAGGGCTGTTCCGATAAAAATCCCACCATCACATAGACCGTGTGTCATCATCCGAAAGCCTAAATCTCCTAACAAGAATATTAATAGAAAAGAAGGCAGTCCTATGAATAAGCCTGGCCAATCACTAGACCGCCGGAAATTGCTTAGTTCCGTCAGTATGTTTATCTCCTGACGAAAATATTGTGAGCTGACAAGAATTTGTTGAGCTGACGAGTTGACCTAATTCTGCCAGACTGACCCATTTCCTGAAGAACACTTATGAAACTTCACGCGGCCTGTCGGAATTCATAATGTTAATCGTTGTCATCCTACGAATAGTGTGATTCAGCTAAGCCGCAGACTTGGTTATAATTAGCCACATAATTAGTTATAAGTAGTAGTATAACTACGGCAGTTGGTGCATTTGTTATAAGTAGTAGTATAACTACGGCAGTTGGTGCATTTGACCTATGTTAGGTCCAAATCCACCATCTTAGCAGGTTTAACCCAAAAGCAAAGGATGAAACACTCACACGATCGTTAAGTCTTCATTATCAATCCATGAATTGAATGATTCAGGATAACCAAGCCATTTAACTAAAGATTTCTTTCCGCGTTTCCTAATAATCTTTTCTATTCTAAATATTTCTTGACTAGATTTCTGCAGTTCCTGTTCATAAAACGAGCCTTGAATTTCTTCTCCGTTATAATCTTTTAGAGTACAGGTCAATCCGATAGAGTACAGGCCAAACAGGCGATAGAGTACAGGTCAATCCGATAGATACAGGCCAAACCGATAGAGTACAGGCCAATCCGATAGAGTACAGGTCAATCCGATAGAGTACAGGCCAAACCGATAGAGTACAGAGCCAAACCGATAGAGTACAGGCCAAACCGATAGAGTACAAGCCAAACCGATAGAGTACAGGCCAAACCGATAGAGTACAAGCCAACCGATAGAGTACAGGCCAAACCGATAGAGTACAGGCCAAACCGATAGAGTACAGGCCAAACCGATAGTGTACAGTGCCAAACCGATAGAGTACAGGCCAAACCGATAGAGTACAGGCCAAACCGATAGAGTACAGGCCCAAACCGATAGAGTACAGGTCAATCCGATAGAGTACAGGCCAAACCGATAGAGTACAGCCCAAACCGATAGAGTACAGGTCAATCCGATAGAGTACAGGCCAAACCGATAGAGTACAGGCCAAACCGATAGAGTACAGGCCAAACCGATAGAGTACAGGCCAAACCGATAGAGTACAGGCCAAACCGATGGAATACAGGCCAAACCGATAGAGTACAAGCCAAATAGAGTACAGGGCCAAACCGGTATACAAGCCAATCCGATAGAGTACAGGCCAAACCGATAGAGTACAGGCCAAACCGTTAGACTGCAAGCCAAACCGATAGTGTACAGGGCCAATCCGATAGAGTACAGGTCAATCCGATAGAGTACAGGCCAAACCGATAGAGTACGGGCCAAACCGATAGAGTACAGGCCAAACCGATAGAGTACAGGCTAAACCGATAGAGTACAGGCTAAACCGATAGAGTACAAGCCAAACCGATAGAGTACAGGCCAAACCGATAGAGTACAGGCTAAACCGATAGACAACCAGCAAGTTCTCAGCCCGCGCTTGTATTGGATCATCTTTACGCCATGCACACAGACGAATTTTATGATTCTGTAGAAATAAAGAGATTACTTTTACGAATTCGACTAGACCGATTGGTATTAACTTCTTTGGTTACGAGTATGCTCTGAGGCTCTGAGCAACCCGGCTGTTCTTGCATAACACCAACTTTTGGCATCAATCGCTGATTTATTGTCGATTGAAATTTCAGCATACCAAATAATGTATAAATTTTGCCACGCATACGTCATGTAGGCCCCTATGTTGCAGAATAGCTTATGCCGTATTTCTATGCTGTTCTTTGTTAACCTATACGAGAGAGCGACAGACAGAGGCTGAGACAATGGGTAAGACCGAGACATAGAGAGGCAGAGGTTTTTACAGAGGGAAAATGGGATGCTTATGCATCGAAGGGCATATGCTGCATGACATGTCTATATGCGCCATATGTGCTCATATCGAGTGAAATACGTAGACCCCGATGTGTCGTTGTACAGATTCTAATAAATCACAGCCATGGAAGGATGGGAGAGGGAGGGTGTTGGTCGGCAGTGAAGAGCAACGTTGATATCGTGGCTCCTAGTGGCACAGATGACGACGACGGGTTTGTCTGTATGCGCTCGATTTATCTGTTTACCGGACCAGTGGCCATGAACACGAACCCCCCCTACCCATGACCACCCTCCCAATGACCACCCTCCCAATGACCACCCTCCCCATGACCACCCTCCCCATGACCACCTTCCCCATGACCACCTTCCCCATGACAACCCTTCCCCATGACCACCCTCCCCATGACCACCCTCCCCATGACCACCCTCCCCATGACCACCTTCCCCATGACCACCCTCCCCATGACCACCCTCCCCATGACCACCCTCCCAATGACCACCCTCCCAATGACCACCCTCCCCATGACCACCCTCCCCATGACCACCTTCCCCATGACCACCTTCCCCATGACAACCCTTCCCCATGACCACCCTCCCCATGACCACCTTCCCCATGACCACCTTCCCCATGACCACCCTCCCCCATGGCCACCCTCCCCAAGACCTGCTTTATCTCCGTCTGCCTTTATTCCTCCCTTTCCCTTCATTTCTCACCGTAACGGTCTGCCGCCAGAGTGCACCAATTAACGCCTCACAAATCCATGTTGGCAAACGACCGTGCAGAGCGCATGCGCGTCGCTGCTGCGACTGTAAACATCCGGTGTCGACCGGAAGAAGAAGGAACGTGGAAGAACGTCTTGTTCGCGTCTGGAACGACGCCACAGGGTCAGATGTTTCCAGAAGAAAATGGGAAACGATGGAAGGAGTTGCGTAGTCCATCATATTTCGTATAAGTCATAAGACGACCGTGGAATGATCTATAAATAATTAATCAAATGCTGAAAAATGTTTTGGTGGCTATAAATCCAATTTATTATTACCAAGGGATAGATCCAGCCGGTTTATGTACATAATAATGCAAGCTATAGTAGTAGATCTACACAAGCAAACATGTTTCAACACTCCCTGTTGTGGACTGTATTTTTCGAGAAACGAATTTTCAGAATCCGTAAATCTGGTAGAATGTAGTGGGACTTACAGTCTAACTGCCTGCTTGTCTACCTGTTAGTAGTGTTGCCATAGCTACGAGGTTGGGGGAGGGCAAGGTAGGGGGAAACATGAAGAACTTCCAGCGGATTAAAGAGGCAGCCCCAGAAACTGGAGAATGTTCCATTTGTAACTAATATTTTGTGTTAAAAAATTTAACAAGTTCTGAATTTTACCAGTTTCACCAGTGCATAAATGTTTCCAATCGAATACGTATAGGGCTAGTCGTTTTTATAGTGATTTTAGATTAAATAAACCCAATAAACAAGTACTTATTGAACAAATATTGCATTTTAATTTTCTTACATTCAGGCACTTGAAACTATTCAAATTTGTACGGTTTGGTTAACTTTTTTGTAATTAATTGTTTTTGTCTCGGAGGAATTCCTAGCAACGGGGTCTTGTAAGAGCGTGATGCTGCATCTCATATGCGCCATGCCTTGAATTTGACCCCGATGGAAAGAGCAGCAACAACCACTCTACAGTTAGTAACAGCTCTTGAGAGATAGATCAAGACTAACAGTAGGAACTCTCAACTTACATTTGGATACCACCTGAAAAAGTCGCCGGATTTGCACGAATCTTAAGACCAAGCTTGAGCAGGGTTGAGGTGCTAACCTCCTCTTGTCCCCTTGCCGCCTGTCTGTACGTCTGCGTCTGCCTGCAGTCTGGATGGATGGCACTGTTAGCGTAAAAATACAGACCAGTTTGTGTTTAAAGTAACGCATTCTGCAATCAAAGTATGCAACGCCGCCTGGTGGAACTCGCAGATAAAGTGGCAAAAATGATTCATTGAAAAGCTGACGGCAGACCTGGGATTGCCTCCCTGGCAGACTTTCTTCCAGATCAAAGAAGATCTCCGCTTTAAAAATGAGCAAAACTAGGCCTACATCTTGCTGGATCTCTTTGCATGGTAGCTATAGTTCTGGTTTTTGCTCTCTGGCATTTCTTCCTCTCAAAGTCCTAACAGAAAACCCATTATTATTTAAAGACAAGAATTACCTATAGCCTAAAGCTCCATCTGCTTTCGTTACGTCAGTGGTTCTGTCATGATGGTTCACTGTCGTCAGGTGGGCCCTGCCTGGCCCTAACAACATGCCCACATGGAGACCATATGGAACCTATCTTCCTGTATGGGACCCGCATAATGCCGATGGAAATGCGGGTCACAGAGGTGGCGTCATATGAGATGGATGGCATTGTGAAAGTGAGAATCGACGAAACACTGCAAGCAGGAAATGAAGAGAGTTTAAGAAGGAGTAATGTCATTGTATTTGAACTTGTACTTGAAGATATGGATTGTTGCTGAAAGTGGTGCATGCAGCTGAAGCGAAGATAGGATTATTGATGACCTGCGAAGACTGGAAGAATTGTCCAAATCTGTCGGTTATGGTAAAAAAAACATCAAATTAATGACTCGACCTGGACCACTGAAAATAATTTTCTGTGATGGACAGAAAAAACGAAGTAGGCCTACTGCTGAAAGCAAGACATCCTTCTCAGCCAGACATACGCATATTTTCATAGTACAGGATTTGACACCAACCAAAGGAGAGACAGCTAGCAGAGGACACTGCTAGTCAATGAGAGAGAAAGGTGGCAGGAGAGGATGTAAAAATCTATCCAGAAAAAGTTATAACGAGAGGGAAGCACGAATTAGGCATTCGATTACGGTACCAAAGCGAAGAAAGTGTTGAGTGTGATCAAATTGGAACTAGAAATAAGAACGTTAATGAGTGCTGGCCAAAAACAAAGGAGCTGTATCCACATTGCAGGGATACCCCGAAGGTACCCCAGATATTAGATGCTATGAGATAGCACAGGGAGATGTTGAAAAAAGACCTATTAAATCTATGACAGGACACAGATAAACTGCACGTAAAGTTGTAAAACAAACATCGTATAGATGTTATACCCCGCAGCCGATCTAGTCGATCGATCGAGTCGATCGTGAACTGGGCCAAGTCGCGTCGATCGTTGTTTCCTCGACTCGACTCGACTCTGAAATATTTTGCTTACTATTTTTTTTTCACAAAATGACAGACCTTATGATAATTATAATATCGTAATTATGTGTAAACACACAACTACCGTATGAACCTAATAATGAAGTTCAGTGCAGATAATGAACCTCTTGGCGCTTTCTTATTGGTGGAAGTTATAGAGATACTTTTTTCACAGTTTTAGGTGAAAAGTGGAGCGATTAAGATGCGTTAAGAATGCCGTAGTTTCAGGAAATTTTAGCTCTACCGGTATAGTCAGTACCGATGATCTCAAAACGTTTGAAAGTCTGTACGTTAGAACAAGACTGAATGCGTCGACTTCTCACTCGGATGTGGCAGCATTTTGGTCCACCCTACAGCTCAGTATTAAATGGAGCCACAACTACCGCCCACGATTCATAGGGCCTATGTTTGCCCTGTTCAAAACCAAAAATGCCTACATGGTTGCCTTTCGGATTTGAAATGTCATAAAATGAAATACAATTAGTGTCATGTGGATTCGTGGGAAAATACTTGCAATTTTAACAGGCGATTTGGAATATTTGTATGTCTTTAATCTGGAGCATATGCTGAACTGTGACGGAACCCTCCAAGAGGTTCCAAGCCTGAACCTCTAACTTCAGTAATCGTGGGCAGTTTGAAGTTTCTTGAACTAACTCTAATTCATTACGAAGATTTATATAGCGCCTCAGTTGTGGATTAATATAGACATTACTCGTTCTCTAGTACTTCTACTGCGTTTTATTTGCTGAGCTGGTACTGATTTCTATACTGTACTGTAGGAGATTCCATTGTAGCCTAGCTGCCTAGCTGACCAAGTCGACGGATTAGGCGAGGCTTAATCCTTACAAGTCAATCACAGGCTCACACGATATCATTATAATACCTTAAATGTTACTTACCAGTTCAATTACAGTTTGACAGTTTGAGGAAGAGTGTGCAATTAAAATTCATGAGTAATTTAGGCAGTGGAGTATAAAAATGCAACAGTCGTCAGCAATTTTGACCAAGAAACTACAGTCCTAGTCGACGAAGTCGATCGAGTCGATCGTCGGTCGAGCCAAGTCGATCGTATACACACGACTCGATCAACTGCGGGGTATAATAGTTGTTTACACTTGCTCTGCAGTCTAATAAGTAACTTAAGGAAGGAAGCATTGCCAGAAGATTGGAAATGTGCAAATATCATCTCTGAATGTAAAAAATGATATAAGAACGAAAGGAAAGTTTTTTTCTCAGAAAATTGCATTATACGTCAGCGATTTGATTTCTGTCCAGTACATGACATGCTGAACGATGAAAGACGAATCATCAAATTTTCATGGCAGTCGAAATAATTCCTTGAGCTCTGAATCGTAACCATATTCTTAATTGCTTCCCACTTGCACTTCAACTTATATTACTGCTGTGCTGGGTCTGCTGCCACTGAAGAGACGTAAACCATATCGTATTCCACGTCTGCGCTGCACTCGCGCCGCAGCCATTAGTCGTGGCGTCTTTACTTCCGGCAGGTGCGCGCTTTAATATCTGGGGCTGGCGAGAACAAAGCATGTGCGTCCGAACTGCGTCGAATGTACAGAGCCCTCGGAATAGAAATTCACTGAAAAGCGAACAGGGTCGAGGCCATACGGACGGTCGCTATAAAAACCTGTAAAGTTATGTTTTACGTTTGCCCTCATAACATTTGCTCCGTCTCTGCCTCTTGCTCCCATTTCCGCCCTCTTTGATCATTTTTCTCTGCACTTTTCTTCCACCATTCATCATCTACCACTTGCTCTCCAACTCTAACCGCATTCTTTATTACCTCAATGCACTTCTTGATCATTTTCTTTTATCTTTACTTTGGTGGCTTTCCTGGTTAATTGTTTTCCTATTTCCAGTCTCCTTTGCCACTTTCAAGGTCGTTCCCTTTTTCCAACGTTCGGTCGGTCGGTTTTTCGTTGGGCCGCACGATTTGTCAGAGACAACGTAATAAATATGCAATTATCTCACATCATGCATATAAGTTTACATTTTCTCATCTGTCCTTACTATTCTATTTTTCCTTCTCTCCTCCTTTCGTTTCTGCTCCTATTTCTGCTTCTCGTCCTTTTCCACGTTTAGACCCGGAAAGCAGCCTATGCCTCAGCGGTAACAGGCTTCGTCGTCATCTAAATAGTAGCTGGCTTTCGAGCCCCCTCTGCAGAGCATCCCCACAGGGTGCCTTCCTATCCGTCGAGTGGTCATCCTCTGCAGGGCAACCCCACAGCGTGTCCTCCCATCCGTCGAATGGTCATCCTCTGCAGGGCAACCCCCACAGCGTGTCCTGCCATCCGTCGAGTGGTCATCCTCTCCAGGGCAACCCCCACAGCGTGTCCTCCTATCCGTCGAGTGGTCGTCCGCTCCTAAGAGCTCTGACGTGGCCTGCATGCAACGCTCATCGATGCGCCAATGACTAAGCGCCTGAGCAGCAGCAGCAGCAGCAACAGCAACATCATCCAAGGCAGACGGAATCTGTCGAAGGGCAACGATCGACTCTCAACGATACGACTGCATCCATCGCCAGAGGGCCTTGGCGAATCGATGCCATCAGCTGCTGCTGCTGCTGCGTCGAAATCGGAACGTGATCGATGATATGACTCTGACATGACATCTTCTTCTTCGTCTTCCGCACATCCTCCTTTTCCTGTTCCTCCTCCGTTTACCTGTCTTCGTCTCTTCTCTGCACGCTCTGTTCGTCTTCTAATTAAGATTAAAGACGCTAGCTACAGTTCGTAAGCAGGAGTCAACCACATTTAAAGTGCACATAGGCTGTGACAAGGCATTCACCTTTCTCTGCCTCTCTATTACTTTCTGTCGTGCTGTGTATCTGTACATTGATCTGTATCTATGTCTCCCTCTTCTAATTGGCTCATTCTATCTATCTTCTCTTTCAACCGTTGACGTTGTTGCTGTGCGCCACTCGAGTCATCATCTCGTCTCTATAAGCGAAGCAGAGCAGAACAGAGCAGTTCAGAGCACATCAGAGTACATCCGATTAGAGCAGAGCAGAGCAGAGCAGAGCAGAGCAGAGCAGAGCAGCCGACGCGAGGCTGAGATGGACAATGAAAAAGCAAAACGTGCGAACGTTCTCCCTGATCGTCTGTACGTTCGCCTATCTTCTCGTCGGCGCTGCCATCTTCGAAGCCCTCGAATCGGAGTTTGAGATCGACGAGAAGGCGCGACTGCTGCGCGAGGAAGAAGGACTGCGCATCAAGTACAACATCTCCATCGAGGATTACCGCAACGTTTCGAGGAACGTCCTTCGTTCGATTCCACACAAGGCAGGAGTCCAGTGGAAGTTCACCGGCGCTTTCTATTTCGCCACGACTGTTATCACCACCATAGGTAAGTCAGTCAATGATAATAATAGTATTATTAAGTGTGATAGTAGTGGTGTTAGGTGTAGTAGTAGTAGCAGTACCAACAGCAGCAGTATTATTATTATTAGTAGTAGTAGTAGTACTAGTAGTAGTAGTTAGAAAGAAAGTTATAGGGTCTCCTCCATTGTCTGGCACTGTGTTCTGGGCAGATCACCTGTCTATCTCCGGGAGCTCTTCACTTTAACCTCGGCATGCTCTGGTCGCCGATCTCTGCGCTCGGCCTCTAGAGGTGACTTCATAGTTCCGCATGCTCGCTCTGCTACTAGACAGCGTCGGGCTTTCTCGATCGTTGGTACTTCCTTCTGGAATAGCCTCCCCTCAGACCTTCGTTCTCTCCCGCGAGACCTATCTGATTCTTTCTATAGACTACTTAAGACCTTCCTCTTTGACCGGGCCTGGGTCGGGAGCGCCTCTGAGTAGTTATCTTGAAGGGGCGCTATATAAATTCCATAGATAGATAGATAGATATATAGATAGATAGATAGATAGATAGATAGATAGATAGATAGATAGATAGTAGTAGTAGTAGTAGTAGTAGTAGTAGTAGTAGTAGTAGTAGTAGTAGTAGTAGTAGTAGTAGCAGCAGCAGCAGCAGCAGCAGCAGCAGCAGCAAGAGCAGAAGAAGTAGTGGTAGAGTTTTATAATTATTAAGCTGGAAGTTTTAACTTAGATTTGTTCCCTTTAAAATCTATTTGCCACAACAAAATCGGGCTGGCAGTAAAAAAACTTGATAAACGTAGCCTAATAGTCCTCCATTGTAGAACTCTAGTGCTACTTCTTAGCTCTAGTGCCACGTGGTTGAGCACTAGTGCTACATGAATGCAATGTAACGAAAACGCTAGTATACAGCGCCTTTCCAGAAACCTCCCATTTGCGCTTAACACAATGCCACTTGTTTGAACACTATAGCTATTTGGTTGATGTCTATCATTGCTCAGTCGAACACATGGTAGAACCTCGGAAACAGGTGGCAGCTGTTGCAGGTGAATGCCAATTGAGTTTGAAATGCGATTTTACTCTAAGTGAAAAGTGGCTGATGCACTGGACATTACGATAACAGCTCTGTACATTGTACAAGTCATCAGATTAGATTAGATTAGATTAGATTAGATTATATTGGATTAGATTGGATTTGATAGGATTGGATTAGATTAGATTAGATGTGCTATGGCTGATCTGGTTGCAAATAGGCAACTTAATACTGCACTGGATGTGCATCCGACCGTGTTCCCTGTGAAGAAAGATGATTCCGTTATTCATAATTGGTCCCTTCAGATTGCAAAGCTTCGTTGCGATATACGGTTATTGGATCTGGTTACTCGATTTTAAACCCCTGAAGGGTCGTTCTCAACTGATTTCTCTCGAATACGTTTCTCGTATTCCAGAATAGTGTAGGATTCTTCTCACCATTCCTTGACGCTTTTCTATCCGCTTAGGCTGGCGTTTGACTTTGCTGGCAGATGAAATCGACACATTTTCGTGCCCGTCTGCATCACCATTTTTAATAGGGGTCTAGGACATCCCCCCGGACATTGCCCCCGAAGTTGGACTGATGAATGTTTACTTTAAAATATTTACTTTAATAGAAGTTGAATTGATGAAAGAGGGTCTTTGCTTCAATAGAAGTGGATTAATGACAGTTATCATGGACAATGGTAGAGTTACCTACTTACTGCTGGGAGGGGGAATGTCCGGGGGATATGTCCGGGGGATATGTCCAGGAGGGAAATGTCCGGATACCGTTTAATAATGTCAAACCGAAGATTTTAAAGGCTTTAACTTAATAGGATCCCAATTAAATGACTGCTATGAAGTTGGTCTCTCATGTCAGGCTGATTGTCTGTCAGATTGGCTGGCTGCCTAATTGTCTGCTTGCATATCTGTTGTCTTCCTCCTTACTAAATGAACCTTTATTGTGGTTCAAATTGGGTCTCTTTTTATTATTGGGCGTGGGTGGGACCATTGGTGGCTTGGACGATTGATTGATGGATGTATCAGAGGAAAGAGACATCGTAGCACTCATTCACTGGCTAATCTCTTCGAAAATCGAACCGGTTCAGTGAGTCGAGGATCCAGCCGACCGACCAACCAACCAGAAGACCAACCAGTACATAGTCCAGCCATCCACCTAACCACTCATCCACGACAAATGATAACTAGGTCAGAGTTCTACAATTCTTAAGCAGCACGTCTCTTTCCCAAGTGGCTAATGCTCTGGCTATGAATAGAAAAGTGTAATGCCGTTCTGAGAAAAAGTGGCAGAAGATACTGATTGTGCGGAAACTTAACAGTGTATAGATTTAACACCTGGAAAATCTACTACAGCTGATACTAGTACTAATATAACTTGTGTTGCTGCTGCTGCCACAGCAACTAATGCTGCTGCTGCTACTAATACTATACTATAATACTACTGACGCCTGATAATAGGCTTACGTGGTCCTGAAGTGCATTACAGGCCAACTGGTGGGCGTTCTTCAGACATGAAAGCAGCTGTTCTTAACCTTTCCAATCTGCACCAAAAGGAAGACGCATCTGCATATACCTTCTCCATCCCTTTTCCTCTTTCCACCTGCAATCCCTCCGCTTCACACTTCCCCCTCTCTCTTTCCCACTTTCCACTCGAGGCCGCACGAGCAACGATTTGCACCGACATAAGAGACGCAAATCATTAGCAGATACACGGCAAACGCAATATCTATAAGACGAGGTATAAAAACAGGTCATCTTATCTTAACGCGGCGAAGATAACACAAAACGATTAGATACTGAAAGAATTAATTATACAGAAGACTGCTTCTATATATATATATATATATATATATATAATATTATATAATTATATAATATATATAATATATACGTCTGTGTGACTGCATAATTATAGCGATGCAGTCACGCACGTACCTACACACAGACTATATATTATATATTGGCGAGTCAAAAATGCCACGTCTTATGAAAGAAGAGGGAATGAAAAAATCGTGCCACTGCAAAGAAATAAATGAAGACAAACGCAGAAGAAGAGAAATAAAATCAGAATATTATCCGGAAAAAAACGCAATGGTCCAATATAATCAGTCGAATCTGAGCACAGAAACATCCGTCTTTTCGCAGAAGTATAATACGCGAGTTAGGAAAAAATATGCAGACATTCATCTTCAGGAGATCCATTATAACTGTACTGTATCAGTTCATCATGCATTCCACTATATAAAATATAGAATATAACGTGTTGCATAATCTTAATCGTAATCGAGTATTTATAAAGCGCCACTTCAAATCAGAGGCGCTCTCAACCCAGGTCAGTGTCTTCAATGACAAAAAGAGAGGTTTTCAGGCGCTTGCGGGACTTGTCAGAGGAGAGAGAAAGGATCTAGTCGGTTCCAGCTGGAGGGTCCACAGAAGCGAAACTCTAGAATGGGCCGTAGAGGTACGCATTCGAGGGACAACCAAGTGGCCACTGGTCGAAGACCGAAGGGAGGAACGACCAGGCAGAGCAGAAACTGGAGTACAATTATAGGCCTTGAGATAGTGTGGAGCAAAGACAGCAAGACAATTTCGCATGAGGGAGCTGATCTTGTACTGGATGCGTTGGCGAATGAGTGCATATGCATAGATGATCTAATTACAAATAGGCATAATCTATATAACACAATGCATCACTACCTGCATATATTAGTTGCTTGGACCTAAGTACGGAATATATAATTTATGATGAGGTCTGAACCTGACGATTTGATATGTGATATGGTTCACCTTCACTCTCTTCCCCCCCCTTCTTTTCATTAGACTCCACTTTCCTTTTCCATCGTCGAACTCTCGGCAAATTCAGTTTTCTTCCATCATTAATTCTTCTTCTGTTCTAATATATCAAAACTTATCTCCTTCTTTGATGTCTACCGTTCAGCCACTTCAGAGTATACCAGACCTGATTTCGCCTCTCTATCTAAAGCGTGTGTCTGCTATATCCCTCCTCTTCCCCCTCCTCCTTGTCCTCGTATATATATTATTCTGTTTCTTCTAATGATCCATGGAGGTACGTTTAAAAGTCTCTCCTTCTTTTCATCTGAATCGATGTGGTTTTAAGTTTTACATTTTTTCTGCTAAAACAGATTTTATCGGTTTCAAAGTCTTGCTGGAAATCACGATGCTTATAATGACCTGCGTATAATAAGTGCTTCTTTATACCAAATAGGCATAGACTAAATACACACCACTTCTATGCAGAGTGGTAGAGTGGTAGAGTGGTAGTCTTTGCTTCGACAAACGACGTGACGAAGCATTTCATTTGTCGCATTTCCGTCCATAAGATGATATAAGCCGATGGCCCATCATCATGCTCAGACCATAGTCCAGAAAGGCGATTACTGCCATCTGGTAATTATTATAGAAGCTGCTCTTATTACGAGGAGGCACCGTCTTACTGTGGCTGCAGACGATCTCTCTCGGATGAAGCGCAAACACAAACGCCATCTGTCGACCAACAACTGGACAGCCCTTCAAGGATTGCCTATAGCTCAGGCAATTACTCATCTTCCGTGATGCACCACCACCATCCACCATCATCTTCATCAGCGGCTTGACCCTCTCCGGAGCGTTGCCTCTTCTATTTACCATTCGTCTTGGGAGCTGTGCTGGTTTCCAGGCAGTGTGTGGCCCGAAGTTGAGTGATGCTCCGCGGGAATCAAATACCTGACGCAGTGATTTAAGGTCGCCACACGCTTCCACATGGTCACCACTCTGTGCACAATGCACGTTGTGTATAAAAAATATACGTTAGTAGGCGAATGGTCAGCCCTTGCCTTAGTGAAAGGCATTGTTTTCTTCTTTATTGTATGTCTATTAATAGTTTTTATAGAAGCGCCCATAATTTTTGTTGTTGTTATAATTGTTGTTGTTCATTGTTGCCGTTGATAAAGTCACATAGGTAGGTGGTGGACAATGGCTAAATCAATAATCCTACACATAAAAGCGAATCAATAAGTAGGGAATTTGTAGCTTTACTAACTCTAGCATCGAGGGCGACTGAATTTCAGTTGGGTGTATTGTAAAACAGAAGAGCGTGTCTTGGAAAACACTTAGTCGCTCGGCAACAGCATTTCGATCGCCATATCATGGGGTACAATCTACGCAAACGCAGATGTCCAATATTTACTAGTTACTACCATAGACTAAGCTTGAATATTACAGGTAGGCCTATTTGAGTTCCACCCTCGAATATGACAAAGATGATTTCAATTTTTTTTAACCATTTACAAATGGTCGTTTATATCCACGTCAACTTGGATACAAACGATCATTTATATTTGATTAGAAACAAATAATAATCAGCTATCGTTGTAAATGTCTGAGGAATGAACTCAAATAGGCCTATCAATAATTCTACAGGCAATCTGTCCATTCCGGCAATTCACCTCGTTATATAGGCCTAACGCTAAACATTTACATGACTTGAAAATATTCCACCACTGCATTTTCAGGAGTTGCCATTCCACAGGAAAGACAAAGGAGGAGGGCGACGCTCATCATCTTCGTTATATGACACAGAAAAACAGAAAACCACATGACTCTAAATAGGTTTCGTGTGGATCGATTACTTCGATTGTATCGGTAACTCACGTGTACACTATTGTGTGTGCACTATTCAAGATGCATTCGTCAGAATTCTTGTCCGTATCAGACTTATAAACAGCACAAACCAAACTTTCTTTCTGAGATGAAGCGAACTGAACTCACAAAGGTGGTGGTGGTGGTGGTGGTGGTGGTGGTGGTGGTGATGATGATGATGATGATGATGATGATGATGATGATGATGATGATGATGATGATGATGATGATGATGATGATGATGATGATGATGATGATGATGATGATGATGATGATGATGATGATGATGATGATGATGATGATGATGATGATGATGATGATGATGATGATGATGATGATGATGATGATGATGATGATGATGATGATGATGATGATGATGATGATGATGATGATGATGATGATGATGATGATGATGATGATGATGATGATGATGATGATGATGATGATGATGATGATGATGATGATGATGATGATGATGATGATGATGATGATGATGATGATGATGATGATGTATTTATTTCAGATCTTGATTCATGACAAAGTAATTTAAATGAAAATTGAACTGCTTAGTTATTCATAGAGCTATCTATATTTCGCACTTATTTAGTTACCATAATATATATACATGTAGACTGCTCAGACCTGAACAATCGACCACAGATGAGTCATGGAAGTTATTTTCATGAGTGTGTGAGTGTGGGCGTGCGTGGGTGTGTTGCTGGTTGCTGCTGCAGTTGAGTTCATCATTAGATGGCAACCTGTCAAGATTCGGTTTGGCGCGAATTGCTCTTCTTGTTCGAGATGATGACGGGATGGGTTGCCGCTACACAGTAGCTGACCATGCATTGTCAAGTGGACCAGCTCAGGCTTCGCAGGAAATTGATCGCATGCTACCTCCTCCACACAAGCCCGTATCCGGCATATTCCTCCCACACATGGGCACACACTATACCGCCAACCTACGCAGGTTTTTTGTACTACGCATGAATTTAATCTATTCAATAATTCTTTTGATTGACCGACTATTTACGTCTTTTTTAATAAGTGTTTAACGACATCTTGTGATCATCGTTGACGTACACCTAACTGTACATTAAATTAAGAATATGTGCAATATATTATGTGTGTGTGTATGTATGTATGTATGCATGCATGTATGTATGTATGTATGTATGTATGTATGTATGTATGTATGTATGTATTTATGTATGTATGTATGTATGTATGTATGTATGTATGTATGTATGTATGTATGTATGTATGTATGTATGTATGTATGTATGTATGTATGTATGTATGTATGTATGTATGTATGTATGTGTGTAGCCTATTATGAACGTATTACTTTATTTTAATGACCATAACACATGAATAATTAAGCTGAACGCGTTACTTTCAGATCCTATCTGCCGCATGTGTTGGCGATTGGTTGTATGCATGGCCAATTACAACTTACAGCTTGCGGTTTGAGACTTGGTAACGAGGCAGTTAGAATCGCTGTTGGCCTCCGTCTTGGCATCACTCTTTGCGAACCGCATAGGTGTAGCTGTGGCACCCTGGTCCGGTTGAAGATAGTCACGGATTATCATGGGCGTAGCCAGAAAAAATTTCGGAGGGGATTTTAAGATTTCGAAGGGGGGTTCCATTGTTTTCTGAACTTATTTCGGGGGTTTGAACCCGTAAAACCACTCCCATAAATACGCCCGTGCGGACTATCCTGCAACCTCGGTCACGGCCGCTCGTTTTGACATGCCACTCTAAATGATCTGATTTGCCGAAGTCTGGTCCGCGCTGGTTACCCTTCTATCAAGGAACCAATTGGCCTCTTTAGAACTGATGGCAAAAGACCAGACGAGCTTACACAAATACCATGTCGTGCGGGACGAAGTCTCATTTGGGATGACACGGTGACAGATGCTCTGGCCGTTTCCTACCTACCTATAGCACTGCAGCCACTTCGGATGCTGCGGCTGAGATGGCAGCTAATCGCAGAAAAACGTGAAATACAATCAGCTCATGGCTATACTTACCACTTTGTAGCCTTGGCCTTCGAGACCCTGGGTCCCATAAATAACGATGACCTGGCCTTCATCACGCCGAAGGGACAAAGCCTCAGCACCGTCTGGTGATGTAAGACAGTGCTTCCCAAAGTGGTGGTCCGCGGACCGGCACCGGTCCGCGAGCCCTCAGTTGCCGGTCCGCAGTCAGTCAGGAAACTGGTCAAATTGTCTCGGAATCAAGAAATGACTATTTTATTTTCAAAAGTCATAAAGAAAACACGTTTAGGCTAGCATTTAAAGGAAAAAATAGTCATAAAATTGGCTAAACATGCATTTAAATCAATGTTAATACATATTTGAGGAATTTTAGGTGATCGCTAACGAAGAAGAGAAATAATGAATAAATTTGGCAACGGTCCTCCTGCAGAGGGAAAATTTCTGCTGGTCCGTGACACTGAAAAGTTATTTCTGCCGGTCCGTGACACTGAAAAGTTATTTCTGCCGGTCCGTGACACTGAAAAGTTTGGGAAGCACTGATGTAAGAGATACGTCATACCTTTTTCAACGCCTGGCATATGGACAATTCAGCGCTCAATACGGTTGCCTTCCGCAATACTTTCTCTGTATACCAGAACCTAACGAATATCTATAGTGGCCGTTCCAGCTGTTTCTTTTAATTAGTATTTAAGTCCCCGATGAATCATATGTACATTGGGCATAATAAATAAATAAATGAACATATAGTATGTGCGCTGGATTAAGAAAACACAATGCTTAGCAAGTTTATCGGAGTTCCACGAAATAAAAATTCGGTCTGACGAATGATTTAACGTTTTCTTATGCTTGCGAAATTGATTATTCCGTCACAGGTTTCAGATTCTCGGTGTGAGCAAAAAATAAAATTGATGTTTATAGAGTCTCTCGTTCCAGGAATGACCCATCGATTTCAGCTATATGTATACGAAACAACTCAGAGACAGGCAGACAGGCAGACGGGCAGACTGGCAGAAGTACCATCCAATCTAATATGGGAAGTTCTGTAGCGCCATCGTATTAATGTTCGATTATCGTTTCCAAGTAAAATCAATGCGCACTACGAAATCCGAGGGTAATGAAGTTGAAAAGCAGACCGGAAATCCAGGAAGACTCGTCTTTACGAGGCAGGAATGAGTATTCAGTTGTGATCCAAGGGTCAACACAAACTCTTCTGCAAAATATTTGCATGGCAAATATTAAGTGCCTCAAGAATAGACTTCCAGGACATCATAGGGTCGGCGATGGAAAGGCTGCCTCTGCCGAGAACTGTCCTCATTTTAGGTACGGTCGGGGTGAAACAATCAGAGCCGAGTAGTGTGAGCAGCGATAGGATCATAGGAGTTAGAATAAGAGTAATTAGCAAGAGAAGTTAGTATGGGCTGATTAACAATAAGAGTTTTATAGTCCAATGGTGCCACTCCTATCGATGCTGCAGGGCTTCCTTCTTCAGTTCACTGTGTCCATCCACCGTCATCCAGTCCATCAGCTTCCGTCTAAACGTCTTCCACTAATTCTTCTTCTCTCCATTCTTCTCTCCATGATTGTTCTCAGTGGAAAATCCCCTCTCAGTAATGTGACCACTCCGCTTACTCATAATAGCCGTAAGAGGTCTTTCCTCGTCCACCTTATGTAGCACTTCTTCATTTGTGTTATGCTCATTCCAACTAATTCTTTTCCGTCCAGCGCCATACCAAAATCTCAAAATCCTCCAACCTTCTGATGCCCTCCTTTCTGATGACCCACGTTTCTGAACCGTACAGCACCAAACTCCATATCATCGTTTAAACATTCTTACATTTAGGTTTCTATTAAGTCTTCCTCTGAATAGATCCTTTCTATTCATAGAAGCGTCTTTACCCAATGCAATTCTTTTTATTTAATTATGCGCTTTCATCTGTTGTAATCACGTTCCCAAAAAGCAGAGTATCTTATCCATGTAGCTTACTGTAATGAGTCTTATGACGCATATAATATTTATTCTATGCAGCATGTGACGTACATACGTATTTTTCTATAATGCAGCTGAGTAAATTATGTACGACTGCAGCAGTCCTCCTCTTGGCTGCAGATGATTTCGCCTTTTTGCTTTGCCTTCTGTGGCCAGCGTGGTTTATCTTTTCAATACTGAGTTATCGAACGACGAATATGTATCTACAGCAGCAGCGGTAGCAGATGAACAGCAGCCACCATGGCAGGGTCCGCCCTCAACGGACGACGCAACGGAAATCACAGATGAATTATAACGGAGTTCAGCATCTGCTGCAACTAATTCAGAGATGAACGATTCATTCGGGGCACCTGCTCAGCAGATACTGATTCATCCACACACACATACATACGTACATACATACACATACAATGTCATACATATATACACAGACATACATACATACATGCATGCATGTATATACATACACTCATACATGTATACATACACTCATACATACATACATACATACATACATGCATACAGACATACATACATACAGACATACATACATACATGCATACTTACATACATACATACATACATACATACGTACGTACATACATAGACAAGGCATTAATCAATATGGCGTACCATATCCGACATCAGTATAGTCTTACGAGTCAGATTCCAGTCAATACCTTGCTTGGTGCTAAGTGAATTGTTAATCGATCAGTTTCTCATTTTTAGTTGCCAGATGTTCATTCAATAGCGGATTTTTACAGCGATTTCAATGTAGACCCAATTATAGGCCTATATTTAGATTTCATTTTAGCCGTATATCTGCGATCTTCATAGAGTCAGGTCTAGCATTCTCATGTGTGCGTGACTTCCGATTCTAATCTAATCTGATCATAATTTATTTATTTGATCTCACCTGATCTGATTTCAGATTGCTATTGAATTGTAATGTAACACGAGGCGTTAATTCGGGGGTCACTTCGCTGTGAAACCGAAGTCAGCAGGGCATTTTTTAACATGTTGACTGGTGGGGAAATTCCCCACCAGCCCTCTCAAATTCCCCACCAGTCCTTGCCATTTTCCCCACCAATGAATTCTGCCCTTTTTAGTATAACCAGTTGCCACCAATGATGAAATGATTACCGTAAATCATTTTATTGACCTTGACATACCGTAAATGCAAACCACAGCAGACGTGAAATCTTTATAATTTATATTTCTTGGGTCACCAATACAATAGCTGGCATTAATTTGTCAGCTAGGTTATTCACGGGTAAAGACGGTATCTTTGCTGATGAAGCCTGCGAACAATGGAATGCAATTTCAGATGTTCCACATCTTCCCGCCGGAGCTGATCTTGGATGCTCATTGTCAGTTCGTCTCCGCCAATTGCTACCAGTTACTACGGGATTAGTGCAAAAGGTGTTGTCAGCAATTGCGACATTGTCACCACATTCAATGCAAACTGAGAGAATTGTATCACATCACAACTTGGTTGTGGACGATCACAGAAGTAGCATGAACTCTGACACAATCAATGCACGACTTAACATTGCCTTGAATGGAGTGGGAACTGCTCACTACGATCCAAGAATGGCCATTGTACATTTTCTGTCTGCCCGGAATCGAAGAGAGCGTGAACCCAATTTAGACATTTACTCAAGCAGAGATTTCGCTCCTAAATTTTTCAGAGAAGATGGCCATTTTTTCTAGTTTCCTTAACATTCATCTTATTTCAGTAATCAGTGTTACCCTATTTCAGAATTTGTTTCTTTCCAGTAATTTGACTGCTTGAAAGTTCAACATATTTAAAAAATAATAAAAATATTGTATGTACTTTTCCAAGTTTTTCTGAGACAGTGCTTTTGACTTAAAATTACGCGCGGAAAGTGCCCTTTTCTAAATATCCCCACCAGTGGAAATTTCTTAAAAAATCCCCTGGAAGTCAGTATTTGTCTGCTACCTCCTGAACTGACCACTCGGTCGGGTTCGAACTCTAGACTCGTATGATTTGACCTGTAGCGTTAACCTGAGAAGTATTTCCTTCAACTTTTTCTAGTATTTTAAATCAAAACAGTTCAATCGCCAGCATAAAAGTTCTGTACGCTAAGTCGCATTTTAGTTACCAATAATAGTCAGCAATAATCAGCGACGTTTGAAACTCATATGACCGAGTACACGACGAACCATTATTGTTATTACATTCGTTTATTGGCACACAAAAACAGCTGACACACCGCAACTGATTACTGGTTCAAAAGAATAGTAAAGGCAGAGATCAAATTATATGACCACGGTTAACAGAAAGGTTCAAGAGATGGAATTAGTGTTAACTGGTAGCCTACATTTTGACAAAGACTCTCAAATTATTCGTACCAATTTCCGGCAGGTAAAGGACACGAGGTATATTGCTATTGTCCTTAAGAGTACCGTAGTACATATTCATGAGGTCGAGGCCGCGGACAAGTTCGGTTATGTCTGAGTCACCGTTGACTTCAGTCATTGCGCGTGAACTCCTACCAATCAGAATCAAAAACTTTCCCGAGCATGAATCTACACGGACGATAGATACCTTGGCTAGACGCAAGTCAATCACGAAAGTCAGCCAACCCTAACTCATAGTCGCTGCATAATGGCACAGAGTCAGTCTATCCCTATTCAAACGCGCGATCAAAATCCTCTGACTCATCAGCAGAAACTTGTAGCCTATTCACAGACGTCACAACCGTCAGTGAAGTCAGTGTTTGACTTCTGAAAAGTCAGAGAAAGGCAGACCGCTATAAGTAAAGAAGCTGAGTTAAGACTTCGAGACTAGAATGAAATGCGAAGCACCAATCGAATGCAAAGAAGCGGGTAGTGCTTGGTACATAGTGATGTCTTTTCATATCCTAGACAACCGTATTCAGTGGGCCTATATTATGAGCTCGCATTGTGCCACTGGTGGCAACTCGTTTCCAGCTAATAGGCTCGACGCAATGCAACATGAAAGCTTTGCTGTGATCGGACCTCATTCTTGAACTGGCTTCCATGCAATCTGAAACATGAACTTCTCGTACTTTCCATTCCTCTGTTTTTGCCAGTTCGATCGTGATCTTGTGTAATTGAGTCGGTGCACCTCTGCTGAGTTTTCTCCGAAGAGGTGCTATATAAATAACTGAGTACAATAACAACGAACGTTTGCTGTCTGGGATCCCTGGTTCGAAAAGCGATATGTTACTCATATAAATTATGTTGAATTTTGATATAGGCCTGTATGGCGATTGAACAGATGCAATAAATTGAATCGCTGGAAATTGATTTATGTCTGGGATATTAATGGAACAATAACTCGATATTGCAAATGCCGAATATTTATGTGCAAGAAACTTCGGCCAAATATTACCGGCAGAAGAGCAACGACGAACCGAAGACTCACAGACATGAACGTATATGAGGCAATTTATTTCGGGATTTTGAACCCGTAAACCAACGGGTTCAAAATCCCGAAATAAATTGCCGTAATTTTTTTATGTGCTTTTATATGCGAAATAATTTTTTTCTAACGGTTGCGACTTGCGACTATTTCCAATGGAACCCCCGAAAGCTAAAAGCCCCTTCGAATTTTTTTATGGCTATGCCTCTGCCCACAGATGCGGAAAATTCACAGTTTCCTGACAAAATAATTCAGCGTTTAAGTTGTTTCTTCTTGTGCGAAGCCACCACAGTTAGAGTTTCCGGCTGGTCCTCTGGATCTACAATTGCAGATGAACGATGATTTTCCACTCAGCAGGCCTAAGTAAGTGAATGAGTAATAAAAGTAAGTGAGCAACCAAATAAGTAAGTATGCATGTAGATTCTAGATACTTAATATAACGCCCTGCAAGTGTTTCTCAAAATCACGTTTTATATATTATACATAGAGCAAATGTAGTGAAGTTCGTGAAAAGAAAAAGTTCATCAGTCAGCGGATATAACACAGGTCATAAGAGAGTCACCACTGGCCATCGTAACCGTTCTTGAAGTGAAGAATCAGACGTAGATGGCGGGCCAAATAGTGCTGCAGACATCGAGAGTGTTTCTGATTTGCTGAGTGCATGGAAGTGCACGGCTTCGGTGTCAGCATGAGACTCAATGAGACCCTGAACTGGCTTGTCAGAAGGCTGTCGTTGCTCCAGCAAGAGACTCAGTGAGACCCTGGACAAGACAATTGGCTTGTTTCTACATCACGAATACAACTGGTTTGAAAACAACTGGTTTATTTCTTCATCACGAATACAACTGGTTCGAAAACAACTGGTTTGTTTCTACATCACGAATACAACTGGTTTGAAAACAACTGGTTTGTCTCTACATCACGAATACAACTGGTTTGAAAACAACTGGTTTGTTTCTACATCACGAATACAACTGGTTTGAAAACAACTGGTTTGTGTCTACATCACGAATACAACTGGTTTGAAAACAACTGGTTTGTCTCTACATCACGAATACAACTGATTTGAAAACAACTGGTTTGTTTCGACATCATGAGGACAGCTGGGTTTTTTTTTACATCACGGCTGTTTTGTCACGTGAGATTCTGGTAGAGGCGCAGCGGAAATTAGGTGAGCCTAATGATGGTTGACAAGAAGCCAATTCATATGGAGAACGGACGATGGCAGCAGACTGTCAACATCAATAATAAGCAGAAAGGAAATAATGGACCACCTGTCAGCCTTCGTCGACTTCCTTTGCTTCTCCTCTTGCTTCCTTCCTTCCTGTCTTTCCTCCTCATTCCTTCTTTTGTACTTGTCCTTCCGTTCTTCTTCTTCTTCTTCTTAGTTCTTTTCTTCTTACGTCTCATCACCAACAGCTACGTTCATAAGTGGGACATATGAAGCCCTAGTAATGACAATCAACACAACAATCTTATGTCCTACAGATGACGTTACTGTTGGAAGTCTTCTGCATCTTCTCCATTGTCTCTTCCCTCCATTTCTCTCTGTCTGTCTGTCTGTCTCTGTCTCTGTCTCTGTCTGTCTGTCTGTCTGTCTCTCTCTCCCTATTTTCGCTCTTCTCATATGTTTTTCTTCCTTGATCTGTCTGTCTGTCTCTCTCTCTCCCTATTTTCTCTCTTCTCATATGTTCTTCTTCCTTGATCTGTCTGTCTGTCTGTCTGTCTGTCTCTCTCCCTCTCCCTATTTTCGCTCTTCTCATATGTTTTTCTTCCTTGATCTGTCTGTCTGTCTGTCTCTCTCTCCCTATTTTCTCTCTTCTCGTATGGTTTTCTTCTTTGATCTTTCCTATTTTGTTTCTGCTTTTAATCATTGATCTGGGCTACTTCTTCAGGCGTCTCTTCCTCGTGTCCTTCTCATCTTACATTCCCCTCGTCAGCCTACGGTCGTTACTCATCTCTCCACGTTCTCTTCCTTTTCACCTTCCTTCTCTTAATATTTCCGCTTATATATACACTATTTTCTACTGCCGGTTCTTGTTGTTGCTATGCTGGCATTCTTCGTCTAGTTGTCCTGCTCTTTCCCTTCTACTCCTCCCTTTCTTCCCTCTTCTACTCCTCCTTCTCTTTCCCTTCTACTCCTCCTTTCTTCCCTCTTCTACTCCTCCTTCTCTTTCCCTTCTACTCCTCCCTTTCTTCCCTCTTCTACTCCTCCTTCTCTTTCCCTTCTACTCCTCCCTTTCTTCCCTCTTCTACTCCTCCTTCTCTTTCCCTTCTACTCCTCCTTTCTTCCCTCTTCTACTCCTCCTTCTCTTTCCCTTCTACTCCTCCTTTCTTCCCTCTTCTACTCCTCCTTCTCTTTCCCTTCTACTCCTCCCTTTCTTCCCTCTTCTACTCCTCCTTCTCTTTCCCTTCTACTCCTCCCTTTCTTCCCTCTTCTACTCCTCCTTCTCTTTCCCTTCTACTCCTCCCTTTCTTCCCTCTTCTACTCCTCCTTCTCTTTCCCTTCTACTCCTCCTTTCTTCCCTCTTCTACTCCTCCTTCTCTTTCCCTTCTACTCCTCCCTTTCTTCCCTCTTCTACTCCTCCTTCTCTTTCCCTTCTACTCCTCCTTTCTTCCCTCTTCTACTCCTCCTTCTCTTTCCCTTCTACTCCTCCCTTTCTTCCCTCTTCTACTCCTCCTTCTCTTTCCCTTCTACTCCTCCCTTTCTTCCCTCTTCTACTCCTCCTTCTCTTTCCCTTCTACTCCTCCCTTTCTTCCCTCTTCTACTCCTCTAGAGTGCATTGCAGATTTCGGCGCTGACAGTTTGATGAGAAGTTGATTAGTTGTAACCTCGAGACTGACAGCGGTGGCGTCGAACCTTCGTTGTCCCGTGAGATTAAGGTGGCGAAGGTCGGTATTGAGAAGAATTCGTGAAACGTTGCAGTGGACAAAGGTCAGCCTCGGAACGGCGTCTTCAGTCTCTGGGTGCACTCGCAACAGACAGTTCTGTTAACATCAGACACAGTGTATAGCGTTGCTCTCCTAATTATTCATCATTCAAGGCTGTTTATTTGTGCGTCAATCTTTCTTTTGTTGAATAGGCCCATACTAGTTCCTATTATTCCCCTACTATAAATGATGTTAATTTGCTCTCAAACTGTATATTAAAGACTTAGGATTAGAATTAGAAATTTATTGACATTTCAACCATAGGAATTCCAAGCGTATTGAAGTTTTCACTGGTTGCACGAAGCGAGGGCGACAGAAGGTCTGGCGTATACTTAACAAAAACAACAGCCTAACAAAACATTAGTATAATATTCGGATGAACTGACTTTGAAGCTAGGCATTCCAGAGGGGTATTTCTTCTCGCCTGCCATAGTTACGATCGATTTTAAAGGATGGCGTGCGAAGTCAGTGGTATTTGCAAGACTGTAGGCCTATATTATAGCCTAGTCTATTATTTCCCATTTAGGCAATCCTCTAGCAGACTAGCACGATCTTTCCAGACTGTACAGTTCGACAGCACGCTTAAACTCGACAGATTAACCTCTGTGGCGCTAAACAAATTCTTTTCCCAGCAGGACCAGACGACAAGATGGATGACGACAGCATAATGGCGGTTCTATGGAATGTCGTTCGTTAGATCTGTCGTTATCGATAAACGTCGTCGGGAATATATTGGTTTACCGGTTCACGGTCCGTCAAACGTCTAAACAGCAATTACTTTAACGTTCCTGTTTATTCATTCTCCCGATAATGACAACGTACGTGGATAAAACTTCGCGGACCCCACCAGCTATTTATGTGACGCCTTATTATCGAGGGCTGAAGTACCGTAGTAGCAGAGAACAAAGTCAAACAAAGACGTCAACGCGCCTGAAGCACTCTCTTCCAAATCGAGACGTTTAACCGCCAACAGCGATTTCATCGATTCGTCTTGGAGCGCCCAAGGGTTGGAGTTTAGCGGCGTGAAAGCCAGGCACACGGCGGCAGCCCTCCCATCATGGCCGAGGAGAGTGCCCATAGGGCAACTATACGGTGGGTTTGGATGATCCTCCCTATTCGCTTGATTTACGAAGGCATATCCCTCTGCCTCCAGCGGATACAATCTTCATGGCGAGATCGGTCGAGGCCTGATTACAACGGGCTTCAACGGCGAGGAGGTTTACGAGGCCAGATGGAGCCACAAGCAGATGGGAGGAAAGGATGGAGGAGGAGGAAGAGGAGGAGGAGTTAGGGCAAGGGAAGTGGACAAGGAATACAGGAAGCTGGAGAAATATTAAAACGCAGGAAATAGATCAACGTGTTGAGGTGGGAGAGAGAGGAAAATGGAAGGGGAAAGGTGACAGCGAAAAGGCAGAAGAGAATGACGGATTGGATGAGAATGTTGAAGATGAAGTGTATGGACTGGCGAAAGCGATGCACAGAAGGTGGCCACAGAAACAAAAGGAAACAGGCGCACATTAGTGGGCCTAGGTTCGGTGTGAGGAAAATATTATGATCAGGACGAGAACGAGGCTCAGGCAAAAGCACTAATGAGAAAAACAAATTTAGACGAAGAGAGTAAATTGAAAGGCATTTTAAAAAGAGACAGTTCTGAGAAAGGTAGGGAGAGGAAACGTTGAATGAGTTGGGAACGTGACCTGATGACACCTAGGTCGCGGAATGAGGCAAAAACAGAAAAGCAAGCAGCAAGAAAAGGAATTACAAAAGGTGGGAAACACAGTTGAAAAAAGGTTTGGCAAATGATACGTGTGTATGTATCATATGCACATGTCTATGTATGTATATATGTATGTATGACATTGTATGTATGTATGTATGTATGTATGTATGTATGTATGTATGTATATATGTATGTATGACATTGTATGTATGTATGTATGTATGTATGTATGTATGTATGTATGTATGTATGTATGACATTGTATGTATGTATGTATGTATGTATGTATGTATGTATGTATGTATGTATGTATGTATGTATGTATGTATGTATGTATGTATGTATGTATGTATGTATGTATGTATGTATGTATGTATGTATGTATGTATGTGTGTATGTATGTATGTATGTATGTATGTATGCATATGTGTATGCTTGAATATAAGTATGCACACATGTATGATTTGAATGCAAGCGTTTATGTATGTATGCATATATGCATGTGTGTATGTAAGTATGTATGTATGCATTTATATATATGCGTTCATATGACTATATAGCGCCTTTTAGATCCTTTAAAAGGTGCTGAAGAACACTCGTTGTACTTAATCGAAGCCAGTTATCTGTAGAAGAAAGAAACCTTTTTATGTTGGAGAAGAAAGGGACAAAGGGGGAACAGGAGTGATAGAGAGGTTTCCCTTTCCAAGTCGACTCATATCCCGCTTTCTAACCCTTTCCTCTGTTCTTTTCCTTTGCTCTTGACATCATTCGACAACCAGGCGTTAATAATAACGGCATGGCTGTGTTACGGCGCCATATAAATTGTCGTCATTATTATTATTAATTAACGGACAGACGCCGTCTGGCGGCGGCGCTTTGATTTAGTCGGCAGCTGTTGAACCGCAATGACTCACCCGTCGTCTATATAAGACCTGTGGTAGTCCGACACTTTAGAAATACAGTGGTAGAAGAGGGCCATGGGGATCAGTTAGGTATAAATGCATTGGTAGAAGAGGGTGGGGGTCAGTTAGGTAGAAATGCAGTGGTTGTAATGGTGCTGGTGCAGTGGGGTATGCAGTGGTGTGAGGTGGTAGGTAGTGCGTGAAGTGCGGTAGGCTGCCTACAACTAGAAAGGGTGCGAACTCAGTCTATTGATACGGGGGTTACGATATGCGTCACTTGAAAGAGATTTCTGGAATGATAATTTCCATTCTATTGCTCTCCACGTCTCCTTCAAAGGCCTCTAGTAACAGACACGCGTCCGACAAGTGGCCTCTTCTTAAGAAAGACGAATATCTTCCTTATTCCTGTGGTCAATTAAATTAAATTCTTCACAGGACTTACAGCAATAACAGCATCCATATCGCAGCAACGAGCGACCCAGAAGGAACTTTGAGACTCTAATGGCTTTTCTTGGGATGGCTCCATCACCCTATCACCCTATCACCCTATCACCCCATTACCCCATCACCCCATGCCCCTAACAGATAGACTGATCGTTTCTTTCAGCATCAGACAACCCAACCCTCCTTAGTCATGCCTCAAGTCTGCTGAATCACGAATGCAGCACTCGTATGACCTCGGATGACCTCGACCGACGACCTCTTGACCTCTTGACCTTTTGATCCAGAGACGAGAACAAGATTCCGCGAAGCATTGGCTCCGGAAACGGAAGCAGGCACCGACTGCTGAGTCTTCCTGAGATGCAGGTGGCCGGGGCGAGGGGTCATTGACCCAGGATGCGGAATTCTGAGCGATTTTGCACGCGAGGAGGCTGCTGATATTTGGGAACCTCCCAGATGCAGGTGATGATGAGTCACGCAGTCCGCTAATGAGGTCCGCTCTGTCTTACGATTTGCATAGTTCCAACGGACTGCTTCATTATATATGTACTTTTTACATGCTCTTAAATTATCATGCCTCTTTTCTCTGCATGTCCTAATAGAAACTTAAATAACTAGCCGCTCCGATAGAGCATCTAGTCTAAATTAAGTCCAAAACCGATATAGTGCCACTTGAGTCATAAATGCTACTTTTAAGAAATGGAAGTGAAAATTCACAGTGCATGATTTTAAATGGAAGAGTGGAAAATCAGATGGACGGAAGAAAGAAGCAGGAATTAACAAAGTTTAATTGTTCATGCCAACAGCCACTTCGGCTGTTGAATATAGCCTTCTGCGCCATTTTTTGCTGAGGTTTTTATTTGTCTGAATACAAAATTCGCTCTATTATTCTGTCATAATTTGCAAATTTAATCGGAGAAACTTTAATCCGGAGGAAACAAGGCTGAAAAGAGCCATTCTAGAATCTAGAGGCACCGACCTTCAATCGGCATGTATCTCGCGGCATGAAGAATCTGTGGATGTCGCATTGGCTTCCATTTACCAGGGACTGCTAGACAACCGTGCGTCATAACATCGTCTATTGCTGTTCCTTATCCTCGATTCTAAGACCATAGGGAATCATAATCGAGTATGTGGCATCTGTCGACTATAGTTGGGAATCAGTTGGTTTGGCACTGCGTGTGCGCAGCCTGTAACTGGTAACTCTTCTACTTATCTAAGAAATGTTTGCTAACTGAATGGGTTTGTTTGGTTTTTAATAACACTTCAAATCGTTTGGCTAACGCAGAGAACGCCTATGATAAGTTTTTTCTTCCAGCGGCGCTATACAAATTTCTTACTACAATTAGACTAATGTGTCCTCGACGTCGAACCACAATACTCAGTAGTTTTATTTTTAGGGTATCTAATCAGTTGCTGTACGTTTGCTAACCCAGATGACATTAGGAGTGAAATTTTCGCAACGGTATAGATCATGTCGCTTTACAGTCGAAATCGCACATTTTAGAGCAATGAGAGACTGAGTTGGAGCACACCCTGGATGCAGCCGTGTTTACGCTGTTCATAGCAATTATTTCAAGGGTTAACCTGGGTATTTACATAAAAACCGTCAACATAAAACACGGCCATTAGCCACGCTATTCAACCATTCACGTGTTGCTAAGCCTTGCCCGCGCTGATAACACAACCTACTGCGTATCGCTTGCTCAACGTGAAATTGGTAGCCATTCAGCCGTGCAAAGCAAAACGAGTTCGAATATAAACCTGCACTTTACCGACGTTTTATCGTCGGAATGTTTTAATCTTCATTATCCAGAGGTCGTGAATTCAAGCGAGCAATCCCAAATCTCCGTAATTGGAAGCGAGCATTGTAAACATCTTTGTAATTACAACATCGGTTATACAACTCATCAATGACCAACGACAACAACGTTTCAATCAATTCTTTTATTTGTAACCATAGTAGCCTACAAGGTACAGAAACAGTGATAAGCATAGGCAAACAGGAAACAAGGGAGGCCTCAAAGGGATAAAATCCCGCCAAAATAGGAAACCCATTTGCTGGATAGCCTACTAATTCCATGTGGTACCAGCATGAATTGCACCATTAACGTGTTATGAGATTAGGCCTACAATAAATATCTTGGTATACAATCATTAATCTATAAGCTTAATGAAAGAAGTAGGACAAGGAACCGAGAAAAAAAGAAAACAAATAACTAACAATTTTGCGAGTATCTAATTTAACAGTATCATGATTAAGCTAATTAAGAATAACGTCATTTACTAATTGGGCACTTAATGCTTTCTTACAATTTTGGAGGTCGGCGCCTGTTGAAGGGAAAAGGGCAGGCCATTTAATACACTAATACCAATAAATTTAACTGAAAATCTATATATGAGAATTGGAATAAGCATAAGAGTGCAGTATTGTTTTGATCTCCTAGTGAAATGGGGATGCAAATCAGAACCTTGTGGAAAATATCCTTTAAAGATAGAAGGTAAAACGCTTATCTGAAAAGTTTTCATTTGGTTAAATACTTAAATTTAATTAATTTAAGCTCAAGGAATAATTATAGGGCCAGTATGACATACAATTATAAGAGATCCCAGCTATGGTTCGTACCGCTTACTTCTGCAGGATAACTAACTTATGTTATCTTAGTGCACATAAGTGGACGCCCATATCAAATTGCAGTATGATTGATGGGGTAAATTAAAGAGTAATATAATTTTAAACGAATAGAGGGGGATCAAATAAGAAGTGTGATGTAATACTCTCAACGTTTTAGCAATTGTAGAAATATTTTTAATTTATTCCTTCCACGTCAGATGTTCATCGATATGAACTCCAGGGAATTTAGTGGCACTGACCTGGGATAATTATTATGGTAGTAGGCCTACCATTAACAGAAAGCTTTAGAGAGTTTTTGGGAAGACACAATTTTGCGGGAACGGAACGAGATGAAATTTGTTTACTCTAGGTTTAGTGAAAGTCTTTTAGCAGAAAGCAGTCAGTTATTGCTTCTAGTTCAGTATTTACAGTCTGAGTTAAAGTGTGATAACAGAATAGAAAGCATCATTATCAAACAATATAAAGGATAGAACTGGTGATATGTTAGGCAACTAATTGAAATATAAGAGAAAGGGGCCAAGATTAGAACCCTGTGGAACTGCATGTGAAACTTTTCTAAAACCAACGATAGCACCATTGCAAGGAACGCATTGGAGGCGATCATAGAAGTAGCCAGAGATCTGGGCCTAAGCTAATTGAGTGCCTTTGATGCCATGATTAGCTAACTTTTGCAGAAAAATATTATGATTCACAAAATCAAAGGCTTTAGTCAAATCAAGGAAGATACAAATGAAATATTCTCTATTATCAAAAGCTTTTGAAATTGTATCAGACATGTTTATTAGTGGCATAAACGAAGAGCGGCCCGAATGAAAGCCATACTGGGAGGAAAATATAATACTAGGTTTATCAATCGTATCGTATCGTATTTAAGTATTTGTAAAGCGCCTCTCGTAGGGTGAACCGTTCAGAAGCGCTCCCAGTGTATCAGACAACTATTGAGTCTATACTCTATAGTAGGCTACATATTTTAAAAATAATATTTGGAAAAGAAAGGAAGGACAGAGAGAGGTCTGTAAATGGCATGTATATTTCCATCACCTTTTTACAGATAGGAACAATTTTTGCAATTTTCATTGCTTGTGGAACTATCCCAGTACTGAGAGAACAATGTATAATTTCAGCAAATTGGGGAGTAACAACTTGAATGATAGAGCAACACGGGGATCATTATCATCGATACTTCTGCTGTGAGTGTTATGAATACAGTAATTCAAGCTTTTTATCTCCAGGGGAAGTAGGAACTAAGCCAAAGAAACAAGGAAGAGGAAGGTGATGCCGTGAAGGTATTTTTTATCAAACGAGAATCTTGGGTTGGAGATTTTCAGCTAGCATTTTTAGTTCCATTAATTATAAGCGATTATATTTTAATTTCTTGTACACACAGTTTTACAGTATATCTCATCAGGTTCCAAGCTTTTGTTAGGCCATTATTGTGCTTGCTAATTCGGCAGCATCATAATGCTTTTCAGCCTTCAATCTGTAAGTTTTAAACTTATTCCAGTAAGAAATAAATTTTTATTCTTATTGGCAGAGGTAGGATATTTTATGTACCTTCAATATAATTGAGCTTTCTTTCGACTAGTTTTAAGGAACCCTTGTGTCATCCAAGGCTGTTTGAAAAGAAATGTTCCCTTCTTCCTATTCGATGTTATTGGAATTGAATTTAATATTTTTTTGATCTATATATTCAATATTCGCAGTGGCCCTGGGCGGCCCTGCTGTGGCCTTAATTGTAAGTCCTTATTTACATAATGCCTCTTCAAGGGAACGTATCACAGGTGCTCATGTACGTGGATGTCTGGGTATAATTATATTTAGGGTATATGCCTTTATACATTTTTATTACACATTAATTTTATGCCATGGCAATTATATTAGCATTTTAAGGCGCATTACATATCTGAGCGGTGCAGGTCTACATTTGCATACGGATGCATTACATATTTATACAGCGCGTGCTAAGGATCTCTTAAAAGCTCTATATGTGATTATATATGATTTGATTGCATTTCGGTGGCATCTAACGACATTTAAGCTCAGGGACCTTGCTTCATCATGGTTTCTAGAGGCACATGTATTTGTAGGCATCAACGTTAAGTTAATGCTGTTAAGTCTCGCAATCCGTCAATTTGTAACTTTCCATCCATCGCTAGCAACCCATTCCTATCTATCAGTTTGTGTCGTATGCTAGACAAAATGCACAAAATAATGACTGGCCATAGTCAACAGTGGCGGCGCTATACAGCAGGGCAAGCCAGGGCAAATGCCCTGGTTTAAAGCCTTTGCCCTCGTCGTTGCCCTGCCAGAATTTTTGGCCTGTCAAAAATTTATTTGGGACATAAATATCCACGCTGGTTCCTTGTATGACTGCTCTGGCTATGCTCGGGTTACAAACAATGTCTGGGGCCGCCTCTGATAGTCAAGTAGTAGCCAGACATTATTTGCCATGCATTCAAGTCACATTCTTATTTAAAACTCATCGTAGGATGTTAGCTATATTGAAAATGCACAAATGACTAGTCTTCGTAACATGAATGCATTTTCCTATAATTAGGAAAATAGGATGAGTTTAAATTCGAGCATGAGCGAAAAGCATTCAGCTAGCGGTATATATGAAGCACCATCTTATGATGGATTGGGGCTTAGAGATAAATTCATCATCGTTGTCGTCGTCATTATCGGCGTTTTAGCGCGCAGTGACCCAGAATTGTAGGTCAGAATCTGTTAGGAGTATTTCAAAGATTATTTGGATCAGAATGTCATCAGCAGTGATCGACTTATAACTGCAACACAAAGGCTTTTGATATAAAAATTATGTCGGCGCAGTGGCTACCATCAATGATCGTCCAACTATCAGAATCTTATATTGAATTCTTTCCTCCACAGGAAGCCAGTGCAGCTTTTCTCGCATAATACATTCACATGAATGCGAGTATTTTTGGCTGATTGGCCACCACTCTGGCAATACAGATTAGGTCCGACTGGAGATGGCGTATTCTGAACTTTGGCAGTCCTGCTAGAATGGCGTTACAGTAGTCAATCCGTGTCAGTATGAATGAATGAACTATAGGCACTGGCAGTACTAGACGAAAGGCTACGCCGTATATGACATGGTATCCGACAGAGTTGATAGAAAGCAGGTGCACGAAAGCAAATTGATGTGAAATTAATTAATGATGCTAATTAATTCACCTTCTTATAGTGCACCAAGGTTACGAACGACGAATTCTCTGCTCCAGTCAAGGACTACATGTATAGTTGTATACGCTAATGTTTCTTCATCGATCTAAGATCGTGCCCGCCCTGGCGCCCTGTGGCCAGCCATAAAAACTATAAACTGCTTTTGGCCTGGGTCAAGCGAAGCCGGTTTAACGACATCCACGCCTGTATACTTCCGAGACGATGGTTCGAGTATTCGACACACAGGCGTCTGCTTCAGATGCTTGGCAGGATGAATAAAGCTAGGCATCGTCCTCGTAGAGGTACCATAACTCCATGAGCACTGAGTATAGCTCGTCAAATTATAGCCATGTACCGTATACAGAATGGGCCCAAGGACCGAGCCCTTCGAGACCTCAGATGGAACTGATGTCCAAGCCAAGTGGTCAGAGCCCATGGGCACCATCATAGTTCGTCCATCCAGGCAAGGGTAGAGCCAGTCCAGCGGTGAAAACCATAGGAGGTGTCAAGACGTGTAAGGAGGATGTCGTGCGTGCACATGGTCAACCGTCTCAGCCTTTCTCTTTGTGTGCGTGTGTCTGTCTGCTTAAACTTGTATGTAAGTTTGTGATCTGAACGTGTTTTGGGTATCTATAAATAATCTAGACACCTTACTGTTTATTTAATTAAGCTAACCCAATTCAATTCCATGTGATTCAGCTTAGATTTCTGTACTCTGGTCTACGTCACGAGTAAACCAGCCACAGACTTGCAATTCTAGATTTAAAGGAAACTAATTAATTCCTGATGACGCATCAATTCTAAGAAGACGAATTTGTCATCGACATAATAATATTATAGATCGTCGACCAGGCTGGATTATCCATCATCCAATTTCCATCCTACGATTTATTGCTTTCTTGTGTAAATTATAGATGGTGAGTCAACGTATATATCTCGTCTACATAGGTGACGGTATAATCCGTCACCCAACATAATAGACTACAGCTTAAGCTTAAGCTTAGCTTTAGCATTCGGCGCCTTTCGTGATCTCATTAATGCCTGGGTCTTGTTTAGGCGAGAATACTGTCTATGGCTCGAGGCACATAATTTATAGTCTAGAATATATATATGACTTATATATATATATATATATATATATATATATATATATATATATATATATATATATATATATATATATATATATATATATATAGGGCCTATATGGAATTGGTCTGTTTGAATTGACCATCTTTAGTGTGGCTTAAGCGAGGAAGGAGCGGTCATCGATATCTGTATATATTATATATTGCATATTAGTCGAGACCTGATTGTATGAAACGAGGTTAGTTTCTTCCTTCTCCCTTGTGTCTGTTTGGAAGAGATGAGATCGCGTCGTCTTCTGTCGACCATCTGCTCCAGACAGCGTTACAGCTCATGGCGCAACGCCTTTTCCTTCAACTGAAGAACCTCCAATATATCTACATCTAGATCTATACATGCACATGCGTATATTATGTACATACTAACTGTGCTATACACATATGTGCTGATGAGACTACTATAAATACATCATGATGATGATGATAATTTTGATGATGATGATGGTGGTGGTGGTGGTGGTGGTGGTGGTGGTGGTGGTGGTGGTGGTGGTGGTGGTGGTGGTGGTTGTGGTGGTGGTGGTGGTGGTGGTGGTGTTGATGATGATGATGATGATGATGATGATGATGATGATGATGATGATGATGATGATGATGATGATGATGATGATGATGATGATGATGAGTTCTCTACCCGAAGGCAGGTCCATTGGCTTTTATGCCATCCGGAGATGAGATGAGTGAAGTGGTTTCCCGTTGCCTTCTTCACAGACACGTTTGATTAGCAACATGTCCAGGGTCGCTAGGCAGTGGCTTGGATTCGAACCTGCGACCCTTGGGTTACCAGGCACAGGACATACCACTAAACCACCGCGTCCAACCTACATTTATATATACACACATATATATTCTGATAAAAATTTTCCCTTTCCGATAAGCTTGCCAATTCTCTCGAAAGAAGAACAACTGATTAGAAAGTAATTAATTAGACTAACTAATTTAAAACTAATTTCTCGATGGGTTAGAGCCAACAGATGTGAACTGATCCCTGACGTTTTCATCACTTTTCTTGCCTTACAGCATTCCACACATAACGTATGTGTAGATATGCATGGACGAGTCAGTGACCGACGATTCGTACAGAGGCAACGAGGCAATGAGACAGCAGAAGGATGTCGACCGAGACAGATAAATGACCTACTGCAGAGGTCGACTGTTCAATTCCGGGCTGCAGCTCTAAGTGAAGGCAGAGCCACCGAGGCAAAGCGCCCTCCGCTGGAGATGTCTGACGTCCATGCATGTGCTGCTGCTGGAGCGTGCAACTGTCGTCTGCTGCAGGAGCTGAGCAGAAGATTGATCCGTCCCGTCAGACTTCGCAGCTTCACGACTCTCTGCCTCCACACCACCATCACCATATATAGCCAATACCACTTCTACCACCACCAACACAAAATCTACCACCACCCACATACAGAAGCTGCGTCACGTTCCAGGCATCAGAATGAGCCTAATAGCCACCAATCTCATCACGTACATAAATTATATAACTCATGTACAGCGCCCTTTTCTTCGGCCTAGGCTAAGCGTCATACGGCGCTATATAAATCATCTTTTTTATTATTATTAAAACATATATGCATAGGAATATATATTTAAGCCTATATACGTTTGTATATAGATATGCAGCTATGCTTATATATAATTATATCATCGTATAGGCTTACGTGAGAATTCCTTTATATGTGGCGCACGTATTAGCTTTTGCGTGCATGTGTGTGTGATTGAGTGTTTGTCTTTTGGGCGTGGAATTGACCATATGTCGCTGCCATAGGTTATTAGACTATATGCAATTCACTTTTAGCTTAGATTTGTAGCTGTGATAAATCCATCTTGACAACCGTTTTCACACAAAATTCGTTGGTCAGCGCACTTATACAAACCACGAAATATGCCTAATCCATATCTGTAGTCTGAGATGTTGGCCTACATCTATGCAGACAGTCACCGCTTGACACACGCCTGCAGCTGAGGATTAAAAGTACATGTAATCTACATCACAGCATGTCATTTGTTTAGTTTCAGCAGGGTATACGTTGTTTGTGCATGAGATTTATTATTATATATATATATCCATTAGATAAGTGTGTATTTTTGGGGTGGTCCTCCAAATTGAAAGTTCTCGTTTCCTTTATGATACCCTCTCGATGTGTTACACTACCTAGTTAAGTAACACTTCCAGAATTTTGCCTTCATTGGCTTAATGCTTAGAAGTTGCTCAAGTTAGCCGCATCTGCTATTGACACGTACATGTAAATATAGCACAGAGTTACCGAAGACAAAGCACAATCCAGATTTACCGAACATTTAAACAAGAAATTAAACTGATATGGGGGTCAGGACAGTCAAATAGTGTCAGTGTATTTACATTACTTAACTGTTATGCAACATACAATGTCATGCCCAAATTCAACATGCTATAGGCTGTGTGTTACTCTCGGACTTGATCAAGCAACAGTGACTTCCTTGCTTCAGGGAGTTTAGAAACAACCGATAAGATGTATTGGTATTTAATTTCATTTTTAGTAAGCGATGAATTAAAATCCCGAATTTGTTTCAAATCCCGTTCGCATCGTTCGCAACTCCGAGATTTTCTGAAAACTGTTGGCTCGCTGGAAATAATCGTCATCTCCTTCCCAATGTTTTTGGTTGATTCGGGGATTTAAAATATTTTATAAGTTGAGAATGTTGACTATTAGAAAATCCTGTTCCTGCTTGCTCTCAAATCGTTCCGCTTTTGCTGCTCAATTCTACTTTAATTCTTTTAACGGCTCAGTGGATTCCTCGGTTTTAATGCTTCTACCATCTTTTCTCTTTGTGGTATACGCTACTCCATGTCACTCCACAGACTCTGAACATTATTTAATCTGTCAGCTATGGATGGGAATCGTTGGTTGGTCTCCAAGTGTCTGTGTCCTTCCATCATTTGTGACTCTTCTAGTTTTCTGTGCATTGTTTTGCTTGCTAATGACAATGCTGCTCTTGATGTCACTTGCACGCAATAGTCGGAACTGATCCTTGAACATCAAAACTTTGATAGAATATAGATTTCTTTTCCATCCACATGGTCTGGTGCAACGTGCCTGGTACTATCACACTGATACCACGTGGTGTAATATTGCCAAGATTGGTGACGATACGTAAAGATAACTCCAGACAGCCAATGTTGGACTGAAGTGTGTTTTCCTATAAACACTATTGCAACAGGACGAACGCTGTTCCTCCTTGTCAGTGTGTCGGCTCGTCCTCAAGTGTCGTCTCCTTGTCAATGTGTGCACAGTTGTCAAAGAAACGCTTGAAGATCTCTATGGGACCTATTTCTGGACCGTTAGACAATCCAGGACAGTTTTTAAAGATATCTCACAGAAAGACTTCATGCCTACGATGTGGAGTTGTGGACCTACCAAAAGCCGCAGATATTGGCAGAACTGCTCCCAATCACAGAACAAGCACCACCGCCGCAACCATTGTTTGATGCTGTTGTATCAAAACATAATGCTTTCACCATCTTTTAAATTCTTAGTCCGGTAACATATACGCAAAAAAAGCCTAACTAGTTTCTTCTCGCGTGGTTCATCTTTGGTGCACCAAGAGGCTGGTCAACATGATTATATTCATTAACATTTTATTAACATTTTATCTTATTTATATCTGGCTTATTTAACATTTGATTATTTATAAATTTTTCGTAATTGTTGTAAAATAATAATCAGATAGAAAAAAGTAAGTAAGTAAATAATATTTAATTTCCAATAATTCTCACAGTGGAGCGAAGCCATACATACTCTTCACATCAATCAACTTCAAGATAGTAATCAATTTTAATCAAACTGGGCAGGAATCATTCAGGCATTATGTTGCAAAGAATTCGATGATGCTGATGATAAAGAGGATGACGACGACAATGACGATAATGATGATGATGACGACAGTGGTGGTGATAGGTATGATTTTGATATGGCATGTGGCCCTCTTGCGCCTGTGCTTTATTGGTGTTTTTGTTATTAACTATTAACTTTTATAGCGCCGGTATATAACACGCAAGGCATCAAGCGATAGAGCACCAAACTCAACCCGCAATCAGGTCCAGCATCCTGATGATCAGTCCATTGAGTTTAGGTATAAATAATAAATGCACATTTGTTGCTAGTCTAAGTCTTATAAGAGTCACAGGCTACGTGTTGTAAAACAGTGTGTCTGCACGTGTGTAGGTGCGCGCGCGTGTGTGTGTTTGTGTGTGTGTGCGTGTGTGTGTAGGCTATGTATAGCCTGTCTACAGGCTGTTTGTGGCACCGCCTTTGATGGTGCATCCGGTTCTAATTCGACTGAGTGCCTATTCTTCGCCAGATTGCATACACGCGTCTCATACGCCAGAGGACGCCTCCTCCTCCTAACTCTCCTCCTCCTCCTAACTCTCCTCCTTCTTCTTCTCCTTCTTCTCCTCCTCCTTCTCCTCCTCCTTCTCCTTTTTCTGGTCCACCCTCGTCCTCCTTCTTCTCCACTTCCTCTCTACTTCTCTCCCTCCCACTGTCGACTTCCTTCCAGCCAACGTCTCATGGAATTTCGGATTCAGTTTCGCGATGCCATCCCTTGGCGAGATGCGACTATAGAGTCCATCGAGTCCACTTCCCCCTCACAACAACAACAACAGCAGCACCAGCAGCAGCAACCGCCAGCCATCTGCGACGGGACACGGTTAGCATCACGGACGACGGCGGCGGCGGCGACGGTGGCAGCGGCAGAGGCAGAGGCAGCAACGGCGGTGGAGGTCTCCCATGGGAATCATCGTTGGGCTGTGTTTCTCTGAATGGAGTCCAGTCGAGGCAGACACTCAACTGAAGAATTACGCTATTATAGCCCCTCGTATAATTGCAAATCCATCGTCTCTCTCTGTCTCTCTGTCTCTATCTGCACACGTGTCTGTCTGTCTCTGTCTCTCTGTCTCTGTTTCTGTCTGTCTGTCTGTCTCTCGCTTTGAATTTCCTCCGTCCCACAGACCGACCTGTGTCACGATTTCTTAAGATATTCACCAGAATCGCGCATTATGTGTATTCTTTATTGTCAAGAAAGCCAATAATACACCTATGCTTTTATTGCGGGGATAAGAAAATAATAACAGCGACCTCATTGTTATGGAAAACATTCGAAGTCACGTTCTGTGTTTTAGCTACAGATGGAAAGAGGGGGAGGAGGAGGAAGACGAGGAAGAGGAAGAAGTGGAGGAGAAGAAATAGAATGAGGAGGAGCAAGAGAAATAGAAGGAGGAGCAGGGTGTATTTTCATCTATTTCTTGTTAACTTAACTCTCTAGATCAGCCGCTGTCTAGACCGGTCACTCTATAAATCGGTTACTCTCTGGCAGTGTTATTTCTATTAACTGAAGCTGTAAGTGAAATAGCAAAATAACTGAAAATGTAGTTAACTGTAACTGTAACTGAAACTGAAAAATGCTGAATAACTGAAACTGTAATAGTAACTGAAAAACGAAAACTGTATAATTGTAAAATAACAAAAGTTAACTTGAAAACGAAACATGAGTTTTTAGCTTACTTACTTTTTGAATGGTATTCCTATTCTAGTCTACGGTCAGTTTTCTATGCTCATTTCACTTCCGGTTCCTTTTCCTTTCGTTGTGTTGTCGTTGGCGCTAAACCGTTAAACAATCGACGACTACGAGACCAATGTTAAAGTCAAGTAGCGGTCGAAAAGTAGAAAGTGGCGTGTGGGAATATTTTGTATACGAAGCCGCAGACGCTAAGAGTCGATGTTGTGTTGGCACTGTTGCTGGCAAGAACACTGAAAACCACGAGTGTGGCACGCTAATAGTCGGAAAAACTGCGACAAATCTTCTAAATCATTTGCATAGCAAACATAAGCATATATGGAGCTTTTTTCTCAGTTTGAATTTATGCGCACGAAAGCGGAACAGAGCAAGTGTTAATCTGGAACGTCGTGCTTTCCTTAAAGTAAATCTACGTTAAATCGGATTGATTTGCTGCGTAAATATTTTTGGTAACTGTTCAGAATACTCGTGGTCAGTGTGTTAATCATGACGTGTGAAAAATAATAACTGAAACTGTAACTGAAAAATAAAAAAATAACTGAAACTGAAAAATCTGATTGCAGTTAACTGTAACTATAACTGTAACTGAAAAATCATAAATTAGGTAACTGTAACTGCAACTGAAAAACCATAACTGAAATAACACTGCTCTTTGGATCGGTCACTCTCTGGATCGGTCACTCTCTCTGCAATGGACACTCTCTGGATCGGTCACTCTCTACAATGGACACTCTCTGGATCGGTCACTCTCTACATTGGTCACTCTGTAGGTCTAAATCGGCCACTGATGTTGTGTGCTGGGCAGAAACGTGGTCGTGTATTAACTATCGACATCATATCTCAGCCGAAGCTTTTTGGCTTAATACAGATTAATATAAATTCTCATTTAGATACACGATATGCAGTTGTAAATGTATAATACTGTTCATAGTCGGGAGCACGTAGGCATGCATGCTTGATATATTATGCATAAAGAGGACTTGGCTGCATATCTAAATGAATGCATTACGTACAGGCCCAAATCTAAGCCTCTTCCTTGTTTATGGATGAATCAGTGACGCTTGATGTTTGGTCGTGTGTGTATGTAGACCTATATTATGCATTTATTGTCGATGTGAACATCGGCCTGCAGCATTCCATATCACTCGTATTCAGTTATTATTGCTTTGCATGGGGTCCGTGTTGTATGACTATCGGCGCCGATTTGTTTGCAGTATGGAACGCCAACCAGCCGTAATATCCGGTTTATGAACAGCGCATCGATGTGTATTCGATGGCAGACTGGTGGAGAGGGAGAGGGAGTTCGGATGATGAATAGTTGCATTCTTTTCTTCTCTCGATTCACTTCCTTTATACTGCCTGCTCTGACGGCGATCTTGCGGAAAACAGGCTGTTCATCCAATTTATATTAAACTCTGCAGACAACTTTATATTCGCTCGTTTTACAATCTATTTAAAGTATGCTGCGTGATGAAAGGAAAGCCACACAAGGCTGCAGATCCTAAAAATGTTATTCAGCTTCCTCTGCAGGGAATGTATGCACTTGATTGTGGACATTTCAATGAAATAAAATGGATTTTTTTTACGACCTAGCAAAAACAGCGAATTGTTGAAGTAGGCTTTGCGCTTGTCACTTGCTGTCAAGCACAAAGCTGCTTTTCGAAGAGCCATCGTCGCGATTCAAATGACACGACTGAGATAGTAGACAGAAATGTAATACGTCGATTCATTTGGTAAATAGGTCGCAATCAAATTAGCAACTGAGCCAACTAGTTTAGATTTCTCATCTGATCTCGCTTGTTTTCGATCGGAACATCACATGCATTCCGCTATCTTCTTGATTTGTTTGAGGCCTGTTGGCTGGTAGGCTGGATGAATGGATGTATTCATGCATGACTAGATGAATGGATGGATTGATTGAAGGATGGTTGGATGGACGAATGGATGGCTAGATGAATGCGTGAATGGATGAACGGGTGTGTGAATGGTTGGTTGGATGGATGGATTTGGATGGATGGATTTGGATAGATGGATGGATAGATGGATGGATGGATGGATGGATGGATGGATGGATGGATGGATAAATGGATGGATGGATGGATGGATGGATGGATGGATGGATAAATGGATGGATGGATTGATGGATGGATGAATAAATGAATGAATGAATGGATGGATGGATGGATGGATGGATGGATGGATGGATGGATGGATGGATGGATGGATGGATGGATGGATGGATGGATGGATGGATGGATGGATGGATGGATGGATGGATGGATGGATGGATGGATGGATGGATGGATGGATGGATGGGTGGAGGTTTCGCAAGTGGATGGACGGACGTACAGATAAGGCCAGTTCATCAAGCGAAGCCCGAGTCACTCATGCTTGGCCAAGCTCAACCTATGTGTGGCCTGATTTTGTTTAACGCAATCAGACCCTTTGGGGTCCTTGTTATTTAATAAGAGTACAGTCGTCATCATCATCGTCAC